>JASVEC010000008.1:1200000-1628927 GCA_030770535.1 Batkoa obscura
CAAATTAAAAGCAATAAAAAACATTTAATTCCAAGCTGTTCTATAGTTTTTTTAAGATTTTAGTTTCAAAAGTAGATTTTCTATTTTTAGCAATGATTTTTTTTTGATTTTTTAAATATTTTTAAATTGTTGATAAGAATTGAAATTTCTTTTGTTAAATGTTGTTAATATTTCAATAATAATAAATAATAAAAAGTACAATAAATAAATAAAATTACAAGTTTCAATCGAGAAAAAATAATACATATATAATAAGAAGGTTTATTTTTTCAAAAATTTATTTAGACTTTACTAACAAATAAGGTTAATTTTAAATGGCGAAAATAAGAATAAAATTTAAATAATTTGACTATTAAATTTAGAATCAATTCAACTATTTGCTTAATTTTTACCTCACTTTATATTATTATAATGCTTCAACCCAAATCTAATGTTTAGTTCTATTATCATCTGCCAAATTTCACAACTCCTTACTCTTGTGTTACTTTATATAGCCCAATATTATGGCTTTAAATTTATAGAATTAAAGGTGTATTATTCTCATAATAGTTTATATTGTCAATGGGCTCTATAAAACTTTTATTTCTTTCTCTAGTTAAACATCATTCTTATATAAGCTTTTATCTTAATATTTATCTTTAAACAATTCATAAAAGTTTTAGAATTCGTTAGTTTGACCTCTCCTTTTGGGGGTGTTTTTTTTGACTTCATTACTTTTTCCATTTTTAAGAACTATTTGAGTGGAAAAATTGTTAGTAAAATTCCTAAACACAAAAATACATCCCCTTTTAATCCTTTTTTCTAGCAATTTTCTGATACTTAAAAACCAGTAAAAAGTACCTTAAAAATTGAATATCAAATATAGAATGTTTTAGCTATTCAGATCTTTCAGGGGTTTGTTTTTTTAAATGTATTCCTACCTTACCAAAAGGTACTCCATTGAACAATTAATTCATTAAGTTGAATAAGTTAATATATTTCTTATTTTTATAATAGTTAATAAAACATTTAATATTGATTCCTTTTGATGTAGAATTATTTTATTTTATTTTATTTTGATAATTAATTGATTTAAAATTAAGCTATCATAAATTAACTAATGTAAATAATATAGATAATTTACATTTTTTTCTAAACATAGTTGACCTACAAGGTAAGCATCAATTTATTGTAAAAAAAACTAGAAAAAATTGATGAAAGAGCAATCTTTAGATATTTCAGAGGAAAAGCTAAAGGCTTTGGCCTATTATACTCTCTACAAGACTTTGAAGTAATTATCAGGGAAGATTTATCTTTTTTAAATTAAGATTAATCATTCCAGGAAATAGGTTGTTATGTGAGGGCGGAGTTACAATCTAATTAATGCTGATATAATAAAAGTTTTGTATAAGATCCAGACTATTAATCTAGGAAAAAGATTGTGTAAAATCGTTAAAATTAGGTCAAATTATATTAATAAAATCCAAAGTATTCTTTTATAGATCAATGTTTATTGAAAAGTGATTAATAAAAGCAACAATCTAAGGGATTCATAAAGATTAGTTAGAAAGAAAATCAAAAAATCCTTGGCTCATTTTATCATGTATATCAACACTTACAAAAAGGTATTTGTTATTGACTAAAAGTTTGAAGTTCTGGATTTAAGCCAGAGTAGTATATCCGTTAATGAAAAATTCCCATAGAATCAAGCTTAACTTAGAGGACAACTGTTTATTTCTATATAATCTGATGTTTTTATTGTCTTTAGGGATAATAATGAAGGAGTATCTCACTTCAAGATAACTACAGTCCTACAAAAACTTGATAATGATTTTCTTATTTTTATTCTATTCTACCAATTAAGTTGGTATGTAAATAACTTTTAACTAGGATTGTTTTCTGGTTGAAATTTGTATATAATAAAACTAATATCTTAAGTTTATTGCTATTTTAGAGTTTAAAATACAATATTATTATAAATATACATTTTAACGAACAATTGTTTATATTTTGTTTCGCTATAACAATTAATAACTTTTCTATTTTAATTTTAATAGATGAAAATTATCTTATTATTATTATTATTATTGAAATTTAAAAGTTTGAATAAATTATTAATAAAAAAAATGTTTTTACTTTATATTATAAATTACATAAGTTTCATATTTGATTTATATTTTAATTAAATAAAATATTGGATCTATCAACTAGAATACAATTAATCACATCAAATATAAAATCTATTGAAATCTAGAAAAACGAATCACTTATATGTTAAAAAGAATCTTTAACTTAATGTTTATAATAACATAAGAAATAACTACTATATAATAAAACTAAGTTAATCTTCACACTTTAATTTTATACAAATCAATTAGATTTTTTAATTTGTTCCATCTCTTGCTTCCAAGCTCTATTGATTTCCGTTTCCATTTGAGGTAAATCCAAATCTTTAGTTAACCATTTAATACTATCTTTATCCACTAACGGTAATTCTGGATTCTCTTTCTTCAACCTTTCATTTAAATCGTTCAAATGTCTATCTACTTTATCTTCTGTAATCAATTCACATCTATCTTGTTTAATCAATAAATTTAAATGTTTTGCTCCATGAAAAGCTTTAAAATGGGAATAAGTTCGAAAGGCATTATAAAAGAAAGGGATATTGGGTAAAGGTAAGATACTGAATAAACTAGTTAATGGTAAGGTTAATACGCTTAAATAATAATATTTTTGATGATATTGTTCACGATAGAGAGATATAGATGTGAGTTTTTTTATTAATTCCTCATTATCAAGTGCTTTTGGATATACTATTGGAATCTAAAAGAATTATTAAAATTTATTAATATATAAATTGAAATGATTATTTTCTAATTATTATTTTTACCTTATCATTTTTATTATTATTTTTATTTTTATTCTCCTTATTATTTAATTCAAATTCTTGTATTGATGGTATACTCTTAAAGAAAGTTTCATTATGCTCTACTTTATCTAATACTTTTAAACCCCATTGATATAATTTATATTTAATTGTAGTTGGTTTTGCTAAAGATAATTGTTCCCATTTTCTGCTAGCATAATCAATTCCTTTACCTACTATTCCACTCGATTTAATATTAGAAGAACAGTATAGTCCATATCGGCCTTTAAGGATGGGGATAATATATATTTTCATTTTTCGAGATTGAAATTAACGTTGAGTAAATAAAAAGTTAAACGTTGGTAGATTAGATGAATTTTTTTTATCTATTATCTTATCATTAAACCATCAATTTTTATTGGTAGAATTAACTGAAATTGAAAAATAAATTGACTAATTATTAAGTAATTATAATACTCTAATGATATAATGTATTAAAATTACTAACTATGAATAAAATAAATCAATTTTTATAAAATATTAAAACTATTAAAATATAATGATAATAAATAATTGTATCTAATTTCTAAAAATAATTTAATCATAAGTCATATTATAAACTTTATTTAAATTCTATCGATTTTCAATTGAAAAGTACTTAATGTTAATAATAAAATGTATAATCCTATTTCTATTAAACAATGATCTTTTGATTTTTCCTATAAAAATAACACTTCAATTCCATTAAAATCGAAAAAAAAATCACTTTAAAAATCGTAAAAATTTTAACAGTTCCTTTAATAAAATCTCCAATTCTAACCATTGTTTAATTTAACTTAGCATTCTAAAAAAATGGACATTAACATCTTTAATAAAACTTTTCTTAAAAATGTTCTTACATGTTCTGAAGGTCCACGACGTTCCCCACCAACTCGATTTTTTTGTAAACGTTGTAAATAAGCTTCAGCTAAATGACGACAATGTTGATAATGATTAACACTTTCTGTTTTATAACATTGAACTAAACTTTGTCGAATAATTCTTGCTTCATAGACCTTTACCCAATCCTCACGTACTCTTTGGGCTCGAGCTTCGATAATGGCTAAAGTAAAAAAAAATTGTAATTAGAAATTAATTAATGTTTAGAATAAAGTTAGTTTATTATTGTGGTGAAGGGTAGAATTAAAATTTACCAACTGGATTTTTAGGATCAAAATCAGCATCGTTAAAATCGGGTACTCGGGGAAACACTTGATGTTCGTATGGACGTGGCATTTTTATGTTGTATTTAGAAAATAAATTGAAATAAAATTGAATTTATTTTGGACTATGATTTGTTCAACTGTTTGATTAAATTGGGATCAAAAATCATTAGGGGAATTCATTAAATTTTGTTCTTTTTCGTACAATTTTATTTTTTAATATAAATTTTGATATAATAAATAAATTTTAATAAATAGTCAAAGTAAAATCAAAATTTTAATAAAGCAAAATAAAATTTTTAATATTCATAAAAAAGCCCTTGAATCAATCCTCATGTTCATGGACCTGTTGTTGGTTTTGTTGTTCAAACAACACTTTCCTAAAAAAAATATCAATACTTTTCCTCATCATTAATAATAAACTTACACAAACCTAGGGGCAGCGAGATATCTAACACCCCTTGAGGATGGCTGAGATGGCCAAACATCATCTAAAAAGTAATAAACATGGCCCACAAACATGGAAATTAAATGAAGATAAGGTATTTGTTTTTGAAATATAGCGCTCATACTAACTAATACAAATGGTAAATAAGGGGCATGGAATGTAAATAATCCTAAAAAGGCTAATTGCACATCCGGTGACTTTCGTGACCAAACATAGGTTAAAGCAAAGGTTAGAAGGGTTGAAAGAAAGGGTACTTTTAAAAAGGGACCTATTATCTATATGGGTTGATGATTAATATTTAATGGGTTTTGAAATGGTGGGAGATGATCAACTTACTAAAAATGAAGAAGCAAAGTAAATTAACATAAAACAAAAATCCGCTGTTCTTCCATAAAAACTACCCTCTTCTAACATACGGGAATAATTTATACTGTATAAATATTATTAATTAATATTTTAATAATATATATATTGAATTATATTAATTGATATAAATAGATGGATAAAAACTTACAAAAAAAACATATAAAAAAACCATTCCATATCTAATTTGCCAAAATAAAAAAAATTGGTAAATAAACGCCATATCTAATAATAATAATAAAATTCAATTAATTCATATTCTTTTTTATATATAAATAGATTGTAATATTTAATAATACTTACTTGAAATTCTTCAAACACTAATTTATAATTTAAATAAATTTGAAAATAAGATAATAGATTTAAGGACTAAATTAAAAAATATTAGTATTTCGTCGGCTTATTTTTGAATGTAAATTTTATATTAAATAATAAAACTTACAATTGACGCAGTTAATAATAAAGTAGTTGTAAAATATAATCTAGTAACTACAGGTATATCAAAGAACCATTGTACAAGTTGATTTTGTATCATTTAATTTAATAAATTTATCCTCTTAATAAATTGATAGAAAATAAAATAGTTTTATGAAAAAATAAGTTTCATAAACAAATTAAGTGACTAGCTTTAAATTTAGTTGAATCTTAAATTAACCAATCAATGATAAGATGTGTTGGCAATTTTAAATGTTAATAATTTCGATAAATTATTTTATTGGCGAATACTAATGGATGGTTTATAAGGATTTTTTTCAATAATGCTAATAAAAGCTTTAAATTATTATTTAAAACATATAAAATGAAAATATTAATCTATAAGTATAAATAATTTTTAATTTTATTTATTATTGATAGATTCTATTTTTATTTATTTATTAATATTAATTTATTTTTTAAAAGAATTAATAAATTTCAAAAATGTTCTAAAAATCCACTTAATAAATTAACAAATCTAATAACACCAACTAATTATATTCTTATTCCTATCATCTAATTGGTTGATATCTAAATCAAAAATAACTAAAAAAACAATCAAAATTCAAAAAATTAATATACTCAAAAAGATCAACAACATTTTATTTCATTTTAAATAACAATAACTAACTTGCATTAACTAATAATAATAATAATAAATATTCTATAAAATGAGCTCTATAATCGATATTAAAGAAAGTTTTATTGATAGTCCTGATTTTCGAAGACAAAAAGCACAAGCTGAATACGATATTAAGCAACTAGAAATTTATTTAAATAAAGTTATTACTGGTTTTAAAGAATGTTCAAATAAATATCAAGGTAAATCATTAGTTAAGATTATTATATATATATATATATAGTATAATAGAACAAGAGGATGAGATGATGGAATGAATTAAGAGAGTAATATTAATGTTAATATTAATATTTTTGTTTCTGTTAGATTATATAAAAAAACAAACAGAAATATGTGATTTTATAGAAAGTGGAAGTCCATTCTTAAAATTAGAATATGGTCTAAATAATTCTAATGACTCAACAAAAAGTTTATGTAAGCTAATATTATCACTAGTATTTATACAATTTATTTTATAGTATCTACGTTTAAAAGTATATCTTCAGGATTAAGAAATATTGAAAAAGCGAGAGCCATGTATTTATCCCAAGTAGATGAATTATTTATACCTAATTTGGAAAATGTAATCAATACAGAACTACCTAAATTAAAAGTAAGTCGATTTTACTATTGACAATATAAAATGTGGTTGTTAAATAGGATAATTAAATTATTTAGGATAATAGAAAACAATTTGAAAAAGCAAGTGATGAATATGAACATATGTTAAATAAATATATGATGAAAAAAGAAAAGGATAATGGATTAAATGAGGTAAGTTTAATATTAAGAGATATATAATAATTATAAATCTTTCTTTATATAAAAAGAAGGTATTAATACTAATATTTATTTATTTTATTTTTAACTTAGGCTTTTATTGATTATTCGATAAGTAAAAAAAATTTTAAATGGAAAGCGTTTTATTATTCTAGTAATTTAAAAGAATTTCATTTAAAAACTAAATTTACATTGACGGAAAATGTAAGTTTTTAATTATTTTAATTATTTCAATTATTGTTTGCTAATATTTTATTTTATTTTTTTAGTTACATTCTTTAATATTTTTCAATTATACTTTCTTTCATCAAGGTTATGAAACTTTAAAAGCATTAGAGCCAGAGATGAATGATATTCCAGGTAATTTTTATTTTACTTTATTTTATTTTAGTCTTATTTTTTATTTTATTAGATCAATTAAATGAAGTAATATTTATAAAAAAATAATATCAGTCAATAACAATTAATTAATTTTATATTAGTTACAATTAGCTATAAAAAAGAATGAAAACGAAGCCCAGGCATTAAAAGAATTAGTATTAAAAGTAAATTCAAATTCATCTGTTTATTCACTCATTTCATAATAGTTTAAATAATAATAATAATAATGATAATATTAGGATGAAGATGGTTATGAAGTAGTAGAGGAATTAGAAGATTCTAAAAGTGGAGAATTTTATTCTACCAAGCAAGCAGGTTATTTATTTTTAAAATCGGAAGGTAGTTATTTAGTGGGATGGAAACGATATTATTTTAAAATTGAGGATGATCAATTACATTATTATCAAAAAGATAAGGTAATATAACATATATAACATATAATATAATTTATAATTAATATAATTTATAATTAATATAATTTATAATAAAATTATAGAACTATGAATTAATTGGCAGTATTGATTTACGCTTATGTGCTGTTAAATTACCTAAAACACCTGAACGACGATTTCATTTTTTATTATATTCTAATAATCGAACATATCACTTACAAGCAGAAAATAATGATAAATTATGGACTTGGATGGATATATTACAACGAGGTATTGAAAATGCGTTGAAATCGAATCAAAATACACCTAGTACTAATTCAAAACTTTTAATTAATGTAAGTTTAATTTTTATAAACTATTATTATAATGAGGATTGAAATTAATAAAAGTAATATGGTTTTTAGGGTTCAAATACTAGTTTAAATATGGAATTAAATGAATTGATTATTGAAAATATAAGAGTTATCCCAGGAAATGAACATTGTGCTGATTGTAATGCGGATGGTAAGATTTAAATTACTTTCTCTATCAAATAACAAAGATATTTATTAATATCAATATTATTAGCTCCCTCATGGCTTAGTATTAATTTAGGAATCACCCTATGTTTAATATGTTCTGGTATTCATCGATCCTTAGGTGTGCAAACATCTAAAGTTAGATCCATGAGCTTAGATAAACTAGATCCTATTATTGGAGAGGTAAAATAATACTATATACTATATCTTATAGAATAGAATAGGATTTATATCTAATTTTTTTTATATAAATAGATATTTAATGATTTAGGAAATATTAAAGTTACTAAGTTATTAATTAACGATCAAATATCTCCTATTAATCCAGATTCGGATATGTAATTATTCTATTTAATTATTTACTTTATGGTATTAATTTTTTATTTTTAGAGAAGATAAAAAAAATTGGATTTTAGCTAAATATGTAAATAAAACCTTTGTTGTACAAAATGAATCTACAGATGAAATTAATAAGGTAAACTAATAATAATAATAATAATAATAATAATAATAATAATAATAATAATAATAATAATAATAATAATAATAATAATAATAATAATAATAATAATAATAATAATAATAATAATAATAATAATAATAATAATAATAATAATAATAATAATAATAATAATAATAATAATAATAATGATTCACTTAATTTTAGTTATTATATACTTCTATCCAAGAAAAAGATATTCTAAATACATTAAAATATTTATTATATGGCGGTGACTTGAATTCTATTCTCCCAGAACAAGAAATGAATTGTTTACAGATAGCAACTTTGAATGAAGATATCAAAATGTTACATTTCCTCAATAATTATAATGAGGAATTGAATATCAATTGTATTGATAGTAAAGGAAATACTTTATTACATTTAGCCAGTGGTTTAAATAACGGTGAATTGATATGGGCATTATTAAGATTAAAATGTGATTTTGATATTAAAAATGAAGATGAGAAGGTAAGACAGTTTTAGTTTATTTTAGTTATTTTTATGAAAGTATTGGAATATTCATCCTTTGTTTTTGTTTAGACGGCTTTGGATATTGCATTAGAAAATGCACATGTACCTTCCGTTATGGCTTTACGATATTTTATATTTTTATACCAGTCAGATCCAACATCCAAATCTTTATATGATACTCCTTATGAAGAGGCTAGCGAAACGTTTGGAGCTTGTTAATTAGCTGTTGAAATTTTTTATTGAATCATAATTGTTATTAAAGATTAAAAATAAAATTGGAGATTTCTTTTTAAATATTATTATGAATAATAGAACTACCTTTTATACATTGTTTTAAATAATTTTATTTATTTTTTATTTAAGAATAATTGTGTTCTAATTTTCAACTATAGTTAATCACATTAAATTGAAATAAATCAACTGAAAAATTAAACTAAAATTTAAAAAATATAAAGTTACTAATTTAGTTTACTAATCATAATCTAATAATAAAAACAGGTCCTATTTCAATCCACTACACTTGGCTTTCCTCTTTATTTTCTATTTCTTGTTTCTTTTTCTTCAACTCCATTTTCATTTGACTTCCCCATTGACTTTTCAAATTATCGTCACTAGTCTCTAACAAATAATTATCCAAGCCACCTTTTTTATCAATAGTCCTTAAAGCCGCCATACTCACAGTTAAATTATAACTCTTCCCCATCAGTTCTGAAAATAAACTTTTTTTAGTTACATTGGGAAACCATTTACGTTTTGTTTTATGATTACTATGAGGTTTGTTGTTACCACTTAATACTTGTTTTCCTCCTAATAAATGACCTTCCACATTTCGGAAAATATTATAATAGTTACGTCGATTCTCGCGGTTACTCTTGATAATAGTTCCGAATTGTTTTAGTTGATAACTCATATTTTTGGTTATTGTTTGACGGAAAATTGAAGTACTGAAGGGAGATAGAATTTTTAATTTGATAATAGCTATTATGGGATTTTTAGGATAGGATTGGGTTTTGTTCTATTATTTGGATGTTAAGATTGAAAATAAATCAAATTTAATTTATAGATATAAAAAAATTAGTTTACTATCATCATCTTTTTAAAAGATATCAATTAATTTGAATTCAATTGAAACATTTATTTATATACATTTTTCATAAAAACACAATTATTTACTTAATAATTTGTATTTATTTAAAATAAATTTCAAAGAAAATCTTTCGCTTTACAAAAACATGGAATTTTACAAGTAATACATTATTTTTATAATATCAATGATTTTAAATAACTATATCTCATAAAAGTTTAGAAAATTACTATTAACAATATATTAAATAGAATAAACTTCTCTATTTCTAGCATTTATATTGATAAATATGACTTATATTTCAAATACTAAATGAACATGTTTTTTTGCTCAATAATTTACCTAATGATTTATTGAAATTTTAGGCTATTAAAAACTGAACAAAATTTTAAATATGGGGATGTATTTTTTTGTTTAAGAATTTTACTAACAATCTTTCTGCTCAAATAGTTCTTAAAAATGGAAAAAGTGATGAAATAAAAAAAACATCCCTATATCATTGTTAAAAAGTGCCTGTTTTATTAAATAGAACATAGTAACAACAAAAGAAAATTATATATAAAAAACATACTAAGATTTTTTTGATATAACATGCCACTTTTTACAAAAACCATTCAAGTTAGTATAACTTATCATCTTTAATGTTAAATAAACTACAGCTGCCTGTTTTTTTAATTTCTTGAAAAGGCCATGCCCCTTGATAGTTTGTTAACAAACAAAATAAGATAATACCAACGCAGAGGAGAGATGGGTAATTCACTAAATACTTTCCTACTTTGGTATATCTCTGGGCAAATCTCCCTAATGTCCAGATAAATTCGTTTCATCAAACTACTTCCTATATTATAAAAGTACAATTCATTAGATGTTTATTAAGATCCTATGTAAATGAAAGCTCTATACAGGGTTTATAAGCAGCTTACAATACAGAGGAGTATAAATTAATCAGTTTACAATTGAATCTTTAAAAAAACCTATTTCCAAATTTAGTAGTTTCTAAATTAGTTTGATACAGTACAAAGAAAAAATTAATGTTATGGTAACCATTAAGTTACTATAACCATGAATCATTTATAATTTTTTTCTATTTAATATATAATAACAATATTAATTGCTTATCTTACCTTTCATCAAACGTAAACATACCTTATATTAATACTCATTGTTAACTTATTTTCATTCAAATAACATTTTACTACTCCGTAAAAGCACTTACCACAGTTTTATCAAGTTGCTTTTAATTTAAATATGTAATAAATTAAGGATCAAAGAACAATATTAATAAAACCATACATCAATAATATCCTTACATTTATCTTCGTTGTAATTTCCGTTAAACCATATAGTGTGTTTTGATGTTAGAATCATATTAAAGTTTTTTTTAACTCATACAAAATAGCTGATGTTTGAAATTTTTTTATGGATGGGGATTAATTTCAAGTTGTATTTTTACGGGTAAAGTGGAAGCGAAGCTTTTTGAGTTGAAAACTATGCGGATAAATTGAATTTCAAAAGCCTATGAATATTATTAAAAGATTTAACTTTTCAAAGTATGGAAATCGCATATTACTAATAACTAAAAACAAGATATTATTGTGTTTAAAAAGTAAATGTAAAACAACATTGAAACAATGAAATAATTTTAGTTTAAAGTCTAAAGCTTTATTAATGGAGCATAAAATGATGCTAATGAATATTTGAAATATTGGATAAGTTAAATTATAAATTGGATAATATAAGTTATAGAAGTTGATTGAGTTCTAACTTTATACTCAAAATAACTAATTGTGGATTATAAGATGTTAATATCTATTTAAAAAAATGTTATGGGGATAGCGGGGAGAAGAAGTTTCAATTACAATAGAATATTTAAAAATAGACCGATATACCGTCTTGAGAAAATTAGTATGCAAAATTAACGATAATAACAAGACATAAGTTGACAGAAAGAAATCAGAGCAAGTTGAAATTCATGAATTTTTAAATGAACATTAAATTCTAATTCAGCTAACATAATACCTGTGTGTGTTAAACTACAAGAAGCTAAAATAAATCCAAGATCTTGTGGATCCATTAGTTTCCATAATTTAATCCTATCATATTTATTTTTTTCTATTATAATGATATATCTTTTAACTTCTCTTTCATTATAAATAATTAAATTATACGACATGTCATTAATTTTAAAAAGTTCGGCACCAATGGTATTTAACTTAATGACAAACCTAAGCTGATTGTTGATATCTGGGATGATCTTAGATTCCATTAATAAGTTGTTACATTGCTTTTTATCCTTTATTTTTATTCCGTGGATACTCTGATGGACTTTATACCAAGTTGATGTTTTAGGTGTTTCTTTGATAGACCATACGGCGCTTGGTACATCGGAAGTAAAACAAAAATTCATTTTAATATAGAATTTCTTTTTAGATACTTGATCATAGGTAGGCAATTTAATATCATTAAAATATTGAGTATAATCAGGTAATAATTCAGTATTAATGGCCGACATGTTCTATTATATTATATGTTATCTTATTAACCTAAAATTGGAATAAAGCTTTTCTTTTATACTATTGATCTCTAGAAACTGCGTAAAAATAAAAATAAACATTATAAGCTATTTATTATTGTATTGATGTTCATTAGGGTGCAAATTACTATAAAAAATGATTGTTATAATCGCTATTCATGCTATTATTTTCCATTTTTGTTTGACTTCTGATTTTTTAGTTGTTTATGCTTGGGATTTAATTATTAATACACTTCTTATATATTCTATTTTCGGTTAATATAAAAGTGCACCATCTTACTCTTATTTGTGTAATATAGCTATTACTTATATGCTAGTATACATCAGATACAATTTAAAACGAATGGTTGATAACAAACTTTCTTAGACAATCTATATTTTATTCAAATACATTAAATAGCGATAATCTATTATTATAAAATTGGAATATGAATAGACAAAGCGATTTCAAGGATAATACTAATACAAAATCTTGTATAATGTAGGATAATTCGGACCTTAACAAATAATAAAATAAAATGAATGAGTCACAATTAACCTTAAAAGCCCCACAGCAATTAAATATTCCCCTTTATAACCTCATCAAAATATGTTTTCATAAGTTGGAATTTGTTATTTATAATTAAAAATTGATTAAAATCATATATAAATAACTCTCTCCAAGTTTAATAGTGTATAATCAATTTTTTTGTTGAACCCCAAATTATTGGTATAAACAGGAATGTAAGGGCTTATTAAGTAAATAGCCATGATATTTCATTGTTAATAAGCATAAAAATAAGCATAAAATTTTAATATTAAGATCTGATTAACTTTTTTTTACCATGCGCCTATAAATTGAATGAAATTTAATTTTGGAAGCTTCTAGGCTATTGTTGATTATTAATCAAAATAGTTTATTTGGGCTGGTTTTTAAGATACCTTTAAGCGGAGTCCATTTATAGAAAGCTTTGTAGTTTTATTTTTATAGTTTTATTGCATCAGATTTTTTTTTTCTTTTACTATTATTGTTATATAGTGAAAACCTAACGTTTTTTAAATAAACTTTAGTTAATTACAAACTATAAGGATATATTAAAGTAACTAGAAAATTCTAAACAATGATAAATTGTCTAATTTCTACGATAACTAGTAATAGACTTAAAGGGATGATTATTATAATATATTATTAATAATTAGAAACTTTTGTGCAACTTTCAGCGCTAATTAATATAGCATCTGTATCGATTGCCAAGAACAAATATATTTCAGCTATATAATATCGAATGGTAAACATTACTTCCCTGACGATTAAGCAAACTCAATTACTTTAGCATAACCGGGTGTTTAAATTAAACTTCCGGTAGGCATTATGATATTTTAAAATGATTTAATGCATTATTTTGACTATGATATGGGGATGTTTTTAGCTTCATCACTTTTTCCATTCTTTAAGCGCTATTTGAGCGGAAAAATTGTTAGTAAAATTCTTAAACACAAAATACATCACCAATTTTTAAAATAATGATAATAAAAGATTTTATTTAAAAAAAAAACGATGTATTTGTATATTCTAAAGTTATTTTAAAACATAACTTTTATTATTATTGCTTATTAAAAACAAGTTTAACTATTAATTTTAAAATCTTTGGTTTCTAAAATTAAATATATATATTTTTTATTAACAAAATCTTTTTAAATAATAAATTAATAATGTTTTGTGAAAGTTGATACTTAGTGGCCGAAGTTAAAAGCTACTCTTGCTTAATTAACTTGCCTTGAGTCGAACGGTCTTAGTTTATGTAACTAAGATAGACTTAACTTAATAGGAATAGTATACAATAGGCTATACGAAGCCGGTACTCAGTAGTAGAGGTTAAAAGCTACTCTTGCTTAATTAACTTGCCTTGAGTCGAACGGTCTTAGTTTATGTAACTAAGATAGACTTAACTTAATAGAAATAGTACGTAATAAGCTACGAATTATGTAAACAAATACAATGGAAGATACTACCGTAAAATCTATATAAGATGTTGTCAGAAAGACTTAGCGACTTTATTAACGATACGTTATCAGGGAGTAATCCAATTAAAAAAAGCCTTGAGTTATCATATTGAAGAATCTCTTTTATACTCCAATAAGTATGGATATCAAAACGAGAAGATAATATTGTTTGCAATATGAAGTTATAAATTCTCGCAGCAAATCAAAATAAGGGACTCTGACTTGATTGTGTTTGAACTTGAGAACACAACAACTTAAGTGATTGTTGTGTTATAATCAATCCGAGAGCAAATAAAGCAATATTTCACAGTTTAAATGGGGGTGTTTTTTTGGCTTCATTATTTTTTCCACTTTTTAAGCGCTATTTCAGTGGAAAAGTTGTTAGTAAAATTCTTAAACAAAAAAATATATCCTCAAGTATTATTTGTATGTTTTTATGCCTTTTTTTATCTTTGGTAATTTTTTTTATTTTATAATACTAAAAAATCAAAAAAAATATATAAGTAATGTCTAAACACTATTAACTTGTTGTTTTTATATATATACTTTTTTATAAGATCTTCAAGGTTATTATTTTAAACTAAAAACATCATGTATTAAGTGATAAAGTTAACAATCAAAATTTCTAATTTTTTTTAATATTGTAAATCTTCATGTTGTTATTGGTGATATTCTAAATGAATGTTGTACTATTTTATCGATGACAATAACTCAGGTTCATGGTTTAAATACTTTCATGTCATTTAGTATTTGGCTATGAGTGAATAATTTATCATTATTAAAAAATTTAGAAAATAATTACCAACATTTGTATTACTTCCTAGAATATAAAGTATTGATGATATCTTTTATTGCCTGAATTCGGCTAATAAATTTGAAATTTACTATATATAAAAGATCTACAACAATATAAAAAAAGTAACGCTATATGGGGGTGTTTTTTTGGTTTCATTACTTTTTCTATCTTTTAAGCACTATTTGAGTGGAAAAGCTCAGTAAAACTCTTAAACAAAAATACATCCCCATGTCATTAATTTTGTTGATTACAGAGTTGTATTTTTCATACTAAAATAAAAGGATACCTCCCAAATTATAATTCAAATACTCACTAAAAATAATAGATTCATCTCAATCTATAATAAAAGCCAATATTAGTTTAGTTTTGAAAAGTAATTAGATAAAATTTTTAAAAATAAAATTTATATGCTAATAATTTATTGTTTAAGCGTATTTGACGCTGCAAGAAGCATTTTGGTTAATTTGACAGAGATAACCGTTACTAGATCTACTAATTTTAAAGGTATTAACTGGACAGGTAATTTGAACCGCGGTTGCACCTTGTACACCATTAATGTTATAGATATAAAGAGTATAAGTGCCATCACCATTATTGAAATATTTAATATTTGGAGAATAAATAGTGTAATAATTATTAACAGTTCCATAATATTGGTTATATCCATTCCATCCAAGGATACCGCTGTAATAGGGATGACCGTTGTAATACCCACTATGGCCATAGGGTTTTCCACCAAAGCCACGGAATAAAAGATTAAAGGCCGATTTCAAGGTATAAGTGATCAAACCAAAGGTCTTTGCTTGAACATTACTTTTTGGAGCAGTATTCAAGGCTGGAGTTACAGCTTCACCTGCAGGTGGAACGCTTGGAGCAGTTTGGCTTGCAGCACTAGCAAGACCAAAAGCTGCTAAAGTTACAAGGATAATAGAAGTGAATTTCATTGTTTGATTGATTTAAATGTTTTTTGATAAACTTTTCTTTGGTTTTTCCTAGCTTATATACCTTCTGATTTCTGTTATTGCTCTTTGCTTTAGAAACAGCATTAAAAATGACTTTATAAATAGATATGATCGTGCTGTAACTCTATAGTCGCTTATCAAAAAATAATCACTCATAAAATAAGGCTTACCAATTCCAAAAAAGCCTTATTTTCTTGAATGCTTCTATTGCAGCTAATTTAAAGGAAGTGTGATCTATTATACTATTCATTTAAGAGTAGGTGCTCAGCTAGAATTAAGAAAAAGAACAAAGGATTAAGCTTTGAAAAGATTGTTTAAAAAGAATATTTAATTATAATTTTTTTTGCTAAAACTGGTCACAATTTATTTAAATCAGGTGTATAAACTTTTGGCTTTAAATTTTTTGATCAAATTCACTATTTATGGCAAATCATCTAATGCTTTAGGTTAGCATTCCTGAAATCAAAGTCCAATTTTTATGTTCTTTTATACAAATATATGATAAAATATGATTGTTTTATGTTTACTATAATTCTAAACAGAATCATCATGGTATATTTTAAAGTTCCATAGGCAAGTCTGAGGGTTTATTACTTCTGACTACCTACCATTATTCTTTTTATCATGTAGCTTAAAGTTAAGTTTTAACGCTTTTTTAAATACCACTACAAAAATATAAAGGCCAAAATAATGTTATATCCTTATTTTTATACCTTTGATATTACAATAGTATAATAAAACTCTTTCACTTACCATTCTTAGAAATGAACTTTCAACTTTAATTATAGCTATGTTATAAATATATATTAACCGAACGTGAAAATTTCATCTAAAAATAAATTTAAATTGATTTAATGTAATATTCAAAATTAACATAATTATGCTTAAAAGAATTATAATCACTTCAGTAATATTAACTTGCGCATTATAAAAACTAATTTAATACTATTTAATTATGCTTTTAAAAATTAAGCTTTTAACTACTTAAGTAATCTGGTAACATTAAATATAGTATAAATGACTTATAAAGAAAGCTATTAATATTTGTTTGTGCTACTGTGAAAATAAATTAAAAGTAAATTGGGGATTTTTCATTTTGTATTTGGTTTTGCATTATAACATATACACATAATTCTAAAACCGTTCTTTAACTATACAAATAGATATTCTTTTCTTTTAAACAATATCACTCAATCACTAATTTTAGCTTGAGATTTAATCTGTTTGTAATTTTTGTCTGTTTTCTTTTTCAAGCTTTAACTATAGTCCATATCCTTACCTTTTAATTGATTGATTTTATCTTTGGCCATAATAATGTCCTTGTGTTGAATAGGGGTTACTTAGTTTCGTTTTTTATGCAAATGGGGATGTTTTTTTTGGTTTCATTATTTTTTCCATTTTTTAAGCGCTATTTGAGTAGAAAGATTGTTAGTAAAATTCTTTAACAAAAAAATACATCCCCAAATGGTGGATTGAAATATTCATTTAAGCTTATTAAATCTGCTTCTGAGCTGCTTTCTAAATATACTTGAATCGGTTTATTCAAGGTTCTTTTTACTTTAGTGTTTTTAGTTTTTAATATCTTTACTTTTATTTTGGCTTAATAAATACTTGAGGCTTGACTTTTCAATAGTTAAAACAAACTACATGAATAATTGTTATTAAAAATGTAGCCGGGTTTTCTAAAGATGACACAACATTTCCACTACAGTTCGGCCATGCAATATTTTTAAATTAGTCAAGTTGATAAATATAAGGATCTTTCTAAAGTAATCCCCCTTTTTAGGTGAATCCTCACAGGTAAATAATAGAATTGCTACAGCCAGATTCTTTTTATATCAAAGATATTTATTAACTTATCTAGTTTTGAAAACATTATATATCCAGGCATGTCCTAGAAATGTTATAATCAAATCGAAGATATACTTTTGATTTTAACCAGATTTTCAAGCATGTTTGTATATTTATTATGCTAATTAATCTTAGAATTTATAAAACATAGATAGACAATAGTTTTTCATAGTTACCATCTTTTTTAATTATTATTGGTTATCGTAGAGCTTATAGTAGTTTTCTACTATTGTTTCAAATTTTTTTAATTTCATGAAAGATCCGAAGTACTCAAATACTTTAATAACAAAAATTATACATATTAGAGAGTAGGAGTCATGGACCACAAGGTAAGGGCTTCTCTACTGGTTCAGCTCCTGGCCAAGCAGGTTTAAGAAAACACAAACCCATTAACCCACGCTATTCTCTATATAATAAAGAGAGAGTGAAGCATCGGAATATTTCTCAGAATTTTCAAGCTATTTTTTAGCATGTTCACTTAGTTTACAGTTAATTAAACCTCTTATTAACAAATGTGCTAGGTTTTACTTGTATAGCAATAACATTATTAAGAGTAAATTATTACTTAAATTTAAATAAATAAAATAATCTAATAGATAAATGTGGTATACAGTGCTTGGAAAAATCGTTCCAAAAAAACAAGTACTCAACTTTGAATATCCATTTCTTAATGGTTAGTGTTTAAAAAATACTCATTTTTTTGTAATTATATTTGATATTACGATATTAATATGTATATGAAATATTGCCTCTACAAGCTTCATATTAAGTTAAATATTATAGCTTGAATGAATGTTAGAAAATAGGATTATTTTTGCTTGTACTGTAGGAAACTTAATTGCTATTAAGATGGTTTAAAATTTTAAGTATAGGATATTTGAAAAGTGAAAGATTATTTTGAAACATTAACATATTATAAAATTAAACAAGATGAATGATTTATATGGGTTTGATAGCGTTACTTAGTATGAACATTAGAGCAGATAATTCAATAGAGCTACTAAGGGTTTCTTTAAAATATGGGGATGTATCTTTTTGTTTAAGGATTTTACTAACAATCTTTCCATTAAACAGTGCTTAAAAAATGGAAAAAATGATGAAACCAAAAAAGATCCCCATATCTTGATTTTAAACTTGTAAATAACTTACTGTGACTGTGAATAGTGATTTTTTAAAACGACCATTAGAAAAGGATACTAATATCAGATAAATTGAATAAACAAAAACGATAAATATCTATTTACTATGCTTTAATTCCCAAAACAGATTATCAATTAGATTAAAAAGTAACAACTAACACAGTAATATCATCGCGATAGCGCCTAGACTTAGGTGCTTGAAGTGCCAAAAGTTTACGTAAAAGGGTTCCCTCTTGATTATCTAAAGGACAATCATTTAAAGCATTTCGAATCAAATGGGTAGAAAGATTAAGGTCTTTAAAGTTATATATATCTGTAGTATTGGCTTTCTTACGGTAATCTTTACCTGATTTAGAATCTGGAGGTGAAACTAAATGATCCCCAACCAATTCAACTATCTGTTGATTAGTCAACTCATCGTATAATCCGTCCGTAGCCAATACAATAAATCTATCTTTTCTAGGATCAAACTTGTGATAGAATACATCAGGTTCAGCAGTTACATAAGGTGGAGTTAAATAATTTTTTGGCATTGGTTTAGGATTAGGAAGTACTTTTTGATAAATGTTTTCATGATCTTCTATACTCCACTTATATCTAGCATCCCCAAATGCTCTTGTTGGTTCTAAAAACATATAAACAAATTATAAACTTAAGCTTGATAAAACTTACGAAGTGATCCCAATATACGATCCCTTTTAATAACGGTATCTTCCTCTCCAGGATGCAACTTCAATATTCTTGAAAATTCGGAAGGATTTTGAGTGATATGATCAGTAGAAAGTGGTACTGCTCTCCATCTCCCGTCCTCAGTCAAACGTCCGATGACAGCTCTACAGTCACCAGTATTTGATACAAATACATGTCCGTTTTTAACATCCACACTAGCAATGATAGCACATGAACCATTGATTCCTGGTAACAAATCTCCTAGTTTGAACTTATTGCTTTTATGGCGAAAAACTATTTGATTATCTACTGATAAAAAAGTTTGTTTAATGACTTTTTGAATCTCTTCTATTCTATTCATAGCTGTCACTCTGTCAAGTAATTCAGCTGAAACGCTACTGATAAATGGCGATACAATTTTGTTATATTCCGACGGCAATTTTTTGGAAATAAATTCAGAGCAATTAAATCCAGAATGTCCATCGAATACCCCTAAAACAATTTGGTTATTCTCAGGTAAGCTTGAGATAAAAAATCGATCTTCAATAGGTGAATTAGAAGCCACTTGATTCGAGTATACTCTCAATTTACTAATTATTGGGTTTTCAACTGATGACAAATTTATACTGATTTCATTTTGATTTTCATTGAGTAAAAAGTCTGCTTTTTCTTCCGAAATTGGGGTTACATCTTTAAGCTTTTCTTGGATCTTTTGCTTTCTTTCCCTTTTTTCACCTGCCTCTTCTCCTTCTAATTCTAATGAGGCATCGATTTGACTTAAGTTATAAACATAATATATAGTTGCACCAACTAAAGTGACTACCGAGAATTTAAAAAGCAAAGGAAGAAACGCTACCTTTTTTTGATCTCCTCGATATACATTATAGCTGTTGGATGTCTTGTTTAATTTGTTTAAATGCTTAATGTTAGTAAATAGCGTTCTGTTAAAACATCCTGACCTGTTTAAGCTAATTGGATGACTTTTCAAAGCTTTAATACTCTGTGTTGCTAATTTTTGATTTAGTTTTATCATTTAAAAAACAAAAGTTGAAAACTTTTAAAATGTCATCTTCTATTACTATGTGGCTTTTTATTGGATAGCTCTAATTAAAAGCATAAAATCAAATATTTTTTTATAGTTGATTAAGTATAATAAAGCTATTTAGCTGTTCCTTTAACATTCAAAATGTAAGTGATATGCTTCAAAATGAAGATATTATGGACATTTAAATATCAAAAGATGCCTCTATTAAATGAATTTAATGAAAGTGTAATATTATATTTAAGCATTTCATACTAAACTTTTAAAGTGAAAAATAGCTTAAGCATTAGAGAAGGAATGTGCATGCAATATTGAAACTACTTAAATGTCCAAAGTTAGATAATTTCACTCATATAAAGAGCTGCTTTCATTAATGCTTATCCTATATTTAAACTTTTAAATAGAATAATCCAATCATATTGATGGGCTCAACCTTGATAGCGATATCAAAACGAATAAAATAATATAAGAATAGTAAAATATAAATTTATTATTTTATAATACTAATACAAAAAGGTTCTGTTTTCACAGTAGAGAAAAACAATCAAAGTATTTTTGGGACTAACTTTATAACAACACGATCATCTTCATCTGGATTAGGCTCATGATTGAGTAACTGTTCATTAATATTAGGGGTTAACCTAAGTTCATTATTTATTTGGTTGGTATTGTTTAAAGTGCTTTTCGTCGCACCTTTTGTGTCAAGTAAACTTGAAAGTACTCCATTATTTAAGATATTTGATACATTTGGCAGCAATTTTTCAGCTATACTCTGACTAATATCCTTTTTGACATCCACTTCTTGGCGAGTAATAGGAGACGAATTAATTAATAAAGTAAAACAAGAAAAGAAATAAAAGTTGAAGAGCATAGTGTAATAAAGATCAAAAGTAAAAAGTATAAAAAGTAATCTACTTAATTTGAATAAATCAATTTTATTTCTCTAACTCTTTTTAACACTATTGTAAAATCACCCCGCATTTATTAATAAAATCAATCCTCAATATTAAGTATTCACTGTATACTAGAAGAATATTTTGTCAAGTCGATTTTAGTTAGTTTTTAGTGTATATTGTACGAAATGAATTCATATGATTTATCATTTGTTTATACATTTTATTTCATTACATAACTATAATACTATATTAAATGATATATTAGACCCTTCGATTATCAACTATATTGTTACATTTAGTTGCTTAATAAGTTTAAACATTTTAATGAATTTGGAAAAATTCATTTTAAAATTTAAATCACTCCATTTATTAACTCTTTTTTCATAATTTTGCTACAATAAAAGGTAAATGTCAATAATTCCAATTCGTTAAATTAATTAACCAAAAATGGAAATTATGTATGGCTTTTGTTGAATGAAAACTTATATTTTATAGGAAGTATATATAATTAAGTATAAAAGTTCCAATATATAAATGGTTAAAGGAATATTTAGAATTTTTCAGTTCAAAGTAATTTAATATAAAGGATTAAAGGATTAAAGGATAAATATTATCAATTTTGTTTTTTTTTACAAAAGATGAAGTATTTTATATTAACGATTTTATATTTATTAAATAGGGTATTCCCAGCCTTCATTCTAAGTGATGATCGTAACCCAACTGGTATATTAAACTCTATAGTTGATCTAGCAGATGGCTCAACAAACTTTGGTGTTAACCCGAAAAAGAGTGTTTCTAAGTTAGATTCGTTTAATGATGTCCATAACCCTCAGTTTACTCAACATAACAATCTTCAATCCAATCCCTTTCAGTCTAATAATTTTCAATCTAATCCCTTTCAAGCTAACAACTTTAAGCTATCATCAAACGACCCTCGATTCGCCCAAGCCAGTAACTTTCAGCTAGCATCAAACAATCCTCAATTCATTCGGCCCAATCAAAACGCGATGGCTATAAATAATATGCAGGGCTTTCAAGATAGGAATGGGATGATGATGGGAAATAATAACATTCAAAATTTTCAAAGAGAAGGTATACATGGATTACAGAATAACCCCGAGCTTAGTGATAGGAACGATATAGATTTTAATACTGTTAATGATCCAAGGTTAATGGGACAGAGAGTACAGCCTAATTTTCAATTTAGACCAGATATCAATATGCCGCAAAGTAGAGGCATGTCAGCTCAAGGTGGACCAAATTTAGTAGATATGTCAGATAACCCCCAAGGTTTCGGACAATCAACACAATCATTTAATAATCCAGGCTTATCAATAGGTAGTTTGCCATTCAATACTCAAAGCTTACCAATAGGTACTTCGCCGTTAAATAACCCTCCTATTGATAAAGATAAAGTAAACATTATTATTAACAATATCCATGAAGCACCTAAATTGGCTACAGCTCCTCCTGATTTAGCCTCTTCTATCAATAAAAACGGCGTTGACGCCAATAGTTCTGATCCTTTAGTTAAAGCACTGACTTTACTATTAGAACATTTCCAAAAATCTGGAAACAAAATTTAGTAATTATTATGCATTCCTATTAAAGTGAAGCATCACTCTTAATTTCCACTACTATCAAATAAAATATTACCATTTATTTAAACTCCTTTTCAGATTAAATTATTATCTTTATAGTTTTAAGATTTATTGGAAATAGATAATGTAATTTATTAGCTTTAGAATAACTAGTACTTAAAGATATAGATTAATGATAGGGCTGATGAATTTGTTATAATGACCGTAGCTTACCAATAATATAAAATCTTTTAAGTTTCACTTGATACTCATATGCTTATAACTTCCTTTCAAACAATCAATGTAAAAATTTAAATTCAAGTCTTCATCTAAGGGTATCATTTACTAATTTTTGAACTATAGTGTTGATTCGTATATTGCTATTTCTTAAAGCAAAGTCTATGGAAAGGTTTAGGATATATCAGGACAACTAACTATGATATTACTGTAAGTTAAATTGACTTTATTCAAGCTATTTTTTTGAATAGATGTATTATGTGTAAGTACCTCAAAATTAATGACGTTCTTTGTGCGAGGGTCTTATACTTAGAAAGGAAGTTCTTTTGCCTAAAGGATTAAATATTCAATAATCAGGACTACAGAGGCCAAAAAGAAATCAGATTTATTTAACTCATGCTTTCATTGCTAAAAATACTGTAATTGATAACACTTTTTTGCTTATTAATCCTTAAAAAGATAATATTCTAGAACCAGTGTTTATTATGTAAAAAAATGAAGAGAGAGTGTTAAAAAGTAAGTAGGAAGAACTCGAACGCTAGTTCGAGGTTCAAAAGGATATAAACTATAATCTTTGTATCTATCTTAAAATGAAATGGAAATAAAAACATTTACCATCGTAGGATGATAAGTCAAATCTTAGTGGATTTCCTTAGTTTTTTCTAAATAAAAGTACTCATATCTTTAATATTTGCTAAATTATATTCAAAAAGAAGCAGTCTATAAAAACGATTAGAAAATAAATTATGTAGCCATAGATTATTTAAAACATATTTGTAAAACGAGGTAATTTATATAATATTTTACGTTGTCAAATATTTTTCAAAACTAATAGTGATTCTTGAAGTTAAGATTTTTATAAGCAGACTTTACGCTAAGAAAGTCTACTCTAGAGCTTTTTTTGATTATGGATTCAAAATGAATGGTTTGGTTTATTCAAGATAATATAAGAGTTTGTAGAATATTAATATAGAATATCTGAAGAAAGTTTGAAGAGATATAAGATGTGGAAATACTTTGACGGGCAATTCATACTTTTTGGTTGGGGAGAGAGTGTGTGTCTTACCACTGAGCCACCTCTCTCCTTACCCTAGAGCTTATTTTCAAGTATTTTTTTAAAACTTTACACATTTATCAATCGGTGCTGTTCTTAGTGTAAAACGATTTAATAAAATTACTTCAATGGCCTTATAGTAAAACTAAGTATATGTATGATGTTATATATTCAAATCTATACAAGCTGTTTTTTTAAACTATCAGGCTATTCTAAAATATTTGTTTTAAAACTCTGTAATCTTTATGTTAATTTGATCTTAAATTTACTTCACTTTCTCGGTTAACAGATATTATCAGTTAACATTACAATGTAAAAATAACTTTTCAATAAAACAGCCATACTTAAATTCATGTACAATATCACTAAAATTAAGTGGGGATGTATTTTGTTAAAGAATTTTACTAACAATTTTTTTTACTCAAATAGCACTCAAGAAATAGAGAAAGTGATGAAACCAAAAAAAACACCCCCAAATGTTAAAATGCTAACTAAATCCATTTTTAGAGTGATATAATAAAAACTATTAAAATACAGCAATTAGTCACAATCAACATATTATTTAATTTTATAAATTATACATATCTAGTTAACAACATAATGAATTTAATTAACAGTAATTACCACTATGAATTTTAATAGTTTAAAGATAAATCAAGTTAATCCTGCGTGCCAATTTACAATTTTGGAAAAAAATTAAGTTAGTGTGATCACATTGAAATTCCAACTTTTAGTAAATTGATTGAAATTTTATAAACAAAAGTAAAGAATACAAGATGCATAAACATTTCAACTAGTATAAATTGTAACTACCAAAATTTATTAATAGAATAGAGTGACGAAATGACATATAAAAAGCTAAAAAAATCCCACCAAAACCAATATCAAAAAAACAATATCAAAAACATCCATACTCATATATTTCATATAAAATCAATTAAAAATGCATTCTAGATTCATCGTTTCTGTTATTTTAAGCGCTATTACTGCCAATGCTCTCTCATTAGATACTGTACTTTCTAGCTTAAATTTAAACTCCCCACAAGCCATTCCAAATCCAAGTAGCATCAACTCTACTCCAGGAGATGTAAAGTTGAATTCTATAACTCCAGCAGCCAACAAGATGGCTGCTAACCAAGCTAGCGTCTCATCTATAAACCCAGCTGCTATTCAAAAAGAAGCAAATTCAGCTTTAAAAGCCTCTAACGATGATGATGATGATGATGATGATTATCATCATAGTAAGAAATACCATGGCCATGATGATTACGATTCAAATAAATACCATCATAAGAAACATCATGATGATTACGACTCAGATAACAAATATAATAGTCACGATGACTATGGCTCAGACAGGCACCATCATAAGAAGCATCATGATGATTACGATTCAGATAACAAATATCATGGTAAAGATCATGGCTATGGTCATGATCACGATGATCATTATGGAAGAGATAATGAATATGACCATAAAGACAATGATCATTACAAGAAAGAAAACCATGGCGCATATAAGGTTGATAAACCATACAAAAACTCGTATGAAAATGATGATTATAAAAGCCATAAAAAGGGTGAATATAAAGTAGATGACTATAAAAAAGATGACAACAAAGAGTACAATAAATACACTGAAGGTATCAAAAAATACTTAGAAAACGATAGCTACAAGAAACATGATGATCACGAATATAAGAAACATGATTCTCATAAATATAAGGTTGAAGAGTACAAATCACACGATGATCACTACAAAAAACCAGAAGATTCATATAAGGATCACGATTCTGAATATAAAAAACCAGAGGATTCATACAAACACCACGAATCTGAGTATAAGAAGCCCGAAGGCCACTATAAGAAAGATAATAATGACTATGGTAGAAAAGAAGCACCTAAATACAAAGTAGAAGAATATAAGAAGCCTGAAGGGTCATATAAACATGAATCCGAATATAAGAAGCCCGAAGATCATTACAAGAAGCCAGAAAATTCATACAAACACCACGAATCTGAGTATAAGAAACCCGAAGGTCACTACAAGAAGGATAACAATGACTACGGTAAAAAGGAAACTCCTAAATATAAGGTAGAAGAATATAAGAAGCCTGAAGATCACTATAAGAAGCCTGAAGGTGAGTACAAGAAACCTGAGGATCACTATAAGAAACCAGAAAGTGAGTATAAGAAAGACGATAATGGTTATGGTAAAAAAGAAACTCCTACATATAAAGTCGAAGAATACAAGAAACCTGAAAGTGAATACAAGAAGCCAGAAGGTGAATACAAGAAAGAAAACAAGGGTTATGTAGTTAAAGCACCAGAATACTAGATTGTTTCAGTTGTCTTCTATTCCTTTATTTGCAATGTTTATTGATAATTGTTTTTAATAAATTTGATATTATTCTAAAATAGCTTTTTATTTTTATTCTTTACTTTATGATATTTTAGCTAATGCATAAACCGATAATTATCATGTAGAAAAAAAATCATAAGCCACGCATTTCCTTATAGCTACATACTATTAGTATATCAGCCAGTCGTTTATCAAAAAATGTCCAAACTGTTCTAATATTTTTATCCCTAATTAATTTTAAAACTCTGACACTCTAATATTCTAACGTTCTCCTCTAGAGAACTCGTTTCTCCAGAAGACCATAAGTCCCATTCGCTTTATGTTTCAAGATAAAGAAAATATAAATTGATATACCAGGGATGAGAAAACAACAGAAGCTATCCCAGAGTTAAAGTATTTTGTTGGTATACTCTAGTTTTTTCATAAAACAATAAAAAATAGTACATTACTCAATTTACATATACTAGAGGTTTTATGATATAAGCCAGAGGAGACGGAGAAAAGGAAAGAAAGTAACTGAAAATATATGATTAATGTTCGTTACTTTTTTATAGTATGTATAAATGTAATTGATAAGTAAAACTCAAGTCAATGGTTTTTAGCAAAACAAAATACGTGTTTTCATATATACTACACGTTTAATATTGCTTTTATTCAGCCATTTCATCACATTAATATCCACTATTATAAATAAAAAATCTCGAAAAAAGTAATACTTATATAGACCTATTATTAAATTTATTCTCAAGAGTCGGGAGTTGATAATATTAATGATAGTAGCAAGGAAAGTACTGACTATCCTACTCTATGAAAGCATTTACATGAAGAATTTGATTATATTTTTTAAAAATCTTGAAAAGGCTATTAACTCTCAAGTACTTTATTAACATTTGTAACAAAAACATTAAGAATAATAAGAAACGTGTTATATTATGAGCTATAAAGATGAGATAGTATTTGGGATGATATTACAATATTATTATAAGAATACTCTACTATATGTATATTAATCCATGACTGGACTATAGATCTTTTCATATCCAATGAAGCAGATAAATTATCAGCAGACAATTTGGTATATTATGAATGGATTACACAGAGAACTGTTGGTGCCATAAATGCCTAAGGGTAAGTTAACAATTAGGATTCGATTGTTTAAATTTAGTAAATAATGAAACATGATTAAACGAGTTTAAATAAGTTTTTGAGTTAATACTATAATACTTTTATCTATTTTAACACTATTTTTTACTTAAATACATTTAACCATACATTTTAAACATACTAATAAATTATCGAAAATACCAAAAACATTAAAAAATTATATAAAGTACCATTAGTTTAATATATGAATGTAATATGACATGAACTAGAAACTCTACTAACTATAACTGGATGCACGAATCAACTTAATATTTCTCTGGCTCTTCTACTTTGTATTCCTTTTCTTTTGGGTGCTCGTATTTCTTCTCCTCATACTTGTGTTCTTCATGTTTCTTGTAGTGCTCTTCAGGTTTCTTGTGTTCTTCATGTTTCTTGTAGTGCTCTTCTGGTTCCTTGTGTTCTTCATGTTCCTTGTAGTGCTCTTCAGGTTTCTTGTGTTCTTCGTGCTTCTTGTAGTGCTCTTCAGGTTTCTTGTATTCTTCATGTTTCTTGTAGTGCTCTTCAGGTTTCTTGTGTTCTTCATGTTTCTTGTAGTGCTCTTCAGGTTTCTTGTGCTCTTCATGTTTCTTGTAGTGTTCTTCTGGTTTCTTATATTCACCTTCTGGTTTATGTTCTTCATGTTTCTTGTATTCCCCTTCAGGCTTTTTGTATTCGGAGTCGTGATGTTCGTAGTGGTCTACAGGCTTCTTATATTCAGAGTCGTGATGCATGTAATGATCTTCGGGTTTCTTATGTTCATCTTTAGCTAAATATTCTTTAATGTCTTCAGCATATTTTCCTCTTTTGTCATCGGATTTATATTCTGGTTTCTTTTCATGATCATGCCCATAATCTTTAACTTCATAACCTCTTCTATAATAATTAGGTCTCTTATAATGTTTATCGTCACGATGTCTATAGCTATGCTCATCCTCATCATCGCCATAGTACTTGGATCCTTTTTTACCATAGTAGTCATCGTGATCATGCTTATACTTCTTGGGTTTATCTTTCTTGTCATCCTTTTCTTCCTTTTTATCGGCCTTATCATCTTTATCTTTCTTTTTATCGGCCTTATCATCTTTATCTTTCTTTTCATCCTTCTTTCCTTCTTCTTCAGCTGCAGCTGCAATACCAAAACCTTCATCGCCCTCAATAGCATCCAACATAAAGGATTCGGCGCTACTTGGGGTTACTGATTCAACTTTTGGTGCATTTAAAGCTCCAGCTGGCTTTGCAGCATTAGAGTTCACGTTCATAGCGTTTGGAATGGTATTAGCATTGACTGAACTTGGAGCAACACCATTGGAGCCTAAACCTAAAGGAAGACCCAATTGACCCAAGGAAAGTGCATTGGAAGTGAGTGCAGATAAAAGTGCAATAGTAATAAAGTTAGTGTACATTGTAGTTAGATGCTCTAGATAGTTTATGAAATTTAATATAATGAGTTTAGGACTTTCTAATAAGTATTTATACATTTTTAAAGGCCTTGAGGAATATTATTAGACGTTATATATCTAGCTTCAAATTAACTTGATATCTACTTAGCCATGTTAAATAAACATTGCGTTAGCTGTTTTTAGCTATAAATTAAAAGGTGAGTTGAAAATGAGATCACTTTCAAGTCAACGGTATGAATAAAATGGCGCTATTTATTATTTGGTAAAATTAAATTTGGATTAGTATTTTTTATTAATTTATCAAAACAAAAGACCCTTTTACTACAGTGTTTAATCATTCTAGATTCTAAAAATAGGCTAACTTTGTAACAAAGCTCAACGATTTTGATATGTTTTTTAAAATTGTTTATTTACTTGTTTTTTGATACATTATAAGAAGCTAACTTTAGAATGTTTTATGTTCACTATTTGGGTTACTATTAAGCGTAAATTTCTTGATGTAGAATAGGGTTTTTATTTTTTATCCTGCTAAGAATAAGCTATTTTTAACTAAAATTAAGGTTTAATGTGTCTGCAATAATGTAATAATTTGTTTATTTTGAAAATGTGAAAGATGCATAATATAGTAAGCCATTGTATTTTAGAATATATGATGTTTTTTTTTACTAATTGTCCTTTTTTGCTATTTAAATTTAGAAACTAACTAACCAGTGCACTGTTCAATCCTAAATGTATGCTAGATAACCCTTTATTTTAAAATTAAAATTAAATTAACAAGCTCAAAAGTAGCATAATAAAGTAAGTAGCTGGTTATAAAATTCACTACTTGCCAGAGCACATTTGAATTTAAACAGTCATATTGGTTAATTAGTTTCTAAATTTAAAAAAAACAGCAAAAGAAGGTAATAGTTAAATATTTTAAAAAAATACTTATATCAAAATACTGTTTAATATAGCTAAAAAAAAATAGAAAATATTTTAAAATAAAAAGCCAAGAATTGCGAAAGTTGGTACTTAGTGGTTGGAGTAAAAGCAATTTTAGCTTAATTAACTGGCCATAAGTCGAAAGGTCTTAGCTTATGTAACTAAGATAGACTTAAACTAATAGGAATAGTACGCAATAAGCTATGGACTATGTAAAATAAATAGAATAGAAAATACTACTGTAAAATCTACGTAAGATACTATAAGATTTAGTGGCTTTATTAATAGTACAATATCAGGGAATAATTCAATTGAAGAGCCTCGAGTTATCATGTTGAAGAATCTCCTTTATACTCCAACCAGGTGCCTATATGTAAGGAATATGATAATAGTTATTGATTATTATAGTTGCCAAGTATGAGCATTAAAACATGAACAATAAGTTATATAATTAAAACAAAATTTAATTTATAAGCATAAAATATAACAAAAAAGTTGATTATATAAAATATTATAAATATGAAATGTTTATCAATAAATTATATAATAACAAAAATAAATGTAAAAATAAGTATGATTAAGGAAACAGATTATATAATATGTAAGTTTTAATATAAAAATAAAATAAAATAAAATTGAAATAAGTGAAATATAAACTGTAAAATTAGTTTCTATGATTTATATTGCTTTTTTAAACTATTGAAAGTTTGAATTAACTTAAAAAAATTATTTAAACCAATATATGGGGATGTATTTTTTTGTTTAAGAATTTTACTAACAATTTTTCCGCTCAAATAGTGCTTAAAAAATGGAAAAAATAATGAAACCAAAAAAAACATCCTCATATATAAATTATTATAATTTCAATATTTTTAAAATAAGTTTAAAAATAGTTTATAAACTATGTTTTGTTTAAATGACAAATTTTTTAATTAAATTTAATAATTACATAGTGCAAATTTTTTGCTGATTGGTGCTGAGACAAACTTGAACCATTCATTTTCCCACTCTTAGTAACTGTAAATCGAATAAAATGAACAAATTAAAGCTATGCTTAATTTAAATTTTAGTAACCAATAACCATTAAACTTTCGAAAAATCTTGGAAGCCAATTACTATTTGATATTGAATATTCACTAAACTGAAGAATTCAAAGTCGTTTTTTAAACTAACAATAATAGTAATAAAAAATGGGTTATAATCTCCGAACAAGAAATAAATCACCAGAAAGGAATGGAGAGGGAATTTCAACCAAGGAGTCCAGAGGGTCATCAATAGAACCCAAGAAACCGACCGCTGCTAAAGGAAAAAGAAGTAGAAAACCAAAATTAGCTGTGGAAGAAAGTCAAGATCAAATTGATAGTATTAAAGAAGGAAAGGAAGATTCAATTATATCACGTCAAGAATCTAGTGATTTAACAACAGAATCCAAAGAAGTGACACCAAATAAATCAAAAAGAGGTAGAAAATCTAAAAATAATAAGGAAGTGGTGGAAGAGGAGAGTACATTGAGATTGGAAGATAAAGTAGAATCCATGGAGTTTTATAGTTGTGCTGAAATCAAGTCATCAAAGGAAAATTCCAATTTAGAAATTAAACAAGTAGTAGGAAGTAAGGCTGGTGTTGATTCTAATGAGAGTTTAAAAGGTAATTCAATTGATAACTGTTTTTTAATTTTAATTTTAATTTTTTATTTAGAATTAAATCAAGGTAAGAAAAATGAGAGTAACTTAAATGAAGTTATTGAGACAAGTTCAATAGTAAGTGAAACTCAATTAACTTCAGTAGTTTCGACAACTAAGTTAGTATCCAATCAAGTAGAAGATAGTACTAAGTCAAATACAACTATTGTAGTTGTAGAAACTGAGAATACAGATGAAGATATGTTAAATCAGTATGTTGATTTAGATCCCCAATTTACAAATAAAAAAGCAGCCGATGAACTCGATGTTAATTCAAATCAAGAAAATGATGAAGCTGAAGCCATAGAAAACAATCAAGTGGAAAACTCCGATGATGAAGCAGACAATATTTTAAATGAACTTTTAGCTAAAAATAATTATAAAATGGGCCATGTTGAATATAATCAACAAGATTTAGTAGATGAAGAAAATGAAAAAAATAATGAAAATAAAATAGACTCTGAAGACTCTGAATACTCTGAATACTTTTCCCTTTCAGAAGAAGAAGAAGAAATTGATGAACATTTATTAAAAAGTTTATTAGATAAAGCTAAAAAAAATTTAGCCGATTCAAATGTAACTAATGTCCAAATTAAAAAGTAAGTTGTTCATAATTTTTATTATAATTTGATAATTAAATTTTAATATTTATAGTAAAGCATTTCAAGCCAATGGGACATTTTATAACCCCTATGATGCCAAAATAAAAGAACAACTATACATTAAAAACGACAATGTCAAAAATAAGAATAAAGAGAATCAGCCAGCTAGTATTCAAAATCAAAAGGAACTTATTAAAGTTAATGAAGATTCCACTAGTACCAATATAAAAAGAAAAAGTAGTGATGATCCAGAAACAGATTTTAATTTAATTGATGAAGATCAAATAATAAGTTCAGAAGTAGCTAATGCATTAGCAGTATCCTCCAGAAAAGGGTTAGAAGAACTTCGAATGAATCGAGCATTACCAGAATATAGGCTTACTCATGCAGAAGCTAAAAAAGTAAATTTTATAATTTTAAATACAAATTTAAAAAGAAATTAATGTAATTCTTTAGGAAAAAGAAGCCAATGCAGGTAAAAAATGGTTTAATATGGAAGCCCCTGAGATGACGGAAGAATTGAAAAAAGACTTACAAGTGTTAAAATTAAGAAAAGTATTGGATCGTAAACGATTTTATAAAAAAGATAATAAAAGTTTACAAAGTAAATACTTTCAAGTAAGAATAATAATCATCTATAAAAACACAGTAATATTAATTTATTATTATTTTTTAGGTGGGTACCATTATTGAAGATAAAAGTGAATTTTATTCAGGTAGATTGGCTAAGAAAGATCGTAAACAAACCATTTTACAAGAAGTTTTACATGATAAACAAGCTCAAACTTATTTTAAAGATCGATTTCAACAGCATCAACAAAGTATTCGAGCTAATCCTAAGAAACCAAGTGTATTGAAAAAATTTAAATATAGAAAATAATTTTTTTTATAAAATAAAGTATAGAAATTTTCATTTTTTTTTTTTGAATTATTGTTCCTTTTATTCTTATAATTTATTCATTTTTTATGACGCTTACTAGTGGATTTGCTCGTTTCAAAAGGAGCTCCCATACTATCCATATTGTCCAATCTCTTTTGTGCTTCTTTTTTTTGTAACATTTTTTCCGTCTTTTTTAACCCAGAACTTTTACCGTGGAATTTATGGGATAACTCTTTAAATGCCTAAATAAAATAAAAAGTTGAAAATTTTAAAACAATTTATATAACTCAATCTTTACTTACCTCCTTTTGATTTAAAATATTACCATGAGTATCCCTATATTCCAAATTAATATCTGGTTTATAATTAGCTAATCTAGCAATTGAATCTTCCACAAAAGTTCTTGGTTTAAGATCATAATTCTCTTTATTACTTCTTTTACCCCTTTCTTTTTCCTTTTCTTTTTCCTTTTCTTTATTTTTAATTACCTCAATCATTTTATTTTGTCGAGTTAATAATTCATCTCTTTTAATTGCTTCTTGAGTAGGTGGTTTATACGTTCCTTTTTTTGTAAAATAAGCTAACGCCCCTGCCAATCCCCTTCCTGCTTTAGCATTATCTTCAAATAAAGCATCAACCCCTTCTTCTTCTCGGAGTTTATTTAATTCTTCTTCTTTTACTTCTTTTTTAACTTTATTATCAGTAGCTTCTGATGCTTTTGAATCATCTCCTTTGACCTGTTTTTTATTCTTTTCATTCTTTTCTTTTATTGATTGCATTTTTTCACTTAAGATAGCTGCTGAGGTAGCCAAATTTTGTACAAATTCAGACGTTTGGGATACAATTATACCTTCTTCATTACTTTCTATTTCCTCTTTTTTTTCTTCTTTTTTATCCTTTAAAACTAATAAAAAAAAGTTAGATTCTATTAATTAAAAATAAGAAAAATTTATTACCTTCTTTAGCAGCTGATTCACCATCCAAATTTTTATTACGCTTTAAAGCGGTAGTACGTGCTTTTTGTAAACAAAGTTGTAATTCATTATCATCTACAAAATTAGAATCCAAAGGCATTGTAATAGTGTCTGGATCATTGATAGATATAATTATATTATCAAATAGTTCTTTTTCTTCTTCACGCTTTTTCTTTCTTGATTTTCCTTTAGATTTAGGTTTTTTAAATTGTGCTGCCTCTTCTGTAGTATAATAATCATCTACTTTATTTAGCTCTATATATTTATTAATATTTAATTCATGTCATTAATTTATATTAAAACTTACGATTTAATTCTAAAGATATAGCACCTGTTAAATCATTGATATTATTTTTAAATGTTTCTTTATTGGAAGCAAAATCATTTAAAGAATTGATTTTAAATCCTTTCTATAAAAATAATTTAATTAATTTAATATTAACTAGTTAATAATAATATCATTACTTTTTTAGGTTCTGAAACTCCAATTTCTTCATCATAATGGGATAATATATTTCTAGGTTGACCATTGATAGTACCATGTCCAAACTCATCATCATCATATGGATTATAGTTCGTTTTTTTTTTCTTATTTTCTAAATCTTTTTTAAGTTTTTCTTTTTCCAAAAGATTAGCATTAACCAACTCATCATCATCTATACAATATTTAATTAATTATTATAATATAAATTATCGCTTACCTTCATCCAAAACATTAGCATCTTTAAGGGTAAGGATAGCTTCTTCTCCTTCTTCAAAATCTTCATAATTATGAGCTACCTGGATCTCTGAACCTAAAACTCATTTGATTTCATTTTAATGATAATTAATTTCAAATTTATACCTCGAGCTTTCTTAATTTTACTCTTTTGTAATTTGGCAGCCTCTTGATTTCTTTTATCTTCTTCATCAAAGTCATCTTTCATATTTAAAGCCACTTTTTGGAATCTTTTTTTATTTTTCTTTAAAAAATTAAGTAAACTATCATCCCCTTGTTTTTCACCTAACCCTTTACCACTTTGTGATTTTAATAATTCTCGTTCATTTTTAACTCTAAAAATAAAAATTAATTCGTTATATTAAAATAACGGGATAGAAACTTACTTCTTTAATCGCTCTTGAATTAATCTATTGTTATCAATTCTCTCCTTTTCACTTTGTTCTTTGATGTAATTATCTTTTTCAACTTGATTCTTATCCTCTGTTTTTTCTAACTTTAAAGGTGGTAAACCTAATTTAAGACGCTGTTCACTAAAATTTATTAGATTTAACACCAATTTAAATTATCTAAAATTAAACCACTTACTTTGTCTGCTCTATTGTCCAAGAAATTTCCGACATATTTTATAAAAGTTGTTAAGATTCTTATTATTGATATCACTTAAATTTCAAATATAAAATTATTCTAAAGAACAATTGGGTTAATAAACTCAACTCGAAATAAATTGTTTGTGTTGAAAATTGAAATTTTAAAAAAGTAAATTAATTTTAAAATTTCTATTCAAATCGCAGTCAAGATTGTATAACAGTTGTTGCAGCTCTATTAGGATTGAATTAATTGTATATTTAAAAACAAATTTTTTCTAAAATTAATCAAAAATCAACTGATTAAACTTTAGAAAACCAAACAAAAAATACCTGGTTCTAAAAATTTTTGCAAATTAACCTGCAATAAACTTGGTGCAGCTGTCATCCCAAATAATTTTTGCGTTGTATTTTAACCTAGCTTTTATTATGTTTAATTTGAATAACTGCCTTTTTTGAGGCAAATCGAAACTAATAAGAGATAGAATTACAATCAAAAAAATTAATTGCATGAAATAGTCTTTTGCTTAAACACAACAATTTTTAATGTTAGTCGTGATTGTAGTATATATCTATATTTTTTCAAAGACCTTATTGGTTAGTTTGTAATCGAATTTGAAACAAAAGTGATTTTTTATGAGATTTTAAAATTATTTTTGTTAGTATAAAAATAAGGATGTTTTTTAATTTTATCACTTTTTCCATTTTTTAAGCACTATTGAAAAAAATATATTAATAAATAATAACAAATTATTTTATTTTGTTATCAGTCTATTTTTTATAATATTAATTATATTTTATTTTATTTGTTTTGATTAAAAAAAAACGATATATTAAAATAAAAAATAGATTTTATTACTTGGGGAAGTATTTTTGTGTTTAAGAATTTTACTAACAAATTTTCCGCTCAAATAGCGCTTAAAAGATGGAAAAAGGGGTGAAGCCAAAAAAAAAAGTACCCCCTTGTCTTTAGGTTTTTATAAAATTTAATTACTATTTAATTTAATTATAAAGATAGAATTGAAATTTTAAAATAAAATAAACATATAAAAGTTATTATAGCTTAATCAAATAAACAATATTGAATTTAATCTTAAAATACACAAACATTGATTCAGAGTAAATTGAAATTTAAAGAGCTTAATTTTATTTTAAAGCTTAATCCAAATTAGATGAACTTTTTTATTAATTTCTCCCCACAACCCTCACTTTAAGTTTGACTTTAATAAATGAAAAATAATAATAAAAACGGATATTTAAAATAAAAGATAAGGTAGTAAATTGATTTATAACTATAACAAAACTAATAAATAAAAATTATACAATTTATTTTTATTTATTGATTCAAATAATTGGGTACATCTGGAAAATTAAAGTCGATCACGAGAGTACCTAGATTAACTCTTTTAAGTATTTAATAAAATAATAATATTTATAACAAATTACTTTTTTTTAAACTCTTTACTAGGTGAATAAAGTTTTAAATTTGTATCTTGATCAACATTTTGCCATGGATATGGGTTATTCTTTCTATCCCATACAGTATCTACATTTCTAGCTACTCGAAATAAATACCACCCAGTACCAACTAAACCCCCACTAACAATAGCAAGTAGAGGAGTAACCTAAGAATAAGTTATTAATATTAAGTTAAATAGAACTTATATTTAAATTACCTCTGGACGTAACCATTTATGATAAAATGTCTTTCTTAAGATTTGATTAGCTACCATATTATTGTTTAATAATTCAAATTTTTATATATATTTTATAATAATATAGATTGATTGATCAAAAGATAAAATGAAGGTTAAGGATAATGATCTGTTTATATACTATCTCTTATAATTTGTTATTAACTCTCCTTATTTTTTATTTATTTATTATTAAATCAAGTTTCATTTATTTATTATTATCACACCTATTTTATTATGATAAATCATTTTTTAACCCCCACATTATATTATGAATAAGCTTCTTTTGTAACTATTTAAAACAACCTCATGGAGATCATGACTTTTTTATAATTAATCTTATTAACTTTTACAACTCAATTATCCTTCCCTGAAACTTATGAACTTTCTATAATTACCAATCAATTTTAAGGATTCTTTCTTATTATTGGTGATTGAGAATTTAAACTGGTTATTTTTAAAATGTGACTATTTATTTTATAACATCATTTTTTAAATACTTCTTAAACCAATGTGTTCATTTAAAAGTTTGTAGGTTTACAACTGTTAGTAAGTTTAATAAAAAATAATCTTTTAATTTTTAGTTAATGTATGTGTATCATAATTTTTTTATATTAATTAATTGTTAGATAATATAATAAAATGTAACGATTAAAAGTAAACATATTCTTTTATATTCTTTTATATTCTTTTATATTCTTTTAATGTGAATGAAGTAATAATTAATCATTTTTATTAATTTGATTAATATACTTTTGATCTCTTTTCTTTTTAATAACTTAATTTTTTAAGCTATTTTTACAACTTTTAGTTAAAATAACTTGAATTAAAATTTTAGAATTTATTAAATTGTTAATTGAATTGATATTTGATTAGATTCAAAAATAAATAAGTTTAATTAAATTAAGTTAATATTTTATTTTATTTTATTTTATTTTATTTTTAATTATTTTTGTTCTTTATTATTTAAAAAATAAACATTTTTATTCCTCAATAATATTAATTTAATTTAAAAAAATAGACAGTCCAAAAATTAATAAATAAATGAGTGGATTTATTTAGTTGATTTAATTAATTTAATTTAAAAAAATTTGTTAATTAACTAATTTTATAATTAGATAAAGTACTCATACAAACATAAAAATAACACATATTAACTTTATTTAATTTATTTATATTTCTTTTATATTTCTTTAGTATTTTATTGAATTTTTATTATTTTATTATTATTATCTTTGTTATTAAACACTTGGAATTAACATTTAATCATAGTAATAACTAATAAGATAACTAACTAGAACCAACATATAGAAGCATAACAAATAAACAAATATTATCTAAACCTCTAGAAAAATGAGTGAAGCTGAAAAACTAATAATTGATTCTCCCTCCGCTTATCGTCAATCTCAATATCGAGAATATTTATTATATCGACAAGATAAAGAAATGGCACGTAGAATCAAAGTGAATTCTAACTATATACCTCGTGGAAAAAGAAACACATGTTTTTCAATTCAATTACCTTATAAGCCTTCATTTCTTTTATTTTTATTTGTTTCTATTTTATTGATTACTTTTTTCTTTGCTGTCTTAATCCTATTCTTCTTTTTCCCTAAATTGTTTTATTTTTTGTTTAAAAATGAAATTTAGTTGAACTAAATTTTATTATATTAGACTTGTATCCTTATCGTTGTTAGTCATTTTATTAGAATAAAAGTTATACTTTTTTTATTATTATTATTATTATTGAATTTTTAAAAGAAATAAGATAATATGTTCTATAAAATTTTATTTTTATTATTCAACAAATCCTATCAAAAACTTAATCACCTTCTTTTTAAGTTCTTTATTTTCTTCCTTATCTTTACTTTCCAAAAATGATAACCTAATACAATCTTTTTTATAAATACCTAAAATAAAATAAAATAAAATATTATAAATAATAAAACAATTATAACAAAACAAAACACTTACATTTTAAACAACCTATTAAACATGGACATTCCACCACAATAGTATAAGCAACTAATATCAATTCCCCAAGTTTAATAAATAAACCAGATTGATGATTTTGTAATATTAATTCATTTTCATAATTTTTGGGATAGAAATAAATACTAAAATAAAAATAAAATAAATTAATATTATATATTATATATTATATATTATATATTATATATTATATATTATTATTAAATAAAATCTTTAATTTACCTTTGACATTCTAATTTAATATTTAAAGTTATAATATTATTACAACAAGATGTTATAATTGAATTTTCAATATCAAACAATCTATCTATTGCTTTTAAAAGCAAATGAATTAAACCTATAAACACATTCTCATTTCCCATTGTATCTAAATAATCCAACCAAATCCCATTAAACTCCAATGATAATATACTCTTTTGATCTTTAATTATTGATGGATAATTTAATTGATCAATAAGTTGTCTATTTTGAATGTTTATTTTTTTATAACCTTTAAAATGACGTTGATAATTAAATAATCCAAATTTAAATTTTAATAAATTATTATTTATTTCAATTATTCTATTCATCATTTTCTTTTTAATAAATAAATAATCTTCAAATATTGGTTTAGTAAAATATTCTATTTCACTCTTTAATTTCAATTTAGCAAATCCTAATTGATAATTTAATTCAATAATATCAAAATATTGTCCATTATATAAATAAACTGCCCCATAATAAATAGAATATATGGCTCTTTCTAATTCAATTTCTTCAATTAATTTTGATTGAATATTATTATTATTTACTAATAATATCTTTCTTGATTGATTTTGTTTTCGGATAACAATTTCTTTCCATGGTGATATACTTTTAATATCTTTATGATTTAAAAAATAACCCTAAATAAATCAATAATTATTATTAATATTCTATAAATTATTATATACTCTTTTATTTACCTCTTTTTCATTACCGATTAAAAGTTTTGGACATAAACTTTCTAAAATGTTACCAAACCAAGTTTTATCTCTATTTAATATAATTGGTAGTTCACTAGCAATACAATTTAAATGTAATTCAATAAATAAATTATTTAATTCTTTTAATTCTTTTATTTCTTCTTCTTCTTCTTTTATTTCTTCTTCTTCTTCTTTTTCTTTTTCTTCTTCTTCATTCTTTAAACTCATTAATAAATATTGATTATCTAATTTATTTAATTTATAGATTTTATTATAAAAAATAATAGCTAAACAATCTTTATTTCTTCTACCAACTCTTCCTATTTGTTGTTTTAAATTATTAACTTTAAATTTATCTGCTATGCTTATTACAATATCTAAATCACCAATATCAATACCTAATTCTAATGCATTGGTACATATAATTAATTTAATATTTCCATTTCTTAATTCCAATTCAATTTGTTGACGTAACTAAAATAAAATTATTAATAAAATTATTATTAATTTATTAATTTATTAATTTATTTATTTCATATTCTATTTTATATATAAAATATTATTACTTCTTTAGAATAACCTCCACGATAAGCTTTAATTTTAATTAATAAATTTTGTTTAATTGAATTATCATATTTATTTGATAAATATTGATTTAATTGAGTATAAATTAATTCACATTCCATTCTAGAAGAACAAAATACTATGATTTTTTTATTATAATTTAAAAAATAATTTATTAATTCAATTATTCCTTGATTACTATTTGTTGACTTTGAATTATTTTTATTACTAGATGATATTGATTTAATTTCAATTATATTATTATTATTATTATTCCATAATGCTATTGTCTATTAATGAATGAATTAATAAATATTTTATTAAAAAAAATAGTACTTAAAATACTTACTTTCATACCACTCGGAGCACCATCTTTATTAATTAATAAAATATTATCTTTTGGTATACTTGTTAAATAAGAAAGATGCTATAAATTAAAAAATTAAAAATAAAATATTAATATTAAATTTCAACTTACATTCTTTGGATCTTTTAAAGTAGCTGAACAAGCGATTAAAGCTAATGGACGATTGAATTTAACTGATATAACTCTTAAAAATCTTCTTAATATTAAACTCATTTGATGACCAAAATTAGCTTCATAAACATGAATTTCTAAATTAAAATACCTTCTTTTAATGACTTAAATATTCAATAAATATTATTTACCATCTATAACTATAAATTTTAAATGAATTAAATATTCATACCAAATATCAATATTGGCTAATATAGAATAATGTAACATATCTGGATTTGTAAATAATATTTGATAATTCATTCGATAATCTATTCGTTTTGATAATTCTAAATCTCCATCATAAGCACCTATCTAGAATTAAAATATTAATAAATAAATGATTTCATTAAAAATATATTATAAAAGTATATATTATATATATCATATATTACTTATATATTATATATTATATTAACTTACTTTAACCCAATTTAATTGTGGTATATTATTAATCAATTTTTTAAATGAATAAATTTGATCATTAGCTAATGCTTTTGTTGGTACAATACATAATACTCGAACGTTTTTATCTTTTAATAAACTATCGATAATAGCTAATTGATAAATTAAAGATTTACCACTTAAATTAGTTAAAATATTAAAATTGAATATTATTAATTTATTATTAAAAAATATTACCTTGAAGTAGATGTATTAATCATCATTGAGAATAAATTATTAGTTAAAAAATCTAATTTAGTTTCAAAATTTAATAAATTTGATAATGCTTCATATTGATGTGAATAAAAGGTATAATTAGTTGTAAATGAAGTTAATATCGGATGAAATGGTAATGGAGTTGAGACTAAAACAAGAATATAATATTATTAAAATAGTTGAAATGAATATAAAATAAATTACTAAAATTTCCTATTTTTTTATCTATTATAATTAAGTCTTCATTTTTATCAATTTGTTCTTTATAAAACTTTTGGCTCCATAAACTATCAATTATTTTACACATTTCTTTTTCTTCTTCTTTATATTTTATTTTATTTACAATTTGTTCACTATTTCTATTACTTGTTATATATTTTAATTTCAATTCAGTTTCAAATTCAATTTCTGTTAGATTCTAGAATCATTAGATAAAGACTATAAATATTATAAATGAAGAATAAAAATGATGATAACTTACTTTTTGCAATAAATTAGTTTTATAATAACTGAAACTAGTTTTATTAAATAATTGAGTATACTCATTGATCAATAAAATCATTTCTTGTAATCCATTCTTTTTCCTTCTCTTGGAAGGTTTTCTATAATAAAAATAAAATTCATCAACTTAATCGATTTTATCAAAGATAAAAGAAATAACTTACTTTTCATCTTTATCATTTAATTGAAATAAATAGTTAAAATTAATTAATTTGATTCTGATATCATCAATTTCTTGTTGATAATTTATAATAATACTATTATTTCCTATTGAAGTATTAAGATCATCCTTAATTTCTTCCCCTCTATTAATGATTTTTTCATTGATCTTACATTTATTTGGTATTATTTCAGTAATCAAATACATATCTATAAGAGTTAAAGTTCTAAATATGAAATATTATTAAATTAATATTACTTATAAATAAATAATATTACTCTTTACATTGATTCAATACATTATTTTTAATAGCTTGAAACTGAAGTAAAATATTCTCGTTCTCTTGATTTTGTTGATTTTTTTTAATTAACAAAATCATTAAAGTAACAATTGTTTTATATATCTTTTGTATCCTTTTATAATTTTTATATTTTAATTCAATTTCTTTTTCAATTTCATTATTTATATCCATTTTATTAATATTATTTCATATATAATAAATAAATCCCTTTTTTTATTCAAATATTCGATTTTTGATATTTTCAATTTCTCATTAAAACTAGATCAGCCTTTTAATTGGCTGTTATAATAGATCAATTTCATCCCACTTTCCGTTTTCAAATGTTAGGTTTTAATTACTTTAAACATTTAAAAAAATAAATCAAAAATGAGTAGTTGGTTTGGCGGTAGTGCACCAAAATTAGATATGGATGTAATCGAAAGAGAATATACTGTTATGAATGAATTATTTACTCGGTAAGTTTTATTTTGTTTTTGTAAATTATTTTTGTTTTTGTTTTTTAATTTAATAATTTCCAATTTCATGATTGATTTTAATAATTACTCTATAGTGTCCAAGATACCTGTCGTTCTAAATGTATATCCACTGAATATCATGAAGCACAAATCAGTAAAGGAGAAGCTAATTGTATTGATCGTTGTGTAGCTAAATATATTCAAACAGCTACGAAAATTGCTCAAGAATCTCGTGGTATGTAAATCGGTTCTTTATAGAAATTAAATTTCGATTATGGATAATAATAAAAAATTATTAAAAAAAGTAAATGTATTAAAACGTTTGAGCTAAAAAAAAACTATTTAATGATAATAATGAAAACTGAAGTTTTTTTTTATTTTGTCAAAATGGGAGAAGAGCGTGTATTAAATAACTTTAGATTAATTTTTTAAAGTTTGATTGATTATTAAATAGTAAAAATAAATCAACTTTAAATCAACTATTAAACCTAATCTTTAGGTCAACTCGGAGCTTTAATATCATATATTAAAAATCTAAGTAAACCCTTACAGTTTAACTACCTTATTTAAGTTTAACCACTTGGGTATCTTGTACGAGCAATGATTTGGTAAATTCTTGTAAATTAAGATGAAATTATAAAGAGCATTGTTCACATATAATTTCAATCAAATCAACCCTTTTGGGTATTAAGTTTTTCAAGAAAAAAGGATCCAAATGACATAAAATCAATAGAAGTCATGATTCAATTGAACAAAATCTTTTTGAAAAGTTTGTCACTCAAAGGGCCAACCGCTTCAAATAAACGTAAGAATTCATTTAAATTCTACAAAAGTATGTAAGTGATAGAATATAAAATTAACATGAATGATTTAAACTAATATTAAGTAGAATTTATGATTAATTAATTACTGATATTAATTAAGATAGACTAATATTGATGAATGATAATTTACTACTACAAGTCCTAAGTAAAATAACCTCACAAGTATAAATTATTTTATTGCATAAATTTGATGTAAAAATGCAAAAATATTTAGTAAAATTATTAATAAAAATTAGGTTGATATTCACATGTAGTACCGTATCATTGAATTTTTAATTAGAATTTACAAATTCATTTAATTAGCCAATAAAAATGAATAAATTTAAATAACTCAATCAACCAAGTAAATAACTGAGCTGTATTTTAACTAATAAATTTGACTGCATAAAATGTAAAATACAAATTTAAAATTTGCTTGTCATAATCGTTATAATTTCAAGTAGCATGGGTTTGTATTAAAATTTTATATCTATACTAATTTTTATTATATATTCTTTGGTTAGTCGATTAACTGGTTAGCTGGTTACCACTTGATTTATTTTTATAAGGCAATTTAAGAATAAGTTAATTTTTTGGGTTGAATTTAGCACAAAAATCATTGATTGCAACAGCAAATGTTTGTTTAAGGACAACAATTAAGCTGTAACAACTCTACACTCCATAATCAAGTAAATCGCTCAAATAATCAAACCTCTTTAAAGATAATCTTATAGTTGCTCGAGTTGTTCCTGCCTGCTTTTCCTTGGAGGCAAATTGTTTCTAGGAAGTTGTTCTGTGTTGCATTTACTAAAGGGTATAGTTCAAAAAGCCAATGACACAGTGCAAAATTAGTTGACTATACCACAACAACTGTAGTTGTTTAGTGCTATAAAGGATTTCAGTCAGGTTGGATGGACTCAGTATTAAATAAAATGAACCATATTTTATAATTCTTTAAAAAGCTTTTATTCAGTATGGGGACTAAAGTATGAACCAATTCTATATAACTTGCACTCCAAAGGTAACTTTACTTCTTTATAGTAAAACTTCCCTTTGGCCTAGATTTATAAATTTCCTCTCAAGGAACGAACAACCCGGTAAATTAAATAATAAATCCATAGCTGGTTAACTATCCAATCTGCTTTATGATATGTTCTACTATTGGTTAATAGTTGCTATTTCTTTTATAAGGTCAAGTTCAAACTTACAATTGTCTGCTGCTAAATTAGGTTTACTTATTGTTAATTCTTTTAACCAGTGATATTACTAATAATAAATATATAAAATAACTAAAAAGTTGAAATCTTGATATTTTAAAAAAATGTGAAGTTTGAATGTTTTAAATTAATAATATTAATAAATATTTAAACTCAATATTAAAAGTAAATTTATAAAGTTAAACTTAATTTTTGTATCTTTTCTATTTTACATAATAATCTATCATCAGTATACAATCTATTTCATTATTATCTTTAATCTTTGTTGCTAAGTACTATTTCTTCAATCTCAGTTGCGCATAAAGAAGTTATCAAGAATGAAATTTGATGGTAACTTTATTAATAATCCCATACCAGTTAATGATAGTCCAATCATATTCGATAGTTTTATGCCTACTTTTTTACCTAACAAAGCAAATTAATTAAATAACAAGATAAACTTAATTTAAATCGAAGTAATACACGAAGTTATATTTAAGCCAAAGTTTTAAGATGAAATCAAATTTTTTAATCAATAAAATTTTTCATTTTTTTAAACAGTTTATTCGATTCAGATATTTTAAATTTTATTTATTCTTTTATTTCAATTGATTATTATAGAAAATGGGTTTGAACTTTTTTCCTAAATTTAATTTCAAATCTCGGTTAACTAATTTATTAAAATATCAACCTAAATCAAAGAAATTAATAAACAATTCAACTATACTCAATGCCAAAAAAGATAACAATATTAAGAAAGTGATAGCGAATAATATAGATGATGAACTTGATTTTTTGATTAGAGAAACAAAAAATCTATGCATTAACTCAAGTGAATGTAATACTCAACGATATAAACTGGACTTTAATAATCAAACTATAAGCGATGACTATCAATTCTTAAAAGAAGATTTAAAAACATATAAATCATTAGATCCTAATAAATTATTAATAGTATTTGATCTTAATGGTGTATTAATGTAAGATTTTTTACATCCTTTTACCTTATTAACTTATATAATTAACTTTATTTTCTTTAGTTATCGTAAAAATAAAAATAAAGTTATTACTTTACGTCCAGGATTAGAAGAATTATTAACATATTGTTTAAAGCATTATAATGTAGCTATATGGAGTTCAGTGATGCCAAAGAATATGTTAAAAATATTAAAACAAGTATTGCCCAATTATCAACAAAAATTAGTCTCAATATTTACTCGAGATCAATGTACTTTAAATGGCTCTTATTATTCTAAATGTGAAACTATTAAAGATTTAAATAAATTGTGGGAAGAATTAAATCAAAGAGGGGACGGAAAGAAAGTAGTACATAGTGGTAATACAATTATTATAGATGATTCATTGGTAAAATGCCAATTACAACCAGATAATCAAATATTACCTGAGACTTTTGAGTTAGACGGGGAAAAGGATGAGGAATTGATTTGGTTAAAGAAATACTTAATGTTTATTAATGAAGAGTTTCTAAAAGAGAAGAAGGAGTTTGATGTGAAATGTTGGTTAATTTTAAAATCTTTTCAAGAGTTTAAAAAGTTAAAGGAAGATGAATAGATTTAATTAAATAAATATGAATGTTTTATTATTAATTATTAATTATTGTTTTTCATTCAATTTTATTTAACATTAATACTTTTCAAGTTTAAAATAAGCGAAGATTATTGGTTAATAAAAAGCCAAAAGTAGGTTTTATATTCTATTCAATTAATTTTTCCTTGAGAACTCAAGTTCAACTTTAAATTTAATTTAAGTTTATAAAAACCCGTTTGCTTTCCGTCATTCAGTCCACTATTTTTAATCTCGTTAAAAATTTAGAGTTTAACAAAGTATATAAAAATATCACTATGAAACAGTCGAATTATAGTAACTATCATAACCCTATTAATAATACTGGTGGAAGGATAAATCGAAATTTTATTGATATGAGTGATGTTATACCAATAGATCTTAATGAAAGATACGACTGTAGTAATAATAATACTAATAGATATAGAGAAGATAGAGAACATAAAGAACATAAAGAACATAAAGAACATAAAGAACATAGTACTAGCAGATATATGGAAGACAGAGATTATAGTAATAATAGATATAGGGAGGAAAGAGATAAAGATAGTAATAGGTATAGACAGAGTAGAAATCATAATCCTGACCGACATAGGGAGGATAGAAATCATAATATTAGTAGATACAGAGAAGATAGGAATCGCATTGTTTATAGATATAAAGAGGATAGGAACAAAAGTTCGAGTGTCAATCAAAGAAGAAGAGTGAATAATAGCCAAATTTTGAATAGAGAACAAGCTTCCAATGATAGAAAACAAGGTAAAATAAAAATAAAAATGATAATATTTATAAAAATAATAAGTTTAAAATAGATTTTCAAGTGAATATAAATGAAAGAGATGGAGATTATTGGAAACTAAAAGAAGAGTTAACAACTTACAAAGCAGTAGATAAAAATAAGTTAGTAGTGGTATTTGATTTGAACGGTGTTTTAATGTAAGTTATTTTTTTATTTACCTTTTTTATTAATTAATTAATTAAATCTATTTAGTCGACGTACATCTAAAGATAAAAGAGTTATATTACGACCATGGTTACAAGCATTATTAGACTATTGCGATCAAAATTATAATGTAGTATTTTGGAGTTCGGTAATGCCTGCATCTATGCTTCAAATTTTAATCAAAATATTACCCAGTTATAAACAAAAATTAGTACGAATATATACAAGAAATCATTGTACATTATCAGGACGATATAATTCAAAATGTGATACTATCAAAAATTTAGAAAAATTGTGGAAAGATTTAAATTTTGAGTTTAATAATAAGAATTTATTTAATGATAAAAATACAATTATTGTGGATGATTCGATTATTAAATGTAAATTACAACCCAATAATCAAATTGTACCCGATATTTATCAAAGAGATATAACTGGAGAACAAGACACTGAGTTACACTATCTAAAACATTATTTAAATTATGTTAATGAAGAATATCACAAGAATGTAAACTTATTTGATGTTAAAAAAATTATTAAACAGGTGCCATTTGCTAATTCCAAAGAGCTATGTCAAGATACTAATGATCCTTAAGGTTTTAGTCTAATACTTGGGTTTAAATTTTAAATTAATTGGATTTTTATTCTAGGTAGAAAATTTTATTGAGATTTATTTTATAACATATAAATAAATAATAGTTTAATTAAATATTAAATATTTTTTTATTTAATGTCATTTTATGTTTTTATTGTTATTACTATTAATATTTTTCATTCTTTTTTTAAACCAATTAAACAGATTACTTTTTGGCACATTAAATTTCGGCAACTTGATTCGAGTATTAAAAGGTCAATAAGGGTCAAATCTTTAAGAATTTAGCATGAATTTTTACTTAAAAAAAGTAAAATGGGTGGTGTTGATAATAAATAACCAAGGAAAGTTTTAATTTGATAAACCATAATAATAGCCAATAAAATCCTCCAGTTCATAGCAAATGTTGTCCAAAATGATATATCCCTTAATAAAAGATTAGCTTTTTTTAATTAGAATTGGAAATTTTTACTTTACAATTTGTTCGTTATCTATTAAGGGTTTTAGATAACATAAATCAAATAGACTATAAAAAAAATATTAAAATTAATAACTTAATTATCTTTAGTCCCTTATCAATTACATATAAAAAGAATAAGGATAATGGTAAACTTCTTTAAGGTGAATTCTAACTAGCTTCTAATTACTGGAATAAAAATTAGGCAAAAAAAGGCAACAACAATTTAAAAAGGCGTAAGCAACCAGAACAAAGTACTAAAGTACATCAACTTCCTCATAAATCCAACGACGAAGATATTAATATGGAGATCAGCACCCCAGATTTACAAGATATTACCAATATGGTTGAAGAAGTAAAACCATTATTAAAGAAAAAATTCGATCAATTATTATGTAATTTCCAAGAACTTCCAGCTTGGGCACAAGACAATATCTATATCCATACTGGTTATCGGGTGCCAACCGAATCTTATAAAGGATGTTGGAAATCTTTGCTATATCTCCATAATGAGACTGGTAATGTCTATAGTCATTTATTGGGAGCTATTGCTTTTTTAATCCTTGGTTTGATTACCTCCTATTATCTTTATTCAACTGGTTCAGCCCAATGGTCCGATTATTTTGTTATTTATGCATTTATTGCTACCGCTATTTTTTGTTTGGTTTCTTCTGCTCTATTCCATCTTTTCTGTTGTCACTCAGAATCAGTAAGTTTTTGGATTTTTTAAATCCTTGTGATTCTTTGATTAATATTTTTTTAGCATTCAAAAGCATGGAATAAATGTGATTATATTGGGATTGTGTTTTTAATCGTGTAAGTAGATAAAGTATTATTAATAATATTTACTAATTTATTTCATAATTAGTGGTTCTTTTATACCAGCGGTTTATTTTGGTAAATGTTTATAAGAAACTTATTAATAGTAAATTGACAATTCGAACTTAGGCTTTTATTGTGAAAATGGTTTAAAATTAATATATTTATCAAGTATTATCATATTAGGGATAGCTACAGTAAGTTTATATAATTATTTATTTTAATTTGTAAGATGTTGATATTGTTATTAGATTTGTGTTTCAATGAGTGATAAATTAAGTGAACCAGGATATAGGTTTCATCGTCTTACTTTATTTATGGGTTTAGGCTTATCTGGTTTAATACCTTTATCTCATTCAATTGTTAGAGCTGGAGTAAGTAACCTTGTTAATAATATATATTATATACTTATTGATTTATATAGATTAGTCATAGTTTTCATTCATTATCATTAAATTGGATGACTTTAATGGGAGCCATGTATATAACTGGGGCTTTGATTTATGGGTTTAGGTAATTTAACTGAATGAAATATGAATTATAATGCTAATAATAAATTTAATAGAATTCCAGAAAGATGGTATCCAGGGAAATTTGATTTTTGGGTAAATATTGTTATTGAGTTTTAATAATTGTAAAACTGACAATTAAACTTTAGGGACATTCGCATCAAATTTGGCATCTTTTTGTAGTTGCAGCAGCTGTTTTTCATTATGTTGGTGTACTCAAAGCTTTTCATTTTCATCATTCGGGTACTTATACCTGCCAGATTTAATCCTTTATTAACCAATTAATATACGATATTTTCTTATTATACCTATTAATTGTTTTAATGATTTTGTATCCTAAAATGTTTTTATTAAAAAAATAATGACCTTATATTTTTATAATTTTAAGTAAACAGGAATAGAATAAACATTATTTGATATGAAATGATTATCACTGATTGGAACTATTAATATAAATTATTAATGGAAGGATAAGTTTATTTACAAAAGTATAACTTTTATGTTACTATCCAAAGTAAAGAATTAATATAGTATTAGCGCACACTATAACTTCCATGTAACTTAAACTAACAAAGTAAATATATTAACGCGAATGCATTAAAGATAACAAATTATATAAAAGCAGTTAATTTCATAAACGGTTTTAATAGCAATAATTCATAAGATTACAAAAGTAAAAAGTTTGACTCCAGGAAGTAGAGTAAACATAAAAACAAGCAACAATAAATAAAGCAATCGAAAAAAATACAATTTAATAGGATTAATCTGAATTACGACGTGAACTATTATGACTTGAACCTGAAGAAATAGCGGCAACAGCACCTAAAGAAGCCAACGTAATCCCTTGGGCATACATTCTAGCTTCCACCAATTTTTGTTGAACAGTTAAATATCTAATATAAAATTAATAAGTATTCTTGAAGCTAATAGATAATAATAACTTACTTTTTACGATATAAATAAATACCAGCACCGGTCATACCAATGATCCAAGAAGCACCTAAAAGGTGGTAACGATAATCAGCTACAAAATCTTGAAATTTTTGTGTAGATGTTAGTGGGGTGGTATCCACAACTTTTTCATCATTTTGAAGGTAATCAGGTACAAGATGAGCGTGGGACTTACGATCATATTCTATTAAAGCATGTTCACCAAAAACTACAAAACCAGCTGTTGTCACTAGAAAAATAAAAATATAAGTTATGTTTTGAGTCATAATCAAAATGGGACTTACTTGAAGAGATAAAGAAGGCTTTGGTTGGTAAACGCATATATTTAGCTTTACTTGAGTATTTACTGAATAGTAAAGTCAACGTCGTTGCACCTACAAAAAAGAGGGCTCCACCCTTCATACCAGCAGTGGTAAAGATGCTATTGGCATCGTCTAATTGTTTTTCGGTGATAATTTTCATAATAGGTAATTAAAATAAGTTAAGTTATTGAAATTTGTTTGTTGATATGTGTTAATAAATAATTAAAAAGCAGTCCAGCTTTGTTTATATATTGGCTAAAAAAAAATTTTTTTTAGATTATTAATAGAAAATGACACAATGAAACAATCAGTTTTATTTTGGAGATTTCTAAATTTGGTAAAATTGGGGTTTTGGAAATGGCTTTTTATCGAATGTTTTGTCATTTTTAAAAAAATTAGGCAAAAAATTAGAATTTTCGATGGCAAAGTGAGACTGCGTTTTTATTCACTCTATATGTAGTAAATCTTTATTAGCCAATAAATAAAGATGGATAGTTCTAGCTTGATTTCTTATGAATGGTTAGATGCTTCAGAATTTTGATATTTTTTAAAAAACACTAAAAAATTTAAAAAGTAAACATAAAATAGTCTTATTGCTATTATCTACCTTCAGCTTTTACTAGTATATAATATTTTCTTTGTGATGAAATAATACTAAGATGCTAAGTTTTGTTATTTTATCTCATTATGATCTTCTAACCATAAGTAAGATCAATTGACTTGGGTAAATGAAAAAACGACTAATTCTTATGAGTCATCCAAAAGGTTTGAATTTAAAGAATAAATTTACGGATGTAATATAATAATTATTTTAATATATTAAAGTTACTTAAATTATTGATTTTAATATTCCGAATATTAAAAATAGCCTGAGGTGTTTTTATTTTAAAATAATATTAAAATAGTTTACCAATTTTCCTTTAATAAAGCGTTGACTTTCTGGGTTGAGGATTAAAAAAATAGTTTGCAAAATCTTTGATTAAAAAATGTTACATGCCTCGTTATTATTATCAATAAATTGCTATTACTTTTGAGATTTTATAGTCTATTTAAATTGTTCATTTTATTCTAAACACTGTTATGAATTATAACAACTGAGTTTTAATTTAAGTCAATCAAGTGTACATTTATGTCTTTGATCTATTGATAAATTAGCATACTAAAGGGGCTTTATTTGGGTGTGTTTTTTTTGGATTCATTATTTTTTCCGTTTTTTAAGCGCTATTTGAATGGAAAGATTGTTAGTAAAATTCTTAAACAAAAAAATACTTCCCCATTTGTACTTTTCTTTTCTTGAAGACTCATAATGTAGTTGGAAATAATAATAGCTATATGTTTTAAACTATTCTAAACCAATGTTGTTTGAATGTTTTTTATAACAACGTCCAATATTATATAATACTATTATCTCATCTAATATTATAAATTCAAAGTTTCAAAACACTTATTGAATATTATTTAAAGTTCATTGAGTAAACATTAATAAAAAGATTTAAAACTATGATTCAAGTATTATGATAACTATTTCATACTATTAATTTTATAGTGTTATTACTTTTATGAGTATTTGCTGAACAAAATTTTAATGCAACTTAATGAATAAACGGATACCTAGAATTAAATTTTATGATAATTAAGGATTTTATATGATATTGCTTATGGTATTAAAAAACTAGACTCAAAACACTACGGTAGTTTTAATTAGAAGTATATAAGAATTTAAAAATAAATTAGTTTATAAATATTTATAGTTTAAACAATTGTTGATATTAAAAGCAATAAATAAATCATATAAACCAAACCTTTGAAGTAATACTTGAACTTATTTGGACTGAAATTGGGTATAGTGAGTTTCTATATGAAAAAGAAATCAAAAATTAAAAATTAAAAATAAGAATAGTAATAAAAATAAATCTACCCAGTAACCGATACTTAGTTATTGTACCTTTAACCTCGCTAAAAAAGCACCATGCTGCTTTGTATTGTGCCATAAACCTTGACCTTTAGAACTAATATCTATACTTTTATCTAGATAAGCTAAATGATAGAACATGCTCACAATTAAACTTTAAAAATGTAAAAAATGATAATAAGCATCAGCTGATGGTGAGAACTTCTATGACTTATGTTTGTATAAGGATACTAACCAGGTTTGGGGTTAGCAAATATTTAATTTGCTAGCTTCAAATAATAGAAATAGTCTATCTATCAAATTTTGTTATTTTAAACTACTATTTATTAAATTAAATCCGGTGTTGGTTGAGTCTAACTCTTAGTTTTTAATTACCTAAATTATCAAAGAGCTTTATTACATGTCCATACTCGTTCAAATTTTTAAACGTAGGGATTTGATTTCTTACAATATTTATGACCTACTACCTACTAAGTGTAAAGCTAGCCCCTCGATGAGTGTAACGTAATGGCGGAGCTAAAGTTGTGATCAATATAATTTTAATGATTCATTTTATGACTACCTACTCCATAAATTAATTAGTCCAATTTAAAAGGTCAAAAATCCCAATCTTCTCTGATACAAAATAAAGTTTAAAGTTACTGTTTATTCTCATTCTAGACCAAATAAAAAGGTTACTGTTTATCGAATCTTTATCATTTTATAGTTTCCGATAAAATATGTCGAATGATAATTGACATCAGATTATTTATGTTCTAGTTAAAATTGACTTTTAAATCAGTTTAAAAGAATTATTATTATTATCAATGTAAGCATTAAAAAATATAAAGATATAGTTTAAAGATTAATTCTTTATTAAAAGAATGATAGAATTTTTTCCCCATGTAAAAGAGTATTCCGCCCGATAATCCTAATGCAAAAAAGTGATATGGTACGTCTTGACACTCCATATATCAATTTTTCGGTGGGTCACTTCCCCATTTATTTCAGAATTAGAGATGTCTTATTTATCTGCCTATAATATTGAATTACAATTCAGGGTCCAGTGCTTTGAAGATTCTGCACTAATTAAGACCATCATATCAGCAGCACCAGATCTATAATATAACCAAGGCCAGCTATGAAAGAATAATTTATTGCTAAAAATTAAAATAGAATATGATTCAAGTGTAAAGTCTACAGTTATTTGAACTAAATTTTAATTTTTTGTTATTTGATTGGTTATAACTAAAATGTTTAGTATAAATGGATAAAGTTTATGATATTATTCCTCATATATCGGAAGTAAACTAATTTTAAGAGCTTTTATAATATAATCATATAAATATTATTATTAAATAATGGCTTCAATACTATTAATTTAAAATTATTGTTTTATACACTTCATTTAATCTAATAAACTATATTAGTACTTTTAGTTATTGCTTTATTTAAATATGTATTTTGTTTTTTTATGTTATAATTTTGTTTAAATCTATGTAGTTGATCAGAATAACTAAATGCTTTATATAATGAAATATTCTATCGCTAACAGAAAAATCATCAACGTTAATTTCTTTTTCGCTTTGATCAACATATGGGGATGTATTCTTTTATTTAAGAATTTTACTAACAATCTTTCCTCTCAAATAGCGCTTAAAAAATGAAAAAAGTGATGAAGCCAAAAAAAACACCCCTATATAGAGTAACGAATTTCTTAAACAATTAAAACATTTGAATAATTTCCCTCGATTGCTAAAGTCCTCCATATAGCATTCCTTTATTTTTTTCTTTCTTCTGAAGACTAAATTTATACACTACTGTTTGTTTTTCAAAAGATCTACCATGCTTCACTGCACTCTTTAAATCCTCGCTTGCTTTTATTTTATAAAATGTAGGATACGAGTTATTCATTAAAATACAAGGAAATCTGTACTCATTTAACTCCTGTCGGTTAAACTTTTGAAGTATCTTACTATCATATTGGAATGCAGCAATAGTATCAGCAATCAATTAAGCCTCAGAGTTATCACTGTCCTTGAGATATGATTTGTTTCGCTGAAGGAATACTAAAGGATCGCCATCACTATCTATAACACAAACGTCTATTTTAGTGGATTTTATACCTCCATTTATTAAAAATGGAATATGTTTTTGTAAAGAAATAAGTTTATCTTGCTTTTTATAACCCGTAATCTGCAATATAAATTTTCCAAGATAATCAAGGCAATTCTTTTCGGTTTTTGATGAAGGTATCATAAAAAATAAGGTATATAAAGTTTCACTATAACAATCGTCTTTTATATAACTTAAAGCACCTTTTGGTATATCATTTAAAATTATGTCATCGATTATTTCTCCAAAAAAAACCACCTCACTATGTTCTTTAACAATAATATCCTGGTATTTTAAATGCTTATTAGTCCAGTCACTATTCGAACCTTTGTCTATAGTGTTGTTTCTCCCTATAACCCACACTTTTTATTGATATTAATATTAAAAATTATAAAATTCAATCTAAATTTATACTTGATTTTGAATTACTAATGGAATATTCTAAATATTAATAATATAAAGACATTTTTTTACTAGAATAATATTTAAAAAACAGTAAGTAATTCAACAGATATTATTTAAAAAAAATGTAGGACGAATAATCAACCACATGTAGTTTTTTAGTGTTTAAGATTTATTTTTAAAAATAATAATAATCAAATAAAAATTTAACAAATATTTTTTTTAAGTAAAATTTATTTATACATTTTAAAATTGTTCATAAATAATTCAAAATATATACTAGAACATCATAACATGATCTATCTTTGATAAAGTTAAAATACGTTATATTTATCTATTTAATATAAAACTTATTTTATATTAAAATTCAAAAAAGTATTTTTTATTATATTTGGATAAGCAAGATTCTAAAAGCTATTTAATATGTAAAATAAAAAATTTTAAAGGAACGAGTAGTAACGATAGAAATTATGGATTAGCCATGACATCTACGCTGAATAATTACAATTCTCAATATTTGATCGTTTGATGTAATACAAAAATCGATATTTATGATTTTTTTATAAAAATGCTAACAAAATTGTAAATTAATATTAGCCATTGTAATTAATTTGGGTTTGGGCTAGGGCTACTCAGAGTTTATTGGATTACGATTAACGGATATTGTAATAGTAAAAATTTAAAAATTAATTAATATTTAACATTTATGTTAACTGAAAATCCGATTCTATTACAGAATTATTATCTATAATACTTTATCTAGCAGTAAAGTGTTGTAACTGACCCAAAATTTCTTTAATAAGTAGTGAGTATAATGAGACTTTCATTACAATATTGAAAATAGACTCAACAATTTGAGTATACAAAAACTAAGATTCTTGTTTTTGAATCTACAGTCACAGGTACATTAATGGTTTCTTTTAAGTGTTTTTAAGTGATTACTTTTATTTTATTAAGAATAAAGCAAGTTAACTTATTTTATACAATTAATCGTATAATGTTTTTTTTTAATTATAAGCAAAGTTTTATTAATCCTCAAACAAAAAAATACATACCCATATGGATTCCAGATACAAAGCAAATTTCCTTATAGTTAATAGCGATTTATTGCCCATTATTTATAAAATTAGTAGTGACTTATTGTTTATTATTTTACTATATAAATAAGTGATCTAGTACTATACTAGTTTCAGTGTTCTTTAAAAACTGTTTCTATAAACACAGAAATTGAGTTCTTTGCTGTTTTTAATAATTGTACATTTATTATTTTACCTTGATTATAATTAAGTTATGTTTTGGTTATAGTTATTATTTGATTATTTGATTAATAAATTTTTCAAATTTCATGCTGCCTAAAAAGTGGGCAAAAAATAGGGCGGAAAAAGATAACCTCATTTGTGTCTCAATGAATTTGCTTTATATGGCAAATTACTATAAAGAATTGTGGTAAGAACATTGTATTATTATACTCAATGTAGCTTAATTATTAAAACTCATTTTAGCTTTTTGATTATTATTATTTTCTTAAAAGACTAAGATCTATATACTCCGCTTATTAATCTATTATTCAGTTAAACCTATTATTATATTTTGTATGATTAAATTATATGACTATTATTATAAATAGCAATAACAATAATAACAATAATAATGATAATAATGATTTTTAAGTGATGATTAAAATGTTTAAATTTTGAATGCTAGATATTAGTTTTCACTTAAATTATAACCTTTTATTATAAAAGTAAGCCCTTCTGCTCTATCTGAAATTTATTCACGCTTTTTTTAGTAGCATTGCTAAAAATGAGCAAAAAATTATATGATACCCTTTATTTAGAAATGGATAAGTTTAAATGCTAGGTTAAAATTTAGATATTTTTTTGTAGTTTTAGTTTTGATTTAAGCTTGTAAAATTTATAGACTAAATGAGTTAAGAAATAAAGAGCAAGTGGGTGAGTATCCTTACTCTATTATTTTTTCCATTTTCAAAGTAGTTTTAGAGCTATATACCTAAAATAGTGTTTATTAAAAATCTAATTCTAAGTAGTTTAAACTTGAAAGAATTGGGGATGTATTTTTTTGTTTAATAATCTTACTAACAATTACTCTACTTAAATAGCGCTTAAAAATAGAAAAAGTGATGAAACCACAAAAAACATCCTCAATTTAACTTGATTTCTTTAATAAAGAAAGCATTTTCTTTACTTTCTTAGTATTGATACTTAATTTACCTCTTACAATAAATCGATATCGGAAAAATGTTGACCCTTGGGTTTAAATTAACCGAAGTATTAGTAGTATGTATTCGGTGTTACAATTACAAGTATTTTCAACTTTCTACAACATGATATTAAAAGCCCCATTCGAAATTATCTATCAATCTATTTCAGTTTGTTGTTTTAATTTAATTTAATACAGCTTCTTTTAACTCTAATGCGATCTTTTAACGATAACTTTTACAGCCAAGTAATTTGTATAGCCAGTATTTTTAAAGTAAGATTCCTTATATTTTACCAATACTATAGCTTAAATTTTATTAAGTGAACAATTAAAGAGGTCGCAAAAGAGTTAAATTAGTTGTAAACACACCTGCCCAGAAGGGTCCAATATTTTTAAGAAAAATTATAATAATATACAATATCGAGTTGAAAAAATTTATTAAATTATTTTCAATAATAAATATATAGTGGTTCATATTCTTGATTTATAATAGGTATTAAAAAATAAACTGGAAGCTTATTAACTTTTTCATAAGTTTAATAAGGTAAGTATAACTAAACAAATATGAGATATCAAAGCTCAATCATAGCATTAAAGAGTTTTATAAAAATAGATTTTAAGTTTTGGTTGTTAATACTTTACGGTGTAAATTAAACCATTAAAAAATATATTTTGAGCAGAATAATCTCATATTTTCAAGTGATTGGTATTTTATTAAATTATACTCGGAATAGAGAAGCTGTTTTTAGAAGTACTACCTCCCTGTTTAATTTTATAGTTTAGTTTTTTAATAAAATATGATAACTTGCTGTTCAAGCATTTTATGACATCTTTTTTAGTAAACTTTTTTATACACAATATAAATGAAAATAGCGTACTTGGCTTTTTATATACTAAATACTAACTTTGAAGTATTACATAATATCTAAAAAATAGTTCAAACTTAATTAAGGTAAAAGAGTAGACATAAGTCTAATAAGGAAATAAACATAAAAGATGATAGTTGATACTAGATCAAAGTAACTTATGTACATTAATTAGTAAGATCATTTAATAGAAAGGATCGCATTACAAATGTTAATACTAACAAAACAACAAAAATATAAGGTTCAACAAACAATAAGCCAATGTAGGTGTTTACTATAAACAGTAATTTAAATTAATAAAAACAGGGTCAATAAATGTAATAAATAACAAATAACTGTTTATAGCTTATTCTTCATACGTTTCATATTAAATTTACTATCTTTATTTTAATAAATGCATAGTTCAATTTCATGCTATGAAATCAACCTCTTTTTTTCTAACTTTTTTTCTAACTTTTTTTCGTATTAAATCCAATCCTAAAAAGCAAATCAAAATTTCATGTCATTCAATTTTTATTATTCAATTTGCGATACTTTAACCTTTTTTATTTGAGTGATAGTTACTATTTACAAACATTTAAAGTTACATTTATTATTATTATTGTTATTATTTTAAATAAATTAGTCTATTAATTGATTTACATTCTTATATTATATTAAATCTTATATTATATTAAATCTTACATTGATAATACTTCAGCTATCTATTTCCAATTATACATGTATATAATGAAAAATAATAAATCAATATTTAACAATGATATAATGCCCAACAGCAAAGTCGGATCAATACTCAAAACAGACAACCTAAACAAAAATTTCATTTTATATTCTATAACCACCCAAAAATTTAGTTTAAGTTTTTTTATTTACCAAAATTATTTAATGCCAAGCTTTTTAAAAGTCTCCTAACGTAAAATATTTTTCATATTCTATTGGTTGAAAATGTCAGTTTATCTTCACTTTAAAATCTAATTTCACTCTCATTCACTATACAACCTCCTCTATTCTTCTCCGAACCCTCCCCTGTTTTCTCCACCCTGTTCTTTGCTAAGCTTTTCATTTTATAATAATTTAGTTAATAAATCATTTACAATTAACTAAAATTATATTAAAGTTCTATTTTTAGAGCTATATGTTTTTTGTTTGTAAAATTTAACTAAATAATAATAATTATAATAATGATTATAATAATAATCTCATATCAAAAACAATAAATAAAATATGTGATTTTGAAAAAAAATATTAAGTTTTATTAGTAATAAAGTACAACTAAAAAATTAAAAAGTTTTGAAACAACAGGGAGAAAAGAGTTAGCTTTTTTTACAAATAATTAAATGAGGGATTATCTGTAGGTGGTAAAACATAAGGAGTAAATGAAGTGAATCCACGGGACATTAATTTTTCTTCATTGCTACGATGGATTCTAGAGTGTTGATTTAAATTATCGGATCTTGCAAATTTTTTATTGCAACCAGCGACTTGACAAACAAAAGGCCTTTCATTTGTATGAATCGATTTAACGTGTCTTTTTAAATGTTCACTCCTTTTAAATACTTTATTACAGCCTTCTTCTTCGCATACAAATAGCTTAACTGGTTCACAGTTACTTAGTTTTCTCAATGAAGTTTTACGACGAGTAGTTTTTTTTGGTTTATTTTCTAAACGCTGATATTCTTCTGTTGTTCCTGGAGTAGAATAGCGTCTTGCTAAATTTTCACTTGGAAATAATTCATAAGTAGGGGAAGTCAAAGAAGATTGGAAAAAAATCAAATTTGGGTCCACATCGAAGGGACTTGTTAATGGTGAGATATAATTAGTCATATCCATATAACTAGCATTGTTATTATACATCTCGGGTATTGAGATACTCATGTTCATCATGTTTTTATTAATCATCATAGGTGATTCTTGTGGCGTTGCCTCTTGTATTGTAATAGAAGTATCGATGCTCATTGATGGGAAGAAGCAGTTAGCAGGAGATAATATGCTTTCATTAATAAATTCATTGCTATTCAAATAATCAAAATAGGAAGATGAAGGTACATTCATAATTGAAATTATACTAGATAATATAAATAAATAAATAAGTTATTTTTTAATTCAAATTGATTTAGTTTAATGGAGTATTTATATTTTTTTAGTTCTGTGATTTTTATATGACCTCTAACAATGATCAACAAAGTTTTACTTTTGGGTTAAATAATTGAATGGTAAGAGTAAGCATTTATTACTAAAATGAGTTAAAATTTATAACAATCTCAAAAAGACTAGAATGATTGGCTACTAATAAACAAAAAAGATAAACTGAAATCATGAACCATAAACTATTTCAATGTGTTGAAAAATCGATGCATATAATCTAAACATCTAGAATCAAGTTTTGGTAAATAATTAAGATTCCTAGTTTGTAAATTTATAAGAAATATGGGAAAGGGAGGTTGCCAATTATAGTACCACCACACTTAAAATTACAAGTTAATTTCTATTTTTATTTTATTATTTTACATTAATTATTACCCCATTTTTGACAAACACACCGATTAAGTTTCAATCTAAAACGTGATGATACTATTGAGTATTTTACCACTTTGTTAACTTAGCTATGCCCTATTTAATAATATAAATTATATTAAAATACTATTATTTAATATAAATATATTTATAAAGAAATTACTATTTTTGTTTGTTTTCATATATTAAAAGAATAAAAGAATATTTTTTCGTTTAATTAGTTAGGGATAATGATTTTTATTATTAAAGGTAACAGTTACCAATAATTGTAATTTATAAAATTAAATTCCCTTTTAACTAGTTGTTGACAATAAGAATTCACTTTTTATAAAATATAATTTATAAAGCAAAGTACTATTTTCAAAATAAATATAAAACTAGTTTAGGTACCATTATATGTATCAATGTATACTAACATTATAGTAATATATTTATTATTATTTTCAATCTAGAACTAAAGTATAAGATTATTTGATGAAACCAAAATATAAATGCTGTTAATATCAACAACTTGAAAATATATGCGATGAATACATGAAATAAACCACTTAATACAACGCCAATACTATGTAAGTATAATAAATAAAGTAGTTAAAATAAAAGTAAGAATGGCCGTTTTATTTTGAGCATAATTAAAAATATTAAAAATAACTAATAGAATGAAATGTATTATATTAATAAATTTATTTTATTAGTAACTATGCTTATCTACTTAAATTTCTTTACCCCTCAATTTAATATTATCATTTAAATGTTGCATTATTAAAAAGCTATTAAGTAAACAAAATATTAAACTTCCCTTTTTCTCCTGTTCTAGTACCATTTATCAACAAAAAAAACCTGGAATCTTTTTGCCTCATTTATTATATAATGATATGCCAATTAGTACCACTCTATCCATTCATGCTGTTTTTTATTTTTGATCATCGCCCATTTATTTGATTCTTTTTCATTGAGTCTTGGCTTTTCTAATAACAAGAGTAATGATTTAAGTTTATTATCTTATTATGTGTTACTATTGTTAGTAAATTATTATTGATATACCATATAGTTAATATAAACTATAACTAGAGTATGATTAATAAGTTAAAATAACATCATTTCTTTAAATCTGTGTGGAAATCAAAAACAAATAATTATGATAATGTATAATAAATTATGTTGTGGGGTATTTTAAATAATGGTCATTTGTTTTTGCTATCTTTCTAATTTTTGTATTCTACTAATAAAACTCATATTAAATAATAAATTTGCATTTCTATAAGGTTGTTTCTAAAGTAATATCCCTTTAGAACAAATTCTCATTATAAGTATATACAATTACAACAATCGAATTTTTTTACATCAAAAGTATTTCCTGTTGCAACCAATGGTCTTTTATTATTTTGGTCAAAAGAAAGAGGTTACTTCAGAAATGCCCTTATAGCTTCTTAATGTCCAATTTCAATCATGTTTACTTTAAATTTTCCTTACTTATAACCACATGCATTGAATGCGTTTGACCCTTTTTTAAGGCTTGAGAGTAAGTCCTTTATTTGACCAATTATTTTTTTATACTTGCATTATTATTGAGTAGATTTTACCACAGTTTATTACAAAATATAAATGATCGTGTTTAATCTAAAATTTATAACACATGCCCTTGTTTATAAATATATGTCACAATATTATAATTTAACGTAAATGCACCTTAAAAAGCCACGCTAATTGAAATATATTGTTTAATCAAGGGTTTAAAATAGCCTCATTATTTTTGAATCTTTACATGTTTTTTAATATTGATATAATGTAAACTAATGTTTTTTGAGAAAATATTTTTTGGGTTAGAGTATTAGTTTATGATACTTCATAGTTTCAAAATAAACCGAAAAGAATGCTAAAAGCTCAAATTAAAAAAGTACTATTTAAACCATTTATTCCATTCATTAGTCACTTAAGACTTTCGAAACAATAAGGAAACCACTAAATAAGATATAAGATATAAAATAGTTATGGTTTATAATCGTATTGTTCCATCTATTTAAAGTTAGATACTTGTTGAAGTTAATCAAACTATTGGCTTAATTTAAATATCGATGTCATACCTAAAGCAAAAAAAAGTTAGCTTAATTTAGTTTTAAAACTACTTTTATTAATTAATGCTTCAATTTGAATATTTTTTCTCCCTACAAAAATATCAACTCAATATAAAACAATATTAAGGGTGAGAAATATATATCAATTAGCAAATAAATGGTTAGATAGTTGATTTTTTATATTACAAAAGTAAAACAAAGTTAGAGATAAACAATAGACTTAATAGTAGATTAGCTAAAAAAATAATTAAATTAATTATTTTTGGAGTTTTATTAAATTCAATTCAATTCAAAATTTATGTTAAATAGCACTTTAATTATTTTTTTATAAATTAAACTAAAAAACTGAAAGCTTCTGCTTAATTAGAGTGATGTCATTTTCATTTTTCAATAAAACCCTAATTTGATAATGGATAAAATATAAAATTTTAAAGACAAATCAGCAAATAAAAAAAATAAAAATAAAAATAATAAAAGAAAGAGGATTAGTTTTACAAAAAGTAAGAAATGATCGGGAATAAACTAATAAAATCAAGTAAAGATGATAGGAACTTTAGTAAATCACCAAAACTGCATAAATTAAAAATTCAGAAATAGTTAGCAGCATTAAATTAATGCCCTATTTATTGAATGGAATCTGATACTTGTCGTTATGCATAATAATAAAGCAACAATTAAGGACTGTTAATTTAATTCAAATAGCAGAGGGGGATTCCTAAATTTGGTAGCAGCCCGAAATTAACATTTTTGAAAATTAATAAAACAAAATTAATGTTTTTCAAATTAGAAAAAAAGGGTAAACTCATTTAAGAAAATATATTGAATCCTATATCATGCTATTTATACAAATATATATTTTTTCTAATCCTTGAAATTTATCATGTATTATTAATTAATTATTATTATTATTATTATTATTATTATTAAAACATTTTAACTCAGTGTACTTTACGGTTTTGAATTAAATTTATAATACCCTTTAATGTATCTTTATCCATACCCAGGCATTTTACATTTACTATATTCTAAAAAAACTTAACCAATTTTATTGTATGGAGTAGTTGATTCTAATAATAAATCTGGTTTAAAACATCCAATATTTAAAAAACGCTATCAAACATATGTTAGGGCTGCCAAATGACTAATGTTACTTTATTAAGTATCTGAAAAGTCAAGGTATAGTTATCTGCAGAAGAGTTATATTTTAAAATAACAATTGGGGTAGGAAAAATACTATATGAAAACTATGATTTAGTTATAAATGATAAACAAAAGATCCTATTTGGAATCAGAGTTTTATTTGAAATAACAGGTATGGAGAAAAGGCTTCATTCTTGCCTAAATATAAAAGGGAACATTGAAACGTGCCCTGATTCTATTTACTTTAAAAGCTGATAAAACATAACTTAAATGAATGCTTATATGAAAAGCTATGGCATCGATAACTACCATCAAACAACATTGATAAAATTAATGTTTGCTTATTTATAACACCCAAAAACACCGGGGAATATGCACAAGGCTTTTAATATAAAGTGTAATGAGGTGCTTTAAAAATTAAAATTTATTTACTTAAAGGTCTTTTTATCTGATAGTTTTCATATAACCATACATAAGAAGCTTGTCTAGATTAAAATCTAAAAACATCCTATGATTACTAGTACTGAAAATAAAAAATAAAGTTTTCGGAAGTAAAATTCACTGTAATTGGCTAAGAGTATATAGTTCTTATTTTGAAAAACTATTTCCACCTTTATGTTGCGGCTATAAATTCTAGAGCAAAGGTATCAATATAAAAAATATAACTTAATAAGGAGCTTATCTTATTTCAGCTTTAAGAGTTTCTGAAGTGTAAACCAATTATATTCATCATTCATAAAGTAACTCACTCAGTTATAATTAATTACCTAAAAGGTGCAGGGAAATGAAACAAAAAAGGAAACTTGGAAATCGCTATTCCTAGGCTTACGTAACTTATTTTTACTCATTTCTTATCTATTTTGCCTAACATCTTGCGCTATTTAGTTTATTTTGCATAGAGGCTAGTTTTATACATTTGGTATATTTATTTTACTAGCCTTGGCATATTGCGAGTTTTGAAAATTAAGATAAATGGTAAATAATCATTTTATGCATAATTTGTAAACTCGTCACAAGCTTTGCAAACTTTAAACTTTAGTTCACAACCTTAGCCAGGTTCTCAAGGCCCACATATAGTTTGTTTAATAAAATATTTGGACACTCTAAGTTTAAGTATCTAGCATAATCAATAAAAAATTGAAAACAAGCTTTAGGCGCTGATAAGAGTGCTACTTCATTTGCATTAAATAGTTGCTAAATACTGTTCAAACATCTGTATAATATTTTTCGAGAAAATTACATATCATACCCATTTGGTTAAAACTGCAGTCATTACAATATATATATTTAGCAAATATACAACTCAGCTATCAAATTGATTATTAATAAAATAGTGTTTGCTTTTACAATCATTAAGTTGTAACTATTCTTACAATCGTGAAAACACTACATGATCCAATGCTGACAATTTATAAAGTCTTTCCATGTGTTTTATCTTCTTAGCTAAAAGAATAAAAACATGGTGATGGTTACAACAGTAGCTTTTAATCTAGATGTAGTTTTTTATTTTAGAAATTACATGCCTGGGGCACTATTTGTTAAAACACTAAAGCCAATGTAAAAAATTAAAACATCGAATTACTTTGCTACAGGTAGTAGAAGGACCAAAAAAATCCACACAAGATCTCGAAGCCTATTTTAAACTGCTTTGATTTGAAAAAAAGAAAAGAAAACGTTCAACTGAAAAGAATTCACACTCGGAAATACACACTGGAGTAGAAGTAGGGCCTAATTGGAATCCGAATGCTAATTTACAATATTGGTGGTGGATAGCTCAAATATGTGAAGCAGCAACTAGTGGTAAGAAAGAGGTAGAGGAAGTTTTCAAGAGAAGTGGAGCATAATTTTTTCTATTAAACTTCATTTTGTAAAACTAATAATATTTCACTGTTGCAATTGTACACTTTTACCACCCGGCTTTGCTTAAAATAAGCAAAAAGATATATGGAAAGATTTAATAGTTTTTAAGATCCTCGATGAACAATTTATTTAAAAAAATTTAAAGTATCAACACTGTTTACTAAATTTTAAAGTGTAGTAGCATATGGAGTAAAATTACAATTTATTAATAAGGCATTTTCAAATAACTATCAAAATGTATCTATAATTTGGATATATCAGTTTAATAGAGAAAAAGTTAAGAGTCCTATAATATCTATCTAGTTTCTAAGTCGCTTTGTTGCTCTAAAAGCGCTATCTCATTGCAGTTTTAGTCTTAATATCTTAAATAGCTCTACAAAAAGACAATAAATTAAGTTTATATTGGGTAATAAAGAATTTGTTTACTGAAAATATTTTTAATTGCCTATTATTTAAATTTTTAATTTTGGCTTTTAAGTTTATGTAAAAAGTGAGAATCTGATCATCTTTAAACCCAACATGATATTAAAGCTATTTCTTTAAATTGCTTATTCTTAAAGACAACACCTTGAGTTATAAAAATGCTTTAAATATTGCTTTTTGCAGCAATAATTTTATAGGATAATTTGACAATGAGGATGTATTTTTTTGTTCGAGAATTTTACTAATAATTTTTCCGCTCAAATAGTGCTTAAAAATGGAAAAAGTAATGAAACTAAAAAAACATCTCCATGTGATGCTTAAATTTTATCTAAATGCAATAAAATTTTAAGACTCATCCAAAAATGATTTAAATTCAAATGATGATCAATATTTTAAAAAGTGGCTTGAAATTTAATTTGAGTGTTTTTTGCAAGGATTTCAGCCAACTGAATTATTTGATTCGTATTTAATTTTACTATTTTAATTTTAAAATTGAAATTTAATATCAATTCAGATAGACAAATTAAGTTACTACCATAGATGAGCGATGATAACCAATTGATATACCGAGTATCGAAAACGCTAATAATAAAAAGGACTATATAAATGTATAGACTAAATAATATTAGCTATTGAACTTTAAAATTTATAGTATTAAGATGCAATTAAAATATTTATCCCTCTTTATGCTTCCTTTAATTGCTTTTGGCGCTGATGTTGCTCCACCTACTAGCGATGCTGCGCCAGCAGATCCTATCCCAGTACAACCCCAAGAACCGGTACAAGCGGTTTCAGAGGAAGTTACAAACCCAGAAAAAGAGGAAAAAACCAAAATAGTGGAGCAGACTAAATGTAGAAATGGTAAAGGAATAACAATTTCAGAACCAGGGATATCAGTTTTAAAACGCAACGTTAACATTAATTTACCAATCACTGGCCTTAAATGCAAGCCAGAAAAAACCGTCACCGCTACTATTATTGCTCATGGTTCAACTAGTTGCGCAATTTTAAATAAAGTAGATGGTGAAATTAATTTGATAGTGAATGGCAATGAAAATAAAGGAAATGGTACGTTTACAATAGATGCCTATGGAGTTGGGTTTAAAGGGGTTATCAATAGTGGATCGGAAGCTGGTCGTAAAGTCGAATTAAAAGGTAGAGTGACTGATCTCCTCTTAGGCCGTGGAGCTCATTGTGTAAGTTCTGTTGGGCTTGGAAAGATTAATGTTGCGATTAATTCGCTTCAATTTTAAAAAAATCAAGTCAGATATTATGATATTTTTACTTAAAATCTCAATTTTAAAGGTATAAATAAAGTATACAAAATTCAATTATTATTTTAATCTAAAGTAAAGAATATTATAAAGTTAAGTATATTTTAAACTTATATAATCTTTGGATTTTTGTTTTAGTGTTTTTACTGTTATAACGTCGCAATTAATTAAGCAGTCTACATTTAAACTATAAATTGGTTATTTATTGTACCTCTACTACTTTTAACTCAATTTGATAGTTTCTTTATGGTATTTTAGTTTTTTAAAATAAATGTTGTCTTATCTTTTCTACAGAGAACAAAATTTATTCTAATAGATATAAGGGAGGGTATTTTCAAGTAATCTTCCTTTTTTGATTAGAATTTACTCCATTTGAAAATTAAACTTAATTTACAAAATTTAATTTTATTGCAAATATGATATGCCTTTTTGAAAAATGTTTAAAACACTAAGATTGGACATTCACAAGCAAAAATTTAACAAAATACTACAAATTTTTGGTATTTTGCTAAGCTTTTGTTAAGTTTTTTGCTTCCAATTGCTAACCATCAGAGTTTTATACGTTTTTCAAAAGAGTGTAAATTACTTTTACTACTTGCACCACAAAAAAAAGGAGATTACTTTAGAAACTAATAAATTCACTTCCCTGATTTTCATTCAATTTTACTATATTAATTTTAAAGTTGAAATTTATCAATCTTGATTAAAATAGGGAGATTAAATTACTATCACAGATGAACGATGATAACCCATTAATATACCAAAAATTGAGCACAGTAAAAATAACAAAACAGATGTATAAATACATAGAATAAAGGATATCAGTTATTTAATCTAATAAATTATTAATAACATGCAACTAAAATATTTGTCCTTTTTTATGCTTCCTTTGATCGCCTTTGGGGCTGATGTTGCTCCACCTGCTGATGCTGCAGCCCCAGCTGATACTGCACAATTACAGCCTGTAGCTCCAGCAGATCCTGTTCCAGTACAGCCCGCTCCAGAAGAAGCTTCCGAGACAGTAAAAGACGAAACGCTCAAAAAAGTTGAACAAACTAAATGTAAAGGAGCTAAATCAGCAATAATTGCAGAGCCAGGAATTGCAGTTTTAAGTAAAGATGTTGATATGAGTTTAGCAATTGCTAATCTCAAATGTAGTTCAGGAAAAGTAGTCACTGCGTCTATAACTGCTCATGGGCTAGCGTCCTGTTCAATTGCAACTAGAATAGGAGGTAGTATAACTTTGATGGTTGATGGAGTTGAAAATAAAGGAAATGGTATACTTTCAATTGATCTTTATTCATCTTCATTTAAGGGGATAATTAATAGTGGTCCTGGTGCTGGTCAAAAAGTTGAGTTAAAAGCTAGGGTAACTGATCTTCTTTTAGGTCGTGGGGCTCAGTGTGTAAGTACTGCCGGGCTTAATAAAATCAACCTTGTAATTAACTCGCTTCAATTTTAAAGAAATTAAAAGTTATATGAGGATGTTTTTTTGGTTTCATTACTTTTTCGATTTTTTAAGTGCTATTCGAGCGGAAAACGTGTTAGTAAAATTCTTAAACAAAAAAATACATCCCCATATATTATAATATTTTTACATACGATCTCAGTTTTAAAAACATGAATAAAATATACAAAATTCAATTAATTTTTTATTTATTTAAAGTAAAGAATATTATGGATTTAAATATATTTTGAACTTAAAGAACTATCTGATTTTTATTCTAATGTTTTTATTGTTATAATGTTGCAATTAATTAAACAGTCTATATTTAAACTATAAATTGATAGAATATTTCCAAATAGTGTTTTTTAGATATTTTTATGAAAAATATTCTACTTGGATAAATTGTTATCAATACTAAGGTACACACTCAGCCAAAGTTGTCTTAGTATTTTGGCTTTTTGTTTTCTTACAAAAACTTGAGCAATATTAAATAAAACTATTTAAAAAAAAATTATGAGGGTGTATATGGAGATGTATTTTTATGTTTAAGAATTTTACTAACAATCTTTCTGCTGAAACAGCGCTTAAAAAATGGAAAAAGTAATGAAGCCAAAAAAAACACCCCCATATGTTTATAATGTACTCAAAGAGAAAATCAATAATGGTACGAAAAATTTCATATAGAGCAACTAATTTCAAAGTCTCAGAACCTAAAATAGATTACTTTAAATTCAGTTTAATTTGTTAAAATAGAATTCTAGAAAGTCATGATATTTCTAATATTCAATAGAATTTACTTGTTATTTTATGTTATGTTATGTTATGTTATGTTATGTTGTGTTGTGTATATAATATGGTCAGTATGGTTTTTTAAAAGTTATCGTTCAACATTTTCAATTTGTATTAAAACGTTATTTATTATTATTAGACGGCAACTATTTTTATAATATATCAAACTGCCTATGACGAAATAGTAAAAAATAGCTATTAAATATGAGGATGTATTTTTTTGTTTAAGAATTTTACTAACAATTTTTCCAATCAAATAGCGCCTAAAAGATGGAAAAAGTGATGAAGCTGAGAAAAACATACCCATGTAAAGAACCAAATCGGAAATCAGCTTACAAAAAAAATCTATAATATCAAAAAGATAGCTATAAAAGATATCAACGATGTATTTGATGGCATCAAGGAAACTGATAAAACTGATATAAATAGTCCGCATACTACATAAAGACCTGAAGGAAATTGAGCTTTTTTTACAATGAGAAAATTACTCGTTAAGGAAAGTAAAAGTTTCAATAAGATCTACTAAAAACATTGGTATAAAGCGTAGTTTAAAGGCTATTTATTTAAGTGCTATTGGAATGGGTTATATTATAGGTAATAGTATCTTTTTGTATCTTATTATTGTACCAAAGCTCAATACTAGTACAATCGTTATTTTATATTTTTTTATTGCTGGTTTAATTATTATTTTGTCTACTTTATGTTATTGTGAAATGGCTACTATGATTCCTATTGCTATTTTTGTTTATTATTATACCTGCACCACAGTAAGTGGATTCATATCTTGGATCGTGGTTGGGTATCAGTATTAAAATATTTAATTGTTTCTGCCACTGTAGCTGTAGAGTGCTCTGCTTATATCATACAATTTTTTGGTGAAGCCTTCGGCTGGTATCCACCGTTAAGGTTTACAAAAGCATCTATAGCTTGGAATGAATTTACAGCTACCTTTGGACTTACAAGCTTTTATTTTGGACTTCCCATAGTTTGTATTATAATTGCATGTACTTTCTTATTAATTTTATCTTTATATGAATCGGCTACTATCACTATAATTACTAGTATTATAAAAATAGTATTAATTCTTTTGTTTATATTTGCTTGTGCTGGAGATGTTGATGTCACTAATTATACTACATCTATTCCTGAGCCAGGTCCTAATGCATCTGGTAGATTTGGTGTATTAAGTGCATTTATGGGGATTTGCATCGTATTCTTTTGTTATACTGGGTTCGATTCTATTTCAACTGTTGCAAAAGAAACCAAAAGCCCAGTTGAAGATTTACCTACTGATATTATCATCCCATTAGCTTTCTCTATTGTGCTTTATATTGCAACATATTTAATTATAGTTGATATTGTTCCTTACAATATAGTTGACTTTATAAACCTAGTTATTTTTATAATGCAATTAATTAATAAAAAATAGCTATTTATTGCCATTGCTCTTTCATATGTGCTTTATATGGTTACTTTCATTAATGATACTATAATATATCAAGTTCTTACATTTTATGCTATATCTCATGATGGTCTTTTACCTAAACTTTTTGGAAGAGTTCACTAAAAACATTTTGCCCCATGAGTAAGTCAGCTAATTGTAGGTTCCCTTTCTTCAATATTATTTGCTATCTTTTCAATGAATCTTAAGAAATTCATATGGTACTGGTTCACTTTTTATATTCCTCTTTGCATGACTCAGAGTTATGATTCTTTGTATTAAGGAACCAGATACCTCATGTCTATTCCATATTGCATTTGGACCTTATATTATTACATTATTTGGCGCTTTAATTTTAATTGTTTTATTATTTATAAGCTCATCATCTTTATTAGCTTGTTTTTTCGTTTGACTTGGAATTGGTGTGTTTATTTATTTTTGTTATGAATTCTATAATTCTCGTCTTAAACACACAAATAAATTTATTGCAAATGATTTTGAAAAGATCTTTCATGAATACTAAATAAATATGAAAGCCTATTTTCCTTTTAGTATATAGCTAATATAGAGAAGGACAAATGCGATTTTATATCGACTCCTCTTGTCCTCCACTATAATGTAGCTTTGATTTTTATTTATTACTCGTAATATTAAGATAAAAATATCACCTTTCAAAATAGAAATAACATTTAAATTTTAAGTTATCTATTACACTTTATATTAATTATCTTCAATAAATAGTGATAATGATACACCTTTTTCCATTATGCTTTTTACTACAGCCTAGGATGCTAACAGATAAAAATAACAACCATTTTATTTTGGTCAAAAAACTCTCAAGTTTAGTAAATTATCGTACCTTTTAAATATTAACTCAACCACAATGACAACAATCTTTTAATAATTAATTTTGATAATCTAAACAATAAACAAAAAAAAATTAAAATTTTAAAGCCTACAACCAAAATCTACAAATAAATTAAAATCTACGATTTAAAAAATAAAATGTTGAAATCTTCTTTTGTGATCCTATACCAATTGCTCTTCATTACTTGCACTAATTTAAAATGTGATCAACCCAAGGTTATTGTGACTCTAAGTTCTAGTCTAACTTGTAAAATGAAGATTGATTTCGATTTAACTTTAACCACTGATAGCATCAAATGGATGTTAGCAAAGTCAGTTTCTGTTACAGTAAGTTCCAGTGACAATAGTATTGTACAATAAATTTAAATGATGCATGAAGTAACGTAGTATTAATGATATGTGGAATACCAAATCAAGGAAAAGGCGCATTAAGTACCAATATGTTAAATCTTCGTTTTAAATGATGACGATGACGGGTACACAAGCTCGTAGTGTAATTGATATCAAAGGAAAATTTTATCACCATTATCCTTTGACTTTGACTGTTTGGTGTTATAATAATAAAGAGCTAACTAAACTTAATTTAGAGATCAAAGAAGCTACCTTTCAATGATAAATATTTTTTAAACTCATATTAGTAAAGAGATTATGAAATTGTTTTTAGAACGAATTTTGTTTATAAAGATATATAATGTGATCTTTATTTAACTTACATCTTATGTCAAAAATTAAACATTAATTGGGTTTTTATATCTTTGTTATTTCTTTTATTCGGTTATTTAATAAAAATATTTTATTAAAAATATTGTAATAATATTAATGATAACGCCACAATAAAAATTAAGACAAATTTAATAAATCCAACGATTTTCTAATCCTAAAATTGATCGATTCACATCATTTTTGTAAGAAATAAATAAAATCTAGATGATCTAAACGATAAACAAAATGGTAAAAAAGTAAATGTCATAACAATAGAGATAAAGTGTTTATCAACAATAGTAATTATTTTCAAATTTAAAATAATAATGCTAAAATGCCACCTTTTAGTCCTTTACTTTTTACTTATAATCCAATGTAGAAACCTAAAATGTGAACTCAATAAAGGTATTGTTCGTCTAAAGCCCGGTTTAAACTTTAAAACCAACATCGATTTCAATTTATCATTTACATTAGAGAGTCTCACTTGTACAGCTGAAACTTCAATTATTATTTTTATACAATCTAGTGGCAATAGTAAATGTCCAATAGATTTAAAAGAAGCAAAAAGTAAAATAACAATTTTAACTAATCAACAATATAGTGTAGGGGAAGGTAAATTGACTGTAAATTCATATAAATTGAATTTTAAAGGATTCATGAGGATAGGTACACAAGCTAGTAATCCGGTAGATATCAAAGCAGAGATTATTGGAAATCCATTGGAAACAGCTTCTCAATGTTTTCATGGTGGGCTAACTAATTTTAGAGTGGTTGTTACACGAGCTGATTTTTAATGTTAAAAGTTTTTATTTTGGTTTAATAAAAAATCTATTGAGCTTACTTTCAAGTTATATGTGGCTCTAAAAACAAACATATCTTTGATTTCATATACATCATATTAAAATTACTTAACTTTTTTTATAATAACTCAAGTAATTGTAAGTGAAAACTGAATTTTAAGTTATATTACACCTTTTACACAACACCTCCAGTATAATTAAGAACATTAAGGGATAAAGATCATTGAAATAGATTTTTTATAAAAATTTCAATCACTTTATTTCAATCAAAAAGCTTCTAAATTTAGTAAATCATCCTTCCATTCAACCCCTTGGGAATCACTAACTTTTGGAAAAAATATAGTTACAATTAACCCCTTTGAAGCAAATTCACCAAAAGATAAACACATTTAACTAATAAAACTCAAAAGCTAGTGACCTTCGAGGGATTAAATATTACATTTTGATCTGAACAAATATACCCGTCTTAATCACTTAAAATGTTAAAGATCAACTCACCCTCACCTTGACAACAATCTTAAATTTAATTTTGATGATTTAAACAATAAACAAAAAAACAATAAAGTAATAAAAAAAGTTCTAAATTATAAAGTAAACTATTTGAATAAAACTAAAATTTATGCTTTTGAGAACTTAAAAAAATGCTTCAATTCTATTTCTTAGTCTTCTACTCTTTATTTTTCATACGTTATATCAGCATAAAATGTAATCATGGTCAAGGTAATATGACTTTATACTTTAGTATCAACTTTAAAATCAAATTGAATTTAAGTTTAACCTCAACCATTAATAGTATCAAACGAATGCCAGCAAATTCTATCTGTGTCATTCTAACTTCTGGGGGTAGCAGCTATTGTCCAATCAATTTAAAAGAAGAAGAAAGTAATGTAAGTATTATGATGTATGGAAAAGTCAATCAAGGAAGAGGTAGATTAATAGTGAATCCACTAGATTTTCATTTTAAAGGAGTAATGATAACGGGTACACAAGCTGGTAATTTGATAGATATTATAGCAAAAATTGTGGGTAGTACAATTGGTGTGACTTCTCATTGTTATAGTGATGCTCTATCAAGCTTTGAAGTTGTAATTATCAATGCTACTTTTTAATGCTCGATATTTTTAAAATATTTTTAATACCATGGTTATTAATTTGGTTTTTTAAAGATAATTTTTTGTATAAATAAATTGTGATAGCTAAATTGACTATTCTATTCAATTATATCTTAATAATAAAATAGTTAAATATTTTGATACTACAACATGATTAAAAAACGGAATTGAGTCAATTAATTTAGCTTTCAAACGTATTAAATAAAATACGTTAATACTAGTATTAAACTCTAAATAAAAGGCTTAATAAGGTTTTCCAACATAAAAAACGGAGTTTTTCTAAAACAGTAAAGCATTTCAATAACATAATTTATAATTTAAATACACCATAAATAGTAATTTGATTATCAAATTCAGTAGCTACTAAATTAGCTTTACATGATACAATTAAATAAATTCAACGTTATGGTAACACTTAAGCTTTGTAACTATGAGTTATTTTTTTTTCTATTTAAAAGATAATGGAAGCGTGAGGAGTTTGATTTAATATAAATAAATGTCAAAGTACCATATGTTGATAATTAAAGCTAACTTATTTCCACATAAATAACGTTTACTACTTTGTAAAACATTTACCCTGGTTGTCAGTTATTTTTAAATTCAATATATAATTAAGTAGGAGTTAAAGAATAACACTAATAAACCATAGATAGATGCTGTTTTCCCCCCTATATTAATTAAAATTTCATTGAACCATACATTCAATTCATTTATATAATTCTATTCGAGTCATTATAAATCAAATTAAAATTTTATGAATGGGGGTGTTTTTTTTTGGCTTCATCACTTTTTCCATTTTTTAAGTGCTATTTGAGCGGGAAAATTGTTAGTAAAATTCTTTAAGAAAAATACATCCCCGAATATATATAGATTTTGTTGTTTAAACTGTTGGATTTTATTGATAAAATAGAGAATGATAATAGTAAACATATATATATTAGTAAACAAATCAAAATGAAAATAAATACTGTAAAACATGTTTGAGTTTGAATTTTATATAAAAAATAATTTATTATGAATTATAAGATTAATTATTCATTTAAAAAAAGGATATAAAGTTAAGGGAAAGGAAAGGAATATTAGTAATCAAACAAATTATTAAAGATAAATTCGATTCATTAAGTCAAAAACAAATCAGACAAATGAACGATAATAAGATGACATAAGTTGACAGAAGGAAATCAATATAAATTGAAACTCATGAATTTTTAAATTATTATTGAACTGTAATTCAGCCAGCATTGTACTTGTATGTGTCAAAGTACATAAAGCTAAAATAACTTCAGGATCTTTGGGATCCATTAATTTCCATAATTTTATTCCATCATATTTACTTTTTTCTATTATAATAATATACCGTGTTACATCGATTCTATCCGATAGAGTTAAATTATAAGACTTATCATCCACTTTAAAAATTTCGGCCGAAATCGAATTGAAGTTAATAGTAAACTTAAGATGGTAATTTGTATCCGGGATAATCTTAGATTCCATTAGTGAACTATTAGTTTGTTTTTTATCCTTTATTTTAATACCATGAGCATATTGATAAACTTTAAACCAAGTTGATTTTTGAGTGGCTTCTTTAATAGACCAAGATGAATTGATTACTTCTGAACTAAAACAAAAATTCATAGAAATATTAAATTTCTTAATAGATACTTGATTATAACTGGGTAATTTGATGTCTCGATAATATTTCGAGTACTTAGGTAACAGTTCATTATTAATAGTCGACATAGTGGATAGTTTAGTTGACTAAAAAATGATACTCTTATACTCTCTTTTATACTATTTATCTAAAATAGCTGCGCTAAAGATAAATGCTAAAATTAGAATCTATTTTTGTTAATATTCATTAAGGTGTAAATTACTATATGGGGATGTATTTTTGTTTAAGGATTTTACTGCCAATTTTTCCGCTCAAATAGTGCTTAAAAGATGGAAAAAGTGATGAAGCCAAGAAAACACTCCCATATTAAAAAAAGATTTGGGGATATATTTTGTTTAAGAATTCTACTAACAATCTTTCTGCTCAAATAGCGCTTAAATGGAAAAAATAATTAAGCCAAAAAAAACACCCTCGTTTAAAGCGTTAATTATACTATTATTTTCTATTTCTACTTGATTTAAAAGATGCACCATAATATTTTTATTTATCTAAAATACTTATTAGTTTTACATTTAATATATATCATATTTGATATACACTATACACAAAAAAAGGGATATTATATTATAGCTTTTAATAGACAAACTATATGTATTATATTTCAATACATCAAATAAACACAATCAATAAATTATATTAACTATATTGATCAAATAAAGCACTTTCAAGAATATTACTAAATCAAAAAAAATCCTTTTTATAAAAGTAAGATAATTTATAATTTCTCAAAGGCTTTTATTTGACATAGAAATTTTAGTGCTTCGATCATTACTAGTTTGCTTACTTTTCACATTCATTGTTCGTCTCTTTGTAGTCCTTTCTTCATCTCATTGTTGTTATAACCCTTTATCTTTTTTTCATATGAATCAAATGCTATCATTCTAGAGTAGGATAAGGGTTAAATGGAATTATTCGGATATTAATAAATTGTAAAATTTTAATTTATGAGTCATAGTTTATTTTAAAATTCAAAATTCAAAATTCAAATTCAAACTCATCTTTTATATTTAATCAATTTGTAGGTTTTTTTAAGTTTAAATCTACCAATTAAAAGTAAAATAAAATCTATTAAGTTGAATATTATAATGATAAACTTTATTAAATATCGAATCCTTGGTATAAACGAAAAGAAATATGGTTTAGTTGCTAAATTGTTATGATTCCTAGTTAGATGAGCAATTCAATTTTTTTAAAAATTAAATTGCCATTTTTATACTTTATGTTTAAAATATAAATAAAATTGAAGTTTGAAACTTTAACTTAATTAAAATTCGAATTACTAATTAAAATCAATAGGTATTTGTAACTTTATTAATAGTTTAAGCTAAGAATACCTATGATAGGTTATATAATTTTTTATTATTATTATCTATTGATTTTTTTTTTATGCTACTATTATTATTAGATAGAAGTTGATATTTTATTTAAAAACTTAATAATAAAATTTGAAATAAATCATAAAACACTTTGACACTTCATTTGTTCAAAAAGTAATTTTTATACCAAATTTAGTTTAATTACTTGTAAAAATACATGATAATGTCTTTTTTGGTTTAATTTCTATTTTCATTTTTTGAGTGTTGTTAATTAATAAAAGCAGTATTGTAATTTTTTATATATTTTTGTAACAGTAGTTTTGGTACTTCCAAATACTTTATTAACAAAAATTAACTAAATTGAATTAGGAAAAGGAGAGGGCGAGGATATTGTTAATAGGGCACATCCAGCTTTTCTTGCAGATAGGAAGGTCTTGGTCCATGAGGAGTGTTTTTTCCAGGCTATTTTCGATTCAGAAAAGAAGGAATTAATCACCAGCTGTGATACATTTGCCAAAATGTTATTAGAATCCTTCAATAAAGAAAGACATGCCCATACCTTTATAAAACAATTTGTATGTTTTATTTTTATAACAATTTGAAAAATAGAGATTAAATAAACTATTTTTATATAATATAGATAAACTTTGAATCTTATCATATTTATTAAATCATATTCTAGTTTTTTTTACTATTAGCTAAAAGATTATCATAATTTATTTTTAACAAAATAACAATAATTCCAGCTCTATCAAAAATTCTTCTAAATTTAATTAATTTTTAATTTTTTCTAAATTGGACCTCAGCCACCTATTGATATCACGCTCAAATTTCAACATTTTTACTTCGAAGATCCAAAAAATAAAAGATAAACAAAAAAGATAATCCACTAATATAAAGTTACAAACTATAACTACAAAATCTCAAAAAAATTACCTACTTTTGATAAATCAAAAATGTTAAAATATTACTTATTGCCCCTCTATTTTATTTTCTTTGTATATTCAGTGAATTTAAAGTGTAAACCTAGTAAAGGTCTAATTAATGTAACCCCTGGCATCAATTTTAAAGCCAAAACAGATCTCTCTTTATCATTGACTATTGAAAGCATCAATTGTACACCCGTCAACTCAGTAGCTATCCAAATCAATACTAATGGTAATAGTAATTGTCCATTAATCTTAAAAGAAGTGACAAGTAGTATAGCAATTTTAATCTATGGCAGACCAAGTTCAGGGGAAGGTACGTTTACCATTAGTCCATTTAATTTTAGTTTCAAAGGTGTAATGAGAACAGGTACACAAGCTGGTAATCCAGTAGAAATTAGAGGTAGATTAAGTAGTAACCCAATTGAGTTGACTTCTCAATGTTTGGGTGATAATGGAGTAACGAAACTTAAAGTAGATATTACACAGGCTAGTTTCTAATATTAAAAAAATTACCAATTTGTTTATTTTGTTTATGTTTTTTGGTATTTTCAACTTTAGGTTGGTTTTAAAGTATAAGAATAGTAAATAAAACTCACGTTGTTATGATGAAAGAAAGGCCTTGTATAATATAACTTCACAGTAATTGGTTTTAATAATCCAAGAAATAAACAAAGAAAAAAAATTATATAAAAAACTTTAAAGGTAGAAGTAAAATTCTAAAAAAATATTCTATTTTAACAATTTAAAATGCAAACCAATCAAAAGAATATGTAATGTAACTTTAGGATGCCATTTTAAAATAAACACAGTTTACAATTTATCATCAACTATTGAAAATAGTTATAAACTTAACAACCCAATTTCAATATTAGTTATTTCTAAGGGAAACAGTAGTTATCCGATGATTTTAAAACAATTAATAAAGTAATATAGGAGAAATAATTTATGATAAACAACCAAATGAAAGGGAAAGTATGTTAAGTATTAATGTTAAGTATTAATATATTCAATTTTGATTTTAAAGGTACAATAAGGACGAATATATAAGCCAGTAATTCAATAGTAATTTAAGATAATGAAGACCATTATGTTTCATTGAATTTAATTATTCAATGTTAGAATGAGAATAGATTAAACAAAATTTCAATTAAAAATTAAAAAAACTTTATTTTAATTATTAAATAGAATTATAAAGACAGAAATAAATATTATTGATAATTGGCGTTAATTAATTTCTGTTTCTACTTAATCTAATATTTATTAATTAAATATATGTTTTTTTTTAATAATAATAAAAGGATATATTAAAGATAAATTGTCGTTATATAATAAAACAGTAATTTAATATTAAATAAATTAAAATTGAAATTGAAATTTATTAATTTTTAGTATTTAAAATGGTTTTATAATAGTAGTAGTAAATTAGTAAGAAATTTTCAATTTAAAAAAACATTTCCAAATTTAGTAATTTTTTTCATTCTTTTTGATCTCACTCTTTTTTTTAAAAAGTTCAAAAAATTCAAAATCTTTCTAAATATTCAACATTTTAAAAAAGATGATCAAAGATTATCAAAGATTAATAATTTTTTAATAAAAAGATAGTATTGAGTTTTTTATTAAAATCTATAATATTTAAATCATGTTCAATTTTTATATATTATTCCTCCTTTCCTTCTCCTATATTACTTGTCATACTTATGTCTGTTCACCTACTAATGGTAGTATTCAATTAAATTCTAAACTTAATTTTAAAATTAAATATCCATTTATTGCAAACACTACTATTCCCACTCTTAATTGTACCTCATCTACTTTACTTACTTCACCTACTTTCACTTCTATTACTATTCTCACTAATAGTTATGGTAAATGTCCACTAACATTAAATCAAGTGGAAAGTAAAATAATAATTCAACTTAATAATTTATTAAATTATGGGAATGGTATATTAAATATTAAAGATTATGATTTTAATTTTAATGGTAAAATAAAAGAAGGTGAGCAGAATGGTAATATCATTAATATTCAAAGTAAAATTATTAATGATAAAAATGAATTATTTAATAATTGTTTACATGGTGGATTATTTAAATTTAAACTAAAAATTAATAATATTTTGTTTTAATTTACATTAATATATTATAATAATAAATTGAACTTTTTTATTTATGATTTATGATTTATGATTTATGATTTTATCATTATTAATTTAACTTAATTAAACATTGTTGATTAAATTTAGTTTTCCTTTTAAATAATATTTCAGGAAAATAAAATGCTCTTCGCCAAGAAGGAAGAGAGGATTTATCTAATATATATTCACAATGAAGTATTTGATTTTGATTATAATTTATAGTATAATTATTACTATCTGAAATGAAATAATCAACTTCATTATTATTTTGAATATTATCAAAAGATAAATTAACAATTATAAAATTACATTTAGTAATTGGAATCTAAAAATATCAATTATATTAATATTTATATATAAAAATAAATTCAATAAATAAATAAACTTACAAATCGATCTTTAATTAATTGATTTTTATTATTATTATTTAAAATTATTGATGTTGATTGATGCCAATATTTTGAATTTTTTAAATAAGGTTGTGGTAATAAACCATTAAAATTTTGATGAATAAATTTCAATTGAACATTTGATTGAAGAAAGTATGTGGATGGATATTTATACCATTCATCTCCTAAACATAGAATATTATTATTATTACTATTATTATTAAATTGATTAATGTTTTTATATAATTTAATATCTCCATAATAATATTTAAATTGACCATAACTTCGACTAAAACTTAATATCATATAAATTAAAAACACAACATAAATACTCCATTTATACAATTTAATTAATCCTTGTTGAACAATCTAAAAAATAGAAATTATTATTATTCTATAATAATAATAATAATAAATTACCTTATTATTTTTAATAAAATCAGTATCAATAATCTGAATTATTATGGATTTATAATAAATTAAGGTTATTGCTGCATTAACTAAAATAATTGGATAAATTGGATATAAAAATCGTTCTTCTTTATGAGGTTGAAAAGAGAAGATTAATAACCACCAATAAAATGGTATTAACTTAAAGATTATTTTCAAGTTAATATTCTTTTGTAATATCATTGATAATAACTAAATAAAGTAAAATAAATTATTAATTAATATATTATTATTATTATTAAAAATTTACCCCAATAAATAAACTCATTATAGCCAATACAAAACCAATATTAAAATTTAATATACCATTAATTAAATAATAATACCATTTTTCAACCCCAAAAATATCTGGTCCAGCTTCTTTATTAGCTGCTAATACATTATAAAACACAATGTTAAATGGTACAATTATTAATTTTTGATAAAAATAACTATCAATTAATAATAAGGGAATCTATAATAAAATAAATAAATTATATTGTTATATTTATAAAAATAAACTAATAATTAATAAACTTACCCCAACTGCCAAAGTAATCCTCACACTATATTTAACAACTTTAAAAACACTATTCACAATATCATAATTATTATGAATCAATAACCATTCTAAAACATAAGGAATACCAATAGCAGCTGAAAATGGCCAACCCCACAAAGCACCAATAGCTAATAATATTAAATTTATTACTAATTTATTATTAGATTGATATTGATTGAAACTAAGACTAAAATATAAAGTAGTAGTTAACATAGCAAAAGTAGAGGGTAAAAAGGCTATTCAATGAATGGGGAGAGGGAAGGGAGAGTAAAGGGAGGGAAATGATTAATATTGTTTTTTAAAAGAAAATAAATAAATAATAAAATTACCTATTGCTCCATGTTGCATACCTGAATTAAATATTAAAAATAAATACACATAATTGGATAATTCAATAGAATGATATAGTTTTATATTATGGATTAAAAAGATTTCACAACAAGATGATAATATAGCAAAAATGGCCTTTAAAAAGTAAAATAATAAAATCTAATTTGAATTAATAAAAATCTCAATTAAAAAAAACTTTTGTATAAAAATCAATTTAACTAAATTAATTAATTAAATCAATAATATTTACCTTATCCTTTGTAAACAATTGAATCATTCTCAATGGTATATAATGTAATAATAAATATGCATATGATCTTAATCCATATTCTGGTGAATATTCCCATGTTTGAAGACCTGAATTGAATTGTAAGAAATGTAATGGTTCCCAATAATTATAAACTTCATCACAATCTTGTATTGTGGAATAAAATATAGAGATAACTCTAACAAATAATAATATTAAGAACAAAGGTAGTAATGATATTGGAGTTGAAAATAGAGTATTAAGATTGAAAGAATGATTGAGTTTTGAAGAATTTTGTGTTGTAGTTGATAGGACATTAAGTTTTTTTTTACGAATGGACATTGAATATTTTGAAAAAAAGGGGACAAAAAAACACAATAATCCCAACTTCAAAATCAATCAAAAATTTGCAAAAAAGTTCTAATTTTTTTAATTTTTTTAATTTTTTTAGTAACTTTTAAAACTCAATTTATGGAACCCTTATTCAATAAAACATATAACCTATATCGAAGTTCACCATTAACTTGTTATTTCACTAATGAATTAGAAACAGTATTCAATGTATCTAATAAACATCGATTAGAATCTACAATAGAATCTTTTATTCAATCAAAATTAGAAGCTACTATTTCGGTATTTCAAACTTATCTTACTTTAGAGTTACCTTGTTTACAAACCAGTCTATTTAATAGTGTAAATCTAAGTACAGAGCAATTATATGATGGTAGTATTCGACTTGAAGAAATTAAAACATGGTCCAAAAGTTATAGTAATGAACAAGGTAAAGTTTTTTTTTAATATTTTTATTTAATTATTTAATTAATAATAACACAATGGTTATCTATCATCAATCAAATTTACTTTCAGTAACTATAAAATTAAGAATCACTAAATTTTATCTTTTTGTTTTATTTTTTTAGATAAGTATCTCCTCCTTTGTGGTTATAATCTATTATTTAAACCCAATAAATTAATCTCAGAAGCAAATACCAATGCCCAACAACAAGTGAATACCACATCCAATTTATTTTCAAGTATTTACGAAACTAGTAATAAATCAGGGATTAAAGAAGATATGAATAATGAAAAAGAAATGAAAGTTAATATTGTTATTGTTACTCGATTAACTAAATGTAAGTTATTTATATTATTATTATTATTATTATTATTTATATTATTATTATTATTATTATTATTTTATATTAAATTAAATATTTTATTAATTTTATTAAATCCTCTCTTAATTTTAGCCCAACCTCTTCCCCAATATCATCTCATCCTAAGCAAAGGTAATACCCACCTTCAATCCTTATGTCTTCGGTATCTTGAATCCTCAAATCTCTGTAGAATCCATCAATTCTCTCTTGCACCTTATCAATTAAATCAAGTGATTCAATTAGTTATGGAAGTTATATTAAAAGATTTTAATCATTACAATCGAGATAAGAAGCTCCTACCTGCCGAATTTAAGTTTGAATTTCCAAACAAATATTTCAATGAAGGAGAGGGGAAGCAAGGGATTAATTTCGTATCACTGAGTATTCCATGGTTGGATTTATATACCATTTGGAGACAAATGTAAGATATTTATAGAATTTTTGAAACAAAAGTTCATTCAATTAACTATATTTAATTGGAATCAATTCATTTTAATTTTTTAGATATTATGAAATTCCAACTTATAAAAAAGAGCCTAAATTAATAAGTCTTGAGTTATTGGAAAGGATAAACTGTCATTTTAAAACTTGTATTGGAATTTATTTAAATGATTTAATTATTAATCGTTTTGCTTCTCCTTGTTTTATTATTCAAGCAGTGGGAAAAATTAAGGTAATTTTAAAATTAATACAATCTATAAAAATAATAAGATATTAATATTTTTATTTTTATTTATATTGTAATATAATTAACTAATTTTAAATTTTTTATATTTAGTTCCTTCCCACCTTTCCTATAAAAGTTTACATTCAATTATTGTCCTTATTATGTTTATTATCCACATGAAAAAAATCAATTCAATTTACTCATCTATAAAAATAATTAAAGTTATAGAAATATTTTATTTAATAAAAGTTAAACCCAACACTCATCTTGTTTTCCTATTTAAATTTGATTTGGTGTAAATACTTTTTGAATCCCTAACCAAGCTTTATAATAATTATCATCTAAAACTTGACTTTGTTCAACACCCCATTTAGTAGTACGTAACATATAACTGGATTCAAACATAAATGCTTGAGTATTATTAGGCATACGTACAGCCTGTAATTTAGCTTGAGTAGCTTTTTCAAATGTAGTAGCATCGGGTCCATGACCAGTAAGACAATTATGTAAACTAAATTTAAAAAAATAGAAATTGTGATTAATAATCTATTATTATAAAAGATTATTAATAAAATAAATTACCTTGCACCACCTGGACTAAAACCATCAGCTTTAGCATCATATTCTCCTCTAATTAAACCCATAAATTCACTCATCACATTACGATGGAAAAAGGGAGGACGGAAAGTATCTTCAGCTACCATCCAACGTGGTGGAAAGATAACAAAATCAGCTATGGCGGTTCCTGGGGATTCCGATTTACAAGTTAATACTGTGAAAATGGATGGATCCTAAAGGTAAAAGATTAGTTATATTAGTTGATTATGAATGATATAGGATTATCTTACTGGATGATCAAAACTAACAGTATTAATTGTATTAAAATTAGCTAAATTATATTTATAAGGGGCATAATTTCCATGCCATGCTACTACATCAAAAGGGGAATGATCCTAAATTAAAATTAAAATTAAAATTAAAACTCAATCTTTAATTTTTTTGTATATTATCATTATTATTATTATTATTATTATTATTATTTACTTGTTCACATTTAAATAAAGTCCCTTGAAATTTATTAAAAATTTCCCATTTTTCATCAAGATCTTCATAATAGGCAACTGGAGTTTCAAAATCTCTTGGATTAGCTAATCCGTTGGCGCCTAATTATTTAAATTAAACTGAATTGTTTTTATTATAATATTAAATTAAAGTTACCAATTGGACCAAGGTCAGGTAATTCATAATGACGTCCATAAACTTCACAAATATAACCACGACTAATTTAAAAATAAATAAAAATTATAATTAATTAATTAATTAATTATAATATATTTACCTTGGACCATCAGGAAGAATGACCTTAAATTTAATACCTCTTTGAATGACACAAATTTCATTACTATTAACTAACATTTTACCAAATTCAGTTTGAATATCTAAAGAACCATGTTGAGGAACAATTAACATATCACCATCAGCGGAATAAAATGCTTTATTTTTCATATCTTTATTACAAAGATAAATATGAATGGCTAAACCATCTCTAATTACTGGATCACCAGCACCACAAACCGTATGTAATCCATCAATAAAATCTAATTCTTCATTTTCGGGTATAATAAATGGTTTCCATCTTAATTGATTAGGAGTAATATGTAACTTAGATTCATTCGAAAAAGTACCCACTAATTTTTTATCTTCTACTTTGATAAAAGGTTTATGAACAGCAGAGGGTTTGATACGATATAACCAACTAATAAAGACAGAAGAATTAATTTTTCATTATTTAAAAAATAAAATGATTTTTTTTGTTTTTAACATTTAAAATTGAAATTCTTAACTTTACCTCCTTTGATTTCCAGCTCTATCTACAGTAAATGCAGTACCTGATAATTGTTCAGCATATAAATTATAAGGACAATTTTGTGGACTATTTTTTCCTTTGGGTAAAGCATCAGGTAATGCTTCACTTACAAAATGGTTACCAAAGCCGGGTTGATATTTATAGTTGTCACTCATCTTTATTTTTTTGAAAATGGATTTTTTTTGTATGTGATGTACTAAACTTCTATTTTTATACCCACTTTTTATCTTAGTTTGACGTAAAATTAAGATTTTAACCAATCAATTAAAAGAGCCTGAGAATTTGTTCAAATGTGTTTGAATTTTTAGAATTTTTTTGATTTTTCAGTGGAATTTTGGAAATTTAAGAATACTTGTTTTTTTCTCCCTGACTTAAATTCTAGTAAAATTTTAGTTAATTTTAAAAGTCTGGGGGACTTTAATATTATTATTATTAATATTATAACCATGCTATGATAAGATAAATATAATGAATTTATACATATAGAAAAGATAATGATATTAAAGAATATATTATTATATAATAAAATAATAATACTTTTTTAAACTTTATTTTAAATCTATATTAACTAATAGAATAATCTTTAATTTCAGTTTTTCGTTTTTTTGATTTTTGATTTGAAAATTACTGATCAAGTGACTACAATTTTGAATAAAACTAAACCAATAAATTAAGTTTGTTAATAGTTGAATTGCAGTTGAGTAAGTACCTAATCAAAAGAATGTACATTAAGTGAGATATATAATAAATAGTAAACAGCAATTGTATTATAATTGTTATTTTAGCCTTATTCCAATTATTTTTATGATATATTATCATAGACAAAGAAACGAATAATAGATAAAAATTAATGTGTTGATTTTGTATTCTATATGAAATGATAATAAGTAAATAACAATAACAATAACAATAATAGTAATAAAAATAGAAATAAAAATAAAAATAATGATAATAATAGTCAGGGCTGATATTGTTATTGCTGTTTTTATCACTATCATTATTAGCCATATCCCGATACATTTAAAATTTGTAAAGAATGTAAAAGGATTCTAGAATGATATAAATATTGAAATAGATGCATATAAATTTTACAATGATGATTACAAATAATCTTAAAAATCAACAATTCATTATTATTGTTATTCGTTTATCTATGTTTGGGTATTTAAAGAACTCGGTTTTATTATTGTGTAATTTAGATGTTGCATTCATCATCTTTTACTTTATTATTAACATATGAGGATGTATTTTTTTGTTTAAGAATTTACTAACAATCTTTCTGCTTAAAAAATGGAAAAAATATTGAAACCAAAAAACACCCCCATGTTGTAATCATACTTGTAAAATTGTTCATAAAAAAAATATATTTATTTAAATTATACTATATATGCTTTAGTTCTTATAATTTAAAATGATTCTATTGATATACTGTATGATAATTGATACATAATGAATTTTAGTATATAAATGTTCTATTTTTATATCATTACGTTATAACTTTTAATCTCGTCAAACTCTATCAATCCTCACATACTTTTTTTAAATAATCCATTTTTTTATACTTTTATTAAACTTATTTATGTAAAAACAACTATTTTATATTCCAATCAATATATGTTTATATCTTTATTATAAACCTATTTAGTTAGAATATATTATCAAATTTTTAAATATCAGTAAAACTTTTTTTTTAAAACTATTGCGACCCTGTAGTTATAAACGTTTTACTGATTTAAATAAAATATAATCACTTGATACAATAGATCAAAATACAAGTTCCAATCACTAAATAAATTGAACTTTAAAGCTTTTAAACCCGTCTTTACCTCATGCTTTATTGGTTCAGTCTTATGGACAATCTACCAACCTTTTTGTGAATTTTCAGCTGAAGATTCTGAAGCTGATAGATCAGCTCCACATTCCTACAAAGAATGGAAAATAGCTTAGCCAAATGAAACTTACTTTTCGTCAGAAAGTCTAGAAATCAACTCCAAAGGAATTGACTCTCTAGCCAAATAGTCTCTTAACCTCTTTGCCTTTATTAATTTATAAACAACAAAGACACTTACCCTATTATTAAGTTCAAGATTTTTTTTAAAAACTTTAGAGCTTTTATAGATAATTTAAAACATAATTATTAAAATTAAAAAAATACATCCCTATATATTATGTATGTAAGCCATAATTTTTTAAATTTATTTAGCATACATTTAGTTTTTATAAAAGATAGGGCTAAATTGTTGCCAAATTCGAATGTAAATTATCAGCAAAAAAATACTTTCTTAATTAATTTAGAATATTACTTGTATTGATGTAGATTTATACTTAAATTAATACCAAATTAGCTTTATTATTAATTATAGATGAAATTAACTCTACACTATAATTGACTTTAGGAAGTTTCGATTCTATTATTATAGTATTTATTTTCAATTAATTAAAAGCTTGTAATATCTAATATTAAATTAGTATTTTTTTAAATATTTATAGGATAAAAAATAATCTGATAATTTTATACCATTAGATTATATATATCTGATAACTATATATACTTAATTAATGGTATATCTATTTGATAATTACATATTTTTAAATAATATATATCTGATAATTTAATCTATGAATAATCAATATATCGGATACATCGATTTACCGGATAGGTATATTTAATATAGCTGTAGCATAAGCTGGGTATTAAACTGAAGGTTAAAGCAATTCAGAAAAGTCTTATAAGTTCGGTTAAAATAGAAACCAGGTTATAAACAAAGAACCTAAGGGTATTAGTAAACAATGGAAAATTCTTATGTTTTTTAGTTTTGTAAAAATAAATCTATTTTTTAATTATCCGATTAGCCAAGAAAAGGAACCTAATAATAACTTATTTTTTCGCAGCAACTACTAAATGGTATTCTTCAATTTGCGCCTGTGTTGTTCTATTATTATTAGCAATTACTAATTCTATAGCTTCTTTTTTTATCAGATAAAGATTTAAGAACAGCTTATTTTGAGAAATGACAATGATTTCACTATTGCTAAGGTTCCTCTTTCTAATAAAAATTTGTTGGATTGGTAAAAATAATCGAGAATAATCTATCAAAAGTATTAGACAATTTTCCTAAAAATGGTATCATTTTTTTATTGTATTGTACCATTTTTATAAATAACTTTATATAATTATTATATGATAAAATAATTATTGAGTATTTTAAAAATACTGTATATTATTGCTAATAATGACAATATATTTCGATCTTTAAATTGAAGTTTATTTACAATAGAGACCAAAAAAAACGAGCTTATTATTGTGACCTACTTTCTTCGATTCCTTCCCATAAATGTATGTCATTTTGACTAAACTTTATTTCATACTCAGACGAATTTTAAACAGCATTCAATATTACTTTTAAAAAGAACAGTAACATTATTATCATAATTTATAATAAACGTTTAAAAAATAATAATATAAAATTTTACAGTAATATTAGATAATAAACTATTGCTATTGTTTTATATAAGATATTTTCTAAAGTAGTCCGACTTTTCGGGCAGATCCGTTCTGTTAAAGGTATAGTATAGAGTTGTTTTTGTTTAACTTGGATAGAAAAATTAGCTCACTTTTAGATATTAAATATTTGCTGTTGCAATCAATGATTTTCAAATCAAATTTTGCCCAAAAAGTCAGATTACTTTAGAAAATACCCCATAACTTTATTAAGTTTTAAAGTGAAAATATTTTAAAAGGCGATTTCAATTGAAACTTTAAAAACAGGCTAAATTTTTAACAAGCAATAAGCAGTATATTTATTTGTCCAAGTTGTTATTTATTTATACATAAATCATATTTTATAACTTTATTATCCGTTTAAATTGATAAAATATAAGAATTAAAATATATTAAATCCCTTATTTTTAATAAGAAAAATGGACATACCACCGTGCATTCCAATTGCCATGTGCGATAAATGTATGGATTTAAGATGGTTTTGCTTCTGTTATTAAGAATTCTTTATTAAAATATACCAAGAAGTATATTATAAACCATTAAATAGAAAAAATAATTTTTATAAAAAATATAGAATTTATGTATACTAAAATCATACTAAGACAGTAATATTCATTGAACTTCTTTAATCAAACATTAAATATTCTTCTATTTACAAATACATGGTATAAATGTAATTAGAATTAATATAAGAAAGAAACTCATGTTGAAGCATGCCCATCTTAACGGACACGTACCTAATTTTATCATTTACTTTACATTCATAAGCTAATTACATAATGTATATCATAACTAGACCAAAAGAAAATAAATTATAAAATTGATGGATTTATTTCAAATTCAAATAATAATAAGTATATGCTACAGTACTAGTAAATTTACGCATGTTGAAAATAAAGTTTGTAAACATTTGAATATATGTTACCACATATAGCATAAAAATTATATTACCTTTATAATTAGTTCATTATATTAAAAATACTTCCTATTACAATATTTAAATTACTTGGTAGAAATAACCAATCATTAATAATATTAGTAACACTTATTAACATAATAAAAGCTCACTAACCCAATTTATTAGTCCACATGGTCTCTTAACTCTTTTTAAGAGGGTCTCCAAGATTCATTGACTTTAATTCATTAGTATAAATAAATACAAATAGATAATAAATTTATACAATATACTTTTTTTTAGTTACCAATATAAGAGAGAGGTTTTATTTTTTTAAATTTATTAATTCATGTTACTTAAATATAAATTTATTTTTATACTTTTTTGACTTCTGGTTTTTTGGGGATAAAAAAGAGTCTCAAAAACTTTGTTTCAGTTATTTACAGTTTAAATAGTTTATTTTTAGTAGTTTGTTATGGGCTTTAATATAAATTTAATATAAACTTTTTAATGATTAATTAATAATAGAAATAAAACACATTAGGTTTATCCTGTAGCATTTATATTAAATACTACATTCATATAGTTTATTTTAATCACTACTGTTTCATGTTTGGATAATAATACAGTAATTGATTCCACTTAATATTAAAATTATCAATTTAAACTTTTCAAATATTCAAACATTACAATTTTAGAAATTTAAAAATTTAGTAAAAGAAATTATAATAATCTCCCCCTTCATCTCCAAAAAACTATGGGTGAGTATATATTGTAATTAAATCTTACTTTAGCGAGCCATCACGCTCTATTCTCACTCCTTTATCAAAAATACTATGGCAGGAATGTAAGGATCAATTTTTATTTTAGGGGTGAGAAAATTAATATTTGCGTTATCTCAAAACTTATAACAGTTTAATATAACTTTTAGAATACAACACATTAAATAAAATTAACTAATAAATTAATAATATAACTATTAATTTATTAAACTTGTTTTGATATATAATAAAAAATTGTCCATTATTATGAACTAAACTTTTATTGAAATGATATTATTTTGATTTGAAATTGGCTACTCAAATTAATAATTATATTAATCATGTAGAACTAATAAATTTGATCTCTTTCACATTCTAGTTAACAAATTAATAATATAGTGTTAGTGTTACTCATTGAGATTAAGCTTCATCCAGAATGATCTAATTAGAAAGACAATAATTTTGGTATATCAGATGCCATCTTAACTGATTATTGGTTAAAATTTCATTGGTGTAGTTTAAGCCAACTAAATCACGTTAATCTATAACCCTTTCCATTTGGGGATTAAGGGGAGAACTCTTTGATAAAAGTGGATTGTTAAATCTGACTCATAAATTATAAATTTTTAAATAAGTGGGCTGATCCAACTCATGATTTTATTGGTTAAATCTTTAAAAGTATGATACCATCTTAAGATCTGATTAGTCGAATTTTGTATTAACCTTTGTCTATTTTGGGAACAATTGTTGAACCAAAGATTAAGCGTCTTCCATTTTTTTAAGGTCATTCTTAGGTGATAATTCAGGAGTAATTCAATTTACTTATGCGAAAAAGTGGCTGTACTCTAAACTTACCTAATTTAGCCAGCCCACCTTAGCAAAGTAAAATCAATGGATATTTTATTTTTAGTTATAACAATTTTTAACTAAAACTGAGTTCGAAAAAAGTATATAAACCACCCAATTTCCTACTTTTTTTAATCACCTTCAAATTTAGTTTAAAACTAAACAATCTCTGTATTTTCTAGACTATTATTTTAGAATTCAATTAAATTATACTAACATGGATAACAACTGGTGCGCCGTTTGCTTTCAACACATCGATTTTTCTGATGATGACCTTTACTGCTCTGAAGCATGCAAGAAGAATGATGAAGTCCCAGTCTTAGATAAAAGTTATAATGGTAAACTCTCACCAACAGAGCCAACAGACTGTCCATCTCCACTTATTGGAGCTTTAAAATTACCATCACCTTATTTTAAATCATGGAATCCCCGTTTATCACCCCCAGCATTCAATCTTGATTCTGCTGCCCCAACATTCACTCATAAACAATTAAATAAGGAATCACTAACGATTTATCCCTCAGCATGGAAAGGCTCTGCCTTCAAAAACTAAGTCGGAGTTAAAGCGGATATATAGCTTCATTACCGATAATCAATTATCGTCCGTTTTAATAATTTATTACCATTCCCATTTTAAAAAAAGTTCTTAAATTAAATATAAATATAAATAAAGATATAAATTTGTATATTAGTTTTATTCATTATGATCTTCAGTTTAACTTTATTAATCCTTCTTTTTAATCAATATAATGTCAATTCCTTTGCTTATTCAATATAATATAATATCAGATCGATCTTCTAGCTATATGTTGGAAATGCAATATTTTCTAATGTTTATTATTAAGTTCTAATTATTAAGCCTAATCTGCTCATTATCATTTTATGGTTGGTAATAGTGATGGATTAATTATTTTGAGTAATCGTTTTATTCCTTTAGCATGGTATAATGAGTTATTCTGATTGGCTTTGCCAAGGTGGATAATAAAGGATTATTTGGCTTAAAGTCGTACAAGCAGGCAGGTAAACGAAATAAAGAGAAAAAGATATTATAACTTTAATTATGATAATATTAGAAATATAAAGACTAGATAAAGCTTATAGGAATAACAATATTTTATATTATTACTAAACCAATACTCATGTTTTTCAACATTAAAAATAAAGTTTGACATATTATTAAGCTTAAATTTGATACTCCACGTTATGATTTTTCATCCAATTATTTTTTATAATATTATAGATCGTTGATTATTTATTGGAACAGTTTTCGATATTTTTAGACCATGGACCTAAAGTTAGGCGATCACATTATTAATAGAACTATAAATAAGTTCCAATAAAAGGTTAGTCATCATAATGAGATAACCTTAAGTTTTATAAATAACAACTTGCAGTGTTATTAAAAGGCGAATTTGATTTAGAATTCATTTATTGAACAATGATATTAAGCTAAAATTGGGTATTTTAATCCTCTATCTCAAATATTAATAAATTGAGAAGTTGCTCTCATGCCAAATTTGATAAGAAAATTTCGGCTCAACTCAAAAGGCCTATATCTACCAATTATATCTTTGTAAATAAAAATTGAAATAATATAATGGTGATGTTTTATGTAAGAAACCTGTTTTCGTAAAACATATGTAAACTTGGCTTACTTTTATGATAAGAGAGAGGTAGGGACTTATTCCCCATAGTTGGCGCATTATTAATATTGCAAATAAATATATGGATTAACAGATCAGAGAAATAATTGGGCTTATAATAGTATCGTTCAATATATTAATAGATTTTTCTTGAAAAGTAATGATTTATTCATAATAAAGTATTAATAAAGTTTCAAAATAAATAGAATTTTTTATAAAATATTATTATTAAAGTACTATAGTTCCTGTTCAGAAATTCAAAATATTAAATAGTTGATTGAAATTTTTACTGATAATAAAAACAAAATGAAAATTACTAATTATAAATAGTATGGCTATTACTTATTATAGTCACTTTCAAAATACGAGAGAGCTGACTTTCTAATGATGCAAAATTCCAACCCATGATAAAAAATATCATTAAAATGGTACAATTTTATAATATTCTCACCCCCTACAAAATATAATTTTTCAGCAATTTAAAGTGGGTTTTTAAAAAATATAAATGCACTTGACTAATTTTGTCAAGATAAAGCTTATCTTTATTTATGCAAGGAAGTCTGGCTAAATAAATTCAAATAATTTTCAAATAAAATTTTTAATATATTTCTATTTTACTTATGTATTTATTTTAAAAATCAAAAGTTATATTTGAAATTGTATCCGTTTTTTACTGTTCTATATATCAACTCATTAATTACTATATATACTATTTCCCACCTTCGGTTTTTATTATATTCTTAGCTCCCCTCTGTTTAGAATAAATAAACCTACAACTATTATTTAAAATCATACAATATTTATATTTAACAGCTTAAAATATATGGATCAAGAATGCTAGGAATTCTTGTCCTATGTAAAATAAGGTTGACTTAGTCCCGAGGTTTTACTTTATATTAACAAAATACTAAAATCTATAATGTTTTAAAGCCTTGATAAGAGTGAGTTTACCAAGACATTACTTTGGATGTTGAGCATATGAACAAACTCAAAAACCCGGTTAAAACTAGAAATGAAATTTTGTAGCTCAATTTAAGCTTCGCTTTACAAAATCCGTCCATGGATAATCCTTGTTTCATTATTTCATTATTTTTTATGGAACACAAAACAAAAGATAACATTAAATAAATACTAAACCAAACTTATTATCGTAAGGCTTATTTTAAAATGAAATTAAAAAACTCTTTTTTGCATATCATTTGTGCTTTTTATAATCTTTGAAAAAAATGACCCTTGGGTTCGAACAAGCTCAAATTATAAAATCTCTGTAAATTAGCTTTTTTTTCAAATTGAAGACTAAGAGGCTTGATAATTTAGTAGTTTAAAGTAGTATACTAAAAAAGAATATGAAGAGATAGCTAAATATATAGATTTCATAATCATAAAATACTTTAGGGGCTTTGCCTTTTCAAAGTAAAAAATAATGACTATTATATAATATTGGTTTTTAGAAAGTATTAGAAAATATATTTATAAAAATGAAACAATAGTGTATATCAAACCTTGGTTTATAAAATAAATATATAAAAGGGAAATAAGAGCTTAAATATATTTTAGCATGTAAAAAGGTAATATATAAAAATAGAGTTAATAACTTAGTAAAATAAAGTTTTATAAAAATTAAAAACATAATAAAAGCCGGGAAATAGCTAAATTGCGAAAAGATAAATATATAACAAGAAATACATGTATATATTTTAGAGTTCTAGTATAAACAAATAGCTTTCAAAATAACAAATAATAATAGTTAACAGCTGATTACTTGTTTTAAATCTTAAATTTAGTAAAAAGAATTATTAATTCAAGAAACACACTTAATATTTAAATAATTAGAACTTTAAAAAAAATTCTTAAGTTTATAATATCAATCTAATATAGGGGTGTCTTTTTTGACTTTATCACTTTTTCTATGTTTTAAGCGCTATTTGAGTGGAAAAATTGTTAGTAAAATTCTTAAACACAAATATATTCGCATATATTATATGCAAAAATAAAAAAAGAGGTGACGTGCTTACTTTATGGCTACTATCTCCTCTATCTTGATTTATTTATTTACTCTTTTCTGCCATAAAGCACTTGGGAGCTAACTAACATTCTTTCAAGAACATAAAAAAATGTTTTATATATTAACGTATATGAGAGAAAAGGCTTATTGAATGTTTATAGAACACTTACATTTTAATTATTTGTAACGTTTTATATTTTATAATATGGGGATATATTTTTGTATTTAAGAATTTCACTAACAATCTTTCCACTCAAATAGCGCTTAAAAAATGGAAAAAATAATGAAACCAAAAAAAAAACCCTCATATGCCGTTTAAAAAACTAGAATCAAGACCATGAATAGTTTTTATAATTTTGATTAATTTATCAGATTTTATAATTTTTTTTGTAATTATCTAGTTCATTTATAATGAAAAGAATATAAGTGCCCAATTATAGAGCAGATAAGCAAAGCAGGTAAGCCACAAGGTTTTATGTAATCCTGTTGCTCTTACAATAATATATATTTTTATACAACTTTTAAGCTATTAATTAAATTTAAAAAAAAACTAAAGGTAGGCAAAAGATAAAAATAAAAACTAAAGTAATGTAATTAAATTAAAGATTAATTTTTGAATAAAAAAATACAATTGCTTTTATAAGTATGTAAAATGTTGATGTTTAGGTAATTGTTGTGATGTGACTAACAAATAGTTATAAGCAACATTACTTTTACAGCGCTTGGAACTTAAATGTTTTTTATAAATATCTAACCTATAAAAAGATTTTTCACAATCTTTACAATGATAAGGCCTTATTTTAATATGAATTAATACATGCCTTCGCATCGAGTTTTTTCTTGAAAATTCTAGTCCACACACTGGGCATTGATGGCACCCTATCAATTTCATGCATTCTTCTTTGGTACATTTGTTTTTATCTTTACATTCACATTTATTGATAGGACAACGTTTTGCATTTAGTGACCTTGAGCTTGGAATTTTATTAATTAGATGTTCAATAGAGTTATTATAACTGATATTATGATTGATATTATGATCAATGTTATGATCAACAATAACATTGTTAATATAGTTAGTTATGGTATCATCATTTATTTTGTTTGTGTTATTTGTTAAAAGTCCCCATTGGTTGAGCTCAGTATTTATTGAGGATGTAAGCAAATTTGGATTTAAATATCTTACTCCTTCTCGATCAATTGAGTCATTAGGTATGTCCGAAGATACAATATTAACTTTATGTTGTATTAAGGTGTCATTTATAAATGGTATGTTTTGTTGAGGATTGATTAGATTAGAGTCCGAAAAATAAAAATCACCAAAGATCATTATTCTTATAATTGAAGTAGTAAATAAGTTCAAAAAAACATTTTTATGAAGACGTTATTTAATATATTTATATTCCTCATCTATTTCTTGTATTTCTTGTTTCAATGCTTCTGTCGCTATTGTTCTTTTTTTGTTTCCTACATACATCCATATGCGCTCGTTTGTTTTTGTTTTCTAATGCTTCTGTCGCTATTTTGTTATTTTTATTTTTAATTGTAACTTATTGTACTTAGCCTTCATTTCTTATTTTCTGCTTCAATGCTGCTGTCGCTATTCTTTCTTTTTCCTACACTTATCATGCACATCAAGTTATCAAGTTTCAAAAGGGTTTATGACATTTACACCAAAGTATCATATTTTAAAACAGCTGAAGTAAAAAGTTAAGTAGTGGTTTTATCAATAAAATTTATAAGAAACAAAGTAGAAGGTTATTTATAATGATAGTAGATAAGGTAAAGATCTAAATCATTTAAGTCTTTTTCTAGTCTGGCGACTCTAACTGTTACAAATCTAAATTTATTTGACAAATAAAGCTTCTCACTCAAAAAGTAACAACAATATATGGTGGTATTTTTTTGGCTTCATCACTTTTTTCATCTTTTAAGCGCTACTTGAGTGGAAAAATTGTTAGTAAAACTCTTAATACAAAAATACATTCCCATATGTATAAGATGGTTACCAAGAAAAATGACGAGTCATCCAGATAACTGGTAAGAGAATAAACGTTAGTTATTTTGAAGGCATTTTAATTTTAAAAAATAGCCAGTATGGTGTAAAAAAACTGGGTCTGATTAAAATTTCTTATGAAAAGCCTATATGTTTTTTAATATATTAAAGCTATAATGAAGGTGTTTAATTTTATATTAATCTAAAACAATATTTAATAAAGTATAATAAACTTTTAGCTTAAGAGAGTAAGCGTGTTACTTATTAAGTTATAATACCAGGCAAATTAAGCCTTTCCAGAAGGGTCTTGCTGCTTTATTTTAATGTTAAATATAAATTATGCTTAAAACGTTTCTTTCAAGGATTAAATTAAGAAAATTGGCAATTTCTACAGTATTTGCTAAATAAAATTATAAATGATTGAATAGATTTAATTTTTGTGGTGAAATGTAAAACAATGCCAATTTAAGCCATTTTTCAAAAACTTATTACATTTACTTTTTATATTATGTTTGATCAATTTAATTATTTAAACTTTAACTTATCTTCAAGTGCTCCTAATTATAACTCTTTAAGTAGAGACCAAAGATCTGGTAATTTAGGAAGATCTTTAGACACAACTGAAACAAATTCATCAACTACTATTCAAAGAACAAGGACTGAAATTAATATGAATCAAGGCTCAAACGAGACAATGGATAATAGGCTATATGAAACAGATTCTATTTGTATGTCTCAAACAGATCCAATTTATTTTAACCCAAATTTTTCAACAAGTTCCCCTATCTTTACACGGTTAATTAACTCTAATAAAAATAGCAACCCAATCTCTTTACAAAGCCAATTTTGGGAAATAGATAGTGATGTATCAGGATGCCGCTCCTGTCAAAAACCCTTTAGCTTATTTGTAAGGCGTCATCATTGCAGGTAATATTTTCACTTTTTATAAAATAATTGACCCGATTAATGCTTTATTTAAGGCGTTGTGGATTAATCTATTGTGACAGCTGTTCAAGCGCAAGAATTGATTTAAAAAATTATCATTTAACTTACGACCTCTCTGGATCTGTAAATTCTGAAGAAGAGGCACCTACTCCTCAAAGAGTTTGTGATCCATGTTATAAAATTATCCGCTCTGGGCCTAGGCTTCCACCAGTTGAAATACCTGTATTATTAAAAAGAACAGATAGTCAAGCAAGTATACTTACTGAATGTCCTGTATGCTCTAAAAGGCTTATTGCTATCTCAGCAAATAAAGAGGATCATGAAACACATATTAATGCCTGCTTAGAAGGCAATTCTTTCGATGGGACGAATAATTCTTCACGCTATTTAGGTACGTTCTATTTTTTTAAATTTTAATGACAGCTAAAACATCACAGTGTTTACTCTTGAAGAAGATTCTCCAATGTTAAGGCAGGAGTGTACTATTTGCTTAGAAGAGTTCAAACAAGGTAAAGTTTATGGCATTTGTATTAAATCAATAATAATCTATTGTAAATAGCCGATAGAATTGCAAGACTTAACTGTTTATGTTGCTTTCATAGAAGTTGTATCCAAGAATGGTTTTTCCAAAATACATCTTGTCCAATACACTTCCATTAAAAGGTAATTTTTCCCATTTTTACAAATTTTAGTTAAACATTCTTTAGCTTGTAATCTTTAAATAAATTATTTATGTCTTATTCATATAAAATCAAGGGTTTCTGAAGTATGGCTACGAATATTCTTTAAAGGGTGCATGAAGCCCGCTAAATAGTACAGCTATTTTATTACTGTTTTTATTCATTATTAAATTTTCTTCAATTAAAATCCAATAAATTTATAGTATTCTTGTTCTTATGATTCTTTATAAACAAGTTTATAGTTGCATATATTTTATTTGAATTGACGCAGAGCTAATACAGTCCATAATGAACTACTTGGTAAGATAATTTATATAGCTTTCTACAAATTCAAGTAATTTGCTGAAAACAATAATACTTATTACTAATTATCTAATCCTCAGTGGGTTGCTATTTTCGAAAGTAAAACTTTTTTCCAAATTGATTTTATGAAATGAAGGTATTTTTGACTAAGCAAAGGAGATTCCTTTTACAGATAGTGTTTAGCTTGGTTAACATTTAATAAAATTTTATAACTCTGGAAAATTGAAAAATAAGTTGATATCATAAGTTTAGATTAAATTTTATATTACATTGTAATCTTTATTTCATACTTTTAAAGATATTGTTAACTTATAATCTCAAAATTTTTAGTGCATTCAACTTATACAAGGCTGTTAATTTTTTTCTTATCATTTCTTTGCCTTTATTACTAATAAATGATATATGAAACAACATGCCAAAATTTCAATGACAAAAATTAATTATGTGAATTAATATTATTAACTTGATATAAAATTTTAATGTATAAAAGCTTGAGTAAATTTTAAATAGAAAACTAATCAATTAATTTATTGTAGTATATGATTTATTAAGCTTGCTAGGAAAAATACAAAATGAGTATAAATTAGATTTCACACTCATAGATAATATATATTTATAATGTATCACATTCTCTCCCAATGATCCTAAACTTGGAATTTTCCATAGCTATTGGTACTGTAAGAGATTCAGTAACTTGGTGACAGCCCCAAACAGTTAGATCTTTAAGTGAATTTAAATTTGGAAAAACGCCTTCCAAGAGAGGGTCACTGATTGCTCTAACCCAAGAAGCGTTTAACGTAGTTAATAATCTTGGTTTATATGTATTGATTGCGTTTTTTAAACCATTTGAAGTAAGACCGTCCAAACCGTTTAAATATAAATGTCTGATACTAGAGTGATGGTATTTGAATAAACACTCAACTACAGTATCATTGAGCAAAATACTACAGTTGCTTAAGTTTAACACATCTAAGCCTAAGCCAACAGACTCTTCTTTACATAAGCCAGTCAAAAGATTTACAATACCTTCTGATGTAAGTTTTTCTGCTTTCGCTAAATTTAAGTCACCCAGATTTGTACAATGCTCTTTGATTCCACAAATAATGGCATCATCGGATAAATTCTTCCATCCTGAAAGATTCAAGGTAGTCAACTTCTCTCCAATTATTGGTAATGTCAAAATCAAACTTTCATCTGAGCAAAGTTCGCCAGAATCACTAAAGTCCAACTTTTCTAAATCGGGTAAGCTTGGTAGCATTTTGCTATTTTCGCTACTTGTTTCATCTTTATAAACCAAAAATGAAATACATTCATCAGTTAATTTACTACATGAACTCAATGAAAGGGATTTCAATTTCTTGCAATTATCAACCACTGATTTCATAGCATTTAATGAAAATTTAGGGGCAAAATGGATTGATAAATGGTTTAACTTACTACCAAGTTTTTCAAAAAAAGTCGAAAAGCCTGTTTCAGTGACTAAAAAAGACCCATGCAAAGTAAATGAAGTAAGATTCGTGAAGTTATTAGCATAAGTTGATAGAATTTTATCATTCATGCGACCGCAAAATTGTAACTTTAGATCATGAACTTCGGCTCCTAGATCTGCTATTTTCAATAAACTATTTTCATTTAACCCTAAAAATATAAACATCTTATCATTATTGAGTAATATAAAACTCACTTGCTGTATCATATAAATGAATGATACTTGGGTTTGACGAAAGAAATAGTGGCAACGTTAAATCATCTAAACGTCTATGTTTTGATAAAATTCTAGAAATTTGAACTAGCGATGATGACGAAATGCCGCCAAAAGAGTCGACGTCATCAATATTATCAGAAATAATCTATTCATATTATAAATTTAATGTAATTATAAAGATAAAAACTTACTTGTATACACACACTCATCAATGTTGGAAGCTCATCTTTATCAAAGAAATTAATACCACCTGTTAATGCATTATTGCGGCGTCGCTTTTTAGTCTGCTTTGCATTCATTTTATTAACCTTATTTTTCTCACCATTTTTTGGGTTTTTAGTACAGGATTCACAAAAAACAGAGCCATTATCTCTTCGACAGGCTTGAGTTACAACAAACCGTTTTTGACAATTAGCACAAAAAGTTACTCCTTCAAAATCACGATCTTCATTGCCATTGGGCTTTTTCTTAGTACTGAATTTTGCCTTAGGATCATCCCCACCAGGAATCAAATCCGGAATATATTCATCGTCGTCATCGCTATTCACTTTCTTTTTCTTTTTCAAGTTACGTTTTGGTCGTCTATTGCTGGTGCTCGGTCCTTCAATCACTATATTATCCGTAGTTTGTCTAGCTCTTGATTCTGTTACAATACCATTTGATTCAGCTTCTACTTCTTGAGTTTCAGGGTTTGCGATTACAAATACTTCGGCAGTTTCTTCATTAGCTCCCTCTTCATCCCCTTCAACAATGGTAGCTTCTCGGTTATTTTGTTGAATTTCTGTAGTCGCACTTTCACTGCCGTTTATATTTCTTTGTGCAGTAGGTGCTGGATTGGTGTTTCTAATACCACGTTCCTAAAATACACATTAGATTAATTTTTAGGTATAACTCAATTAATACTTCTAAAAAGCTTGTTAATGCCGATCTTGGCCCACGAACGGATCGATTGTTCCTGGCCATGTTTAAACTTTTAAAGAGAGATTCTCGATTAATAGCTAAAGTTTGGATTTAAATGGGCTAAACCCCTAATTTACCAAATTAGTCTTAGGACCACTTATAAAGCTCAATTTTTTTATATAAGTTTAATTGGATACCTAGAATCAAATACCAATTAAATTTAAATTCTTAAAGGAAGAATCAATGCGAAAACTTCCCCTGCCCAAAAGAATTCTAATTTACTTTGGACATTATTTCAAATATCTCACACTATTATTTTTTAAATATGTTTAAAGTTACAAAACTACTCGGAAGATCATTGTTTTACCAAAAAAGATGCTTCAGTCTTAATAGAAAATTATTAGATGGCGGTATCAATTTCCCATCACTTTTTGAGGATCAACAACAAGCTCCAATTTACATAGAAAGGTTTAATAACAAAGGTTTTACGACAACTGGAGGTTATAACTCAGATGGTCCAATGCTTTTAATCCATGGGTTACCTTTTCAATGGAAAGTTGAAAGACCAGTTTTTGATGATGATCTACCATTGGAAAGTTTAAAAGTATTTGAAATTGTACGCCCAAAGCCTGGTATTTTTTTTAAAATTTATGTAGTTTTTACTAATTTTGTAAAGAGTTGATGATATTTGGAATGGGTAAAAGTATGGTACCATTAGGTAAATCAATAACATCTTATCTTAATTCTCTTGGAATCCAAATCGAGATAATGGATACTGTAAATTTCATTTTTTTTAAATATTCTTGTTTTTTAATTTTATGTATAGAGAAATGCATGCTCGACATACAATGTTTTAATTGAAGAAGGAAGATTAGTTGGGGCAGTAATTCTTCCACCAAAGAATTAAATAATGATACACTATAAAAGTTAAACAGTATTTAATCTTAATTCGTTATCTTTTTAGAAAAAATGATTTTTATTAAATTTGTTAATTATGTATACTTTGGCTCATCATATCATGGTAAAGTTATTTCTTTAAATTGAAATATTTCAACATTAAAGCAATTTAATAAAAGATTAAAATTATTATACAATAAATAATTAGTAATTTGTTAACTATTTAAGTATCTATATATCCTATAAGCTTTGCATAATTTAAAATCAATAAGATTTTAATATTTAGGATATGAAAGACAATGTAGATATTATAGTGGTATATATATATAAATCATGTGGTTTCAAACAGTAAACTATTTGAATTCTTAAATTTTAGAATACTTTAAATAAATATGAAACCTAATCTTTAAAGTACATACGTAGCTTTAAGTTATAACTCTCTATATGTGGCTACTGATGATACCCACTGTAGTATTCTATATTCTTTTGTAACGATAGTGTGAGAGCTGTAGCCTTTTTAACTTGATGGCTTAGTGTCAAAATTCGTTAAGCTTGGAAATAAATTGGGCAAATCTGATAATCTAGATTAAATTTCGTATCTTTAAAAATGGAGCAAAGCCTTTTTATGCATCTTTTATATTTATAAATATTTCTCGAATTATATACGTAGAAATATATATAGAACCCTACCTAAGAACTCAGAATAAAGAATATATGGATCCAGTAAACAAAAATACATCATCCGAAAATATAGATGATAACTCATTAGTAAATAGCATAAAGAATGATGCAATTGAGGGCATGAAATCTCTAAATGTTATAATAAAGCTTCCTTTTAAGCGCCCAGAATCCTATATTCCGCCTGATAAGGTTATATATATATATGTGTAATAAATTGTATAATACGAATTTTTTTAGCAGACCTGGACAAAAGAAAAAGAAGCAATACTATGGGAGTTCTTAAATTCTGGTATCAAAGAATCAAAAGATTGTATTTATTAAAAGACTTAAAAGATATAAATATTAATAAAAATTTAGGGCAGGAAATTTCTGAACGATTGGGAATACCAGTATCAAACGTAATTAAGCACTCAGCGATTTTATATGAAAGTAAAACAAAAGCTATTAAAGAGCAAATTATGATAAAAGAAGAAGAGGAAAAAGTGACTTCTAGAGGGATAATTAAAGAAAATTGAATTGGTTACACTAAAATAAATTATTATCGATGAGAGCGAGCAAACGAATTTATGCTATTAGTTTAATTCCATTATTTATAACTTTTTTAAATATAATAAAAATAATTATCGTAAGATTAACTTAACTTCCATTAAATAATTATATGGAGGGTAAGTTTTAATTTCTAAGATGCTAATTTTAATTTATAGTAGATGCTTGATTTTTGACTCATAATACCTTTGCTACTATTTCAATATTTTTGATTCTATTTTATAAAGATTATGATATTTGACTTTTAGTATTGGCATTCCAATTACTTGAAGCTAGTTCTAGTTTACCTTTAGTACTGTTAAATTCTAAAAGTTCAAAATAAATATAATGGTGCTTTTTTAATGTATAGTCTATATTTAATATTTTCACTCGATTATGTAGAAAATGCTAATGCTTGAGTATCAACCTTTTAGTTGAGCTATTGCAATATAATAAATTATTGATAATTTTTATTGTTATATTATTGTAGTTGTTTCCGAGTTCTTTTTATTATTTTACTTTGCAAAGCCCAATAATATCCGACTATCTAACAAATAACCATCCTTGATTTGATTAAATTATGATTGAAATAACAGAGGATAAATTATCTTTGGGAATCAAAAACAGGAAGACTATTTGACCATAATGTGTTCTTTTTTAAAATAATATTGTATCTTTTAACTATAAAGTTAAATAGCAAAGGGTTTATATTAAAAGTTTGAATAAAATGGCTAGTGACCCAAACTATTACAACAATGCCATGGATATAGAAGATTCTATGGATGATATGCCTTCTTATCTCCGAGAAATGCTTAATGATAGCTCAAAAAGTATATCAGGTATATATCTCGAAAGACATGATTTACCACTTCCAATACCGTATAGCTCGCCGGAGCTAGGGCCCCTTAATACAGTTATAGGTTCTCCTGTGGAGCACATAAGGATAGTATCTGGTGATGGGCGTAGATCTCAAAGTGCATTTGGATCACAAATTTTTAAAGAAAATGAAGGAGGTAGACCTTCTGAAGAACGTATAAAAATAACACCAGGTAACTCTAATAAATCTCAAAGTACATCAGCGTTACAGATTTTCAAAGAGAATGGAGGAGTTGTAGTTCCAAATCATATTTCAATCCATTCAGGGCTAAATACCAACGGATTAGAACTCATGCCCCCGTTGCCCGGAGTAGACCCACCTACATATAATATAGAACCGGATATTTTAAACTCAATGGAGCAAATAATAACAAGGTTAAATGAGTTTAAAAGCGCCGCTATTCCAAATCTAAAGTATAGTAACTTACCAAAAGATTCGATATTTTCTGGAAATGATAAGGGGGTTCAAAGTGATCCATTACCATCACGAAAAAATCAATTTTTACAATTATCAATCCATGACTTTGATTTCATCATTAATTTTTTGAATAATGCTAAAGATGAATACCAGAAAATAAACGAAGAACTTCAACTTCGATCCAAAAGTCACGAAGCTATTACTCAGCTCAATTGGCAGCTTCAAGACAGGGTTTCTGATCTCGAAAAGGATAATGAACTTTTTAAAGAACGCCAAGTATTATTAAAGTCTAGCCTAAACGATGCTAGAAGTGAACTCAATAATAGAGTTAAAGAAAATGGAGTTAATAATGGCCAAGAGCACCAATATGGTATTGGTTACCAGGATTCAGACGAAAGAATAGCCGAATTGGAGGAAAACATAAATAATCTAAAGAAGGAAAACCAAAATTTGGGCATTCAACTTGGTAATATCAGCGAAGAAAATGAAAGAATAAAAGAAAATTGGGGTGAAGATAGAGAATCACTTTTTAAGAAAATAAATGAGCTCGAAAATATAAACGCATCTCTTAAATATAACAACAAAATATTGGCTGATTCTAATAGTGTAATTGATAAGAAAACAGGTAAGCAAGATATTAAACTTAAATCTCAAAATAAAAGTGAGGACAATATTCATGATGAAATGGAGGTACTTAGAAAATCCATCGCTGTATTAGAAGAAGAAAACCAGAGATTAAATAAAGAAAATAATTTTTCACTTTTAAAGCAGAATTCATATTATCAGCAATTGAATTATTTTAAAGAGCAGAAAGATTCTTTAGAAAAGGAGCTAAACAGGTTGAAAGGAGAATATGAGCCTGAAAATAAAGCTAGGGCAATACTTAGCCAGCGCAACAACTACCTAGAAGAAGAAAATAAAGAATTAAAGGACCAAGTCGAAGTATTAAAATCACAAAGAGAATCAGAGATAAGGAACTTGTTGCATGGGAATGCATACCAAAATGTTTATTCACAGAACCTTAATCTTAAAAAAGAGCTTGAGGATTTAACTTTAAAGCATAGTGAGCTTAATTCTCAATATCGCTCATTATCAAGTAAAACAAAGGCTATGGACGTTAAGTTAAATAAGGCAGGATTAAACTATGAAAATTTAGTCAAACAAGATCAAGTTTTAACAAGCAAGCAAAAAGAGCTACAGGATTCTAATAAAATGCTCCAAGATGAAATTACGAATATGTTTAATCTCAAAAATGAACTCTTAAAACAAAGAAGAGCCTTAGATATGGATATTGGTAGCCTAAAGACAATTATTTTATCAAGTGGGAAAAAATCGATACGAACTTTGCCAACCGGATCAAATATTTTTACAGAAGAAAGCAATAAGCAAACATTTCCTTTAATGTCTACTCCAAATAAACAGCGAAAGTCCATTGCTATGATAAATGAAGAATTCAACAGTAAGGAAAAGCTTGAGCCAATGATTGAAAAAGAAGAATCCTTTAACTCATCGGTATTTGATATGCCTTCGCTTAGTTATTTAGAGAACGATGAGCACAACTTAGTTATGGAAAACTTACAGTTGAAGGATTTAAATGATAAATTGCTCAATTCTAAAAGCAGAGTAGCAGAATTAGAAATCTTGGTCCAAAGGCTAAATGCATGCCTTGATTTAAAAGCAATGGAAATTCAAAGGGATAATCAACCTAATAGTCTAATGAATTCCAAATCGATGGCAAATTTGGCTCGGAATATAGAAGGTTTAAACAAGGCACCAAAAGGTGATGAACAAACAATAAAGAAGATTGATGATTTGTGTCAACTACTTACCACTCATACTCAAGAATTTCATCAAATGATAGAAGCGGAAAAGAAAGCCTACTTTTTAATGCTTGAGAAAGAAAATTTAAATCAGGATCTTGAAAAGAGAGACCAAATTTTAGAAAAGTATCAGGCTGAGATTGAAAGACTTAATTTCGAGATACGAAAAAATAAAGACGAAATTATTAAACAAAAGGAGAGTTCAACAAACCAAGAAGGGATTGTAACAAATGAAGAACATTCTAAATTGAGCTTTAAGGTTATTTCATTAAACCAAGAAATTACACGTTTGAAATCCGAGTTGGACAAAGCCCAATTCGATAAGAAAAATCCCCCAGTAAAATTTTTATCGAGTGAGGATAAATCTAAGACTGAAAAACTTGAAGATAAAGTGGAAGAATTTGAAAAAGCAAAGAAAATTGCTGATAATGTAATTAGATTTTATGAAAGACAGAGAGATGAATTGGTAGATATAAATAAAGAAATGTTTGCAGCTTTGGAAAAAGAAAGTGATGAAAATAAAGATTTACTGGATAAAGTAAAACATCTTGAAACCAGAATCAACGAAGAAGAGTTGAAAAATACTATCAATGATAGAAATTTGGAACAAAGAAGTAAAGCAAATAAGGATTTATTAGATAAAATAAAGACTTTCGAACTTAGACTTGATGGAAAAGCAGTAAAAAATGTCAATGACCTAACAAGTTTAGATGATTTCAAACAAGTGATTGGTGAAAATAAGGATTTGTTAGATAAAGTGAATTACCTTGAAGCCAGAATCAATGAAGAAGTGATGAAAAATATTATCAAGGATAAAAATTTAGAAAAAGGAAGTAAAGAAAACAAAGATTTGCTAGATAAGATAAAGTATCTTGAACTTAGACTTGATCAAAAAGCAACAAAAAATGCCAATAATTTAATAAATTTGGCTGATTTCAAAAAAGTAGCTGCCGAAAATAAAGATTTACTAGATAAAGTAAAATATCTTGAGCTCAAACTCGATGTAGAAGCAGCAAAAAACATAAATAATGTAACAGATTTGGGTGGTCTCAAACAAATGAATATTGCCCTCATCGAGCGATCTAAAAAAAAAGGTTACTCAAATGATGGAAAGAAGTCCAAAGCTCCAAACAAACTTTATAATGTGGGCGTTCTACCTGAGGGAGGAAATCTGCTAGAAAATTTTATGGATGTCGTTAAATCTAGTAGTCAACTTCATGACCAATTACTCCAAACTGTTAATACCACTCAGTTTAATCAAGAATTAGTTGAATTTGGCGAACGCTTATATATGTCATTAAGTAGCCTTAAAATTAATGACCAATATTTAATTTTACACCAAAGTATACTTTCATCCCCTAAGGATAGTACACCTCAACTAATATTGGATTCTAAGAGTTCGTTCACTTCACAACCTCAAGGACCTGGCTCTAATATAGCTGATGAACCTGAAGTATATACATACCGACGCCCATATAAAGATATAGCTTACAAGTTTCTGATAGAAAGTAAATATGCCAAAGAAAAGTTAAATAGAGAAAGAGATTTTCGTTTAAGCCTAGCCTTCCAAAAGAAGTATCACTCAATAATTATACGAAGGTTTGAAAAAGGAGAACAAAGAATGATTGCACATTTGAGAAGCATGGGTTTTGACGCTGATGATAATATATATAAACCAGTTGGGAATATGGGGAAACCATCATATAATATCTTTTCTTCTCTGGCAAAGGATCCACCTCCATCCTTTAGCTCTACAACTGCAAAAGCCAGGAAAAAACTACGTGTATGTGTAGTAGTAATAGTATTCCAAATAATAGCTAAAAAGTCTGCTTTAGAATGGCAAAAAATTACTAATAACTACCAAGTCGAAAAGGAAGAGTTTGATAAGAATTATCCACCTCTTGTTGCTTGAAATTAATGTATTTGAAAAGTTCAAATCAAATGTTTTTATTTCAGTATTTATATTAATATGTTTAATTTTGATAAATAATAAAGCTTTAATCACTATTTTTAATAATTAATTTTTTTACTATTGGCTCAAAATTTAAAGGCTGATTTTTATATTAAATAAAAATTTCAACAATAATATAACATTAAATTAAAAAATATAATTAAATAAACTACTATATATTAGACATCAAAAATTAAGTACAGAGTAAACATAATTAAAGGTAAAAACAATTATTTTGAAGATCATACAACTCTGGATTTGAGAACAGCAATTCTGGTGTGACATTAATACTATTTATCCTCAAACGAATATCTTCCCTCGAGGCAATATTACAGGATTCTACCATCAATGTCATATTAAATTGATTATTAGGCTCAAATTTTAGTGCATCCTCAACTAATGGATTAAAGATCAACTCTTCGTTTTGGATATTGTTAGCAGTTATCCTAAAACTAGATTTTTCTTTCTTAATCAATGAAGAATAGTGGCACTCAGGTATTATTTCTAAATTTTGATGCTGAGAATCAAATTTCAGATAAACTCCCTTCTCCCAGCTACAAAAAGGCTTATTTATGTATGAAGAAGAACAGTTCCCTCTAGGACATAAATTAGTTAGGCGATAACGAAACTTAATGGAAGGCTTTTCCATCAATAATTTGATTCTTATAGCTTCTGTAAATATAGTTTCTTTTCGGCTTGTTGCTTTGCTGCAGTTCCATAAAACATCGTAGTTCAAGTTTATAAGGCATTGAATTACAAGCTCATAAGGTAAAGATTTATCTGCCATAGTTGTTTAAAAGTTTTTCTGTTAACATTTTTTTATGTGTCTATTTATACTTACAAAAGGGTGGCATTCCTAATTTAAAGCCACCAACCTTAAACGCACTTGGTCCAATAAAATCAAACATTATCACCTGATTAACCACTGAAAAAATCGCATATAATTAAATGGCCATAATATATTAAGTTAGGGTAAATTTATATATTAAGTTAAAGACTTTATACTAAAGGATTTATTAATAAACTGATTTAATTGTTTGAATAATTATGATTGTATAAATGTACTTATACGTATTATATTTAATTATACAGTAAAATTTATATTGCTAAAGACAAATTATCCTTAATGCTTAGATATTGAATTTTTATATAATTTAAATGCATCATAAAATAAAATGATTTAAACTAATTTAAGTGTGGAGTTGCTTATTTTTAATGACTATTACAAAATAAAATTCCGTAACATGATATTATAATTTCAATACATTAAAGTACGGATAATACAATTGATAAAAGGTAATTTATAGTCACCGAGTTTTTTATTTTCTAGTATTTGTATGAACTATTGAAAAACTGGTGTAAAAAAGTTTCAATGTATCTTAAAAGTATACTTTAATCCAGTTCATTACAATACTAAATTGAACGTTTCAATACAAAAACCTGCTTTTAAAAACATTGGTTCAATAAACTTGAAAAGCTGGATTTCTTTATAAGAAAATGACGATTAGATTATTTGAACAATATTTTATATTTTATATTTTATATTTTATTTTTTATTTTTTATTTTTATTCATCGTTGGAATTATTTGTACATTAATCTATTAACTGATAGTTGAAAGATTCATATATTAAAATCTCAAGTTCAAGTTTTTATTTACTAACAATACGCCATTATAACAAAGTTTTATTAATATAGTTGCTTAATATAGACATATAGCTTACCATATAAAATAAGGGAGTGGTTCACACAAGTAGATAGAACATTCTTTCTAATTTTATTTGTAATTTTAAAACCATATCAGAAAAAACCTCTAATCTACTTGTTTCTAAAATTCTTTTTATCTCATAAAATAAGATAAATGAATTTTATAAATATGACTATCATTAAATTTACTTTGCAAAATAATATCTCATATCCGAGAAGCTCTGAATTGTTACATATGGGGAAGTATTTTTGTGTTTAAGGATTTTACTAACAATCTTTCCACTCAAATAGCGCTTAAAAAAATGGAAAAAGTAATGAAACCAGAAAAAACACCCCCATATAGATACTTTTTTCAGCAATTTCTCTTGTTTTCAGTAAAGAGCTTGAGCTAAAAAACTTTTTGATTGAAATGACATTTAAGGTGCTTTGATATAGAAAGGAAAATTATAAACCAAATATAGAAATTATAATAAACATATTTTACAAATACAGTAATGAAATATTGAAAAGTATATAAAAAGCATTTTAGTGTAAGCAGTAAAGAACTAATTCTTTATAAGTTATATAATACTTTAAAGTTAATTATAAAAGTAATAACTAACTAAGACTGTAAATTTTATTAAAATAAAGACAATAATTTCTAATCTATTATGAATTTTAATAAATGAGGATGCTTTTTTTGGTTTCATTACTTTTTCCGTTTTTTAAGCGCTATTTGAGTGGAAAAATTGTTAGTAAAACTCTTAAACACAAAAATATTTCCCCATACACTAAACAGAAAATATATATCCATAACAAATATTCAAGGTAAAGGATAGCTTTAAATAAATATGGTACATAAGATTGAAAATTGTCTTTAGTTACATATTTATAATACAAACTATTATCAAATAAAATATATATTTTTGATTCATTAATCAATCCAAGAACAAATAAAGGTGAATCCAAAATATTACACTATTGTAGAAACTTTAATACCTTCATTTTGTTGAGACTTCTTTTTATAAATTTTCTTTTGATTTCATTATTAGCCTTTTATGGAACTCCTTTTCATTTAATTCTAAAACCGAAATCTAAATCTAAAATTAAAATATTATAATGACAATAATATGAGGATATTTTTTTTGGTTTCATTATTTTTTCCATTTTTTAAGTGCTATTTGAGTGGAAAGATTGTTAGTAAAATTCTTAAACAAAAAAATACGTCCCCATATATTGCATATTAATGTTCCGTTAATTTGTTATAAATTAATGATGTAAAAATTATCCGATTGCTATTAGACTCGCATGTAAATATTATCACTATTTATCATACTGTTAAATATATGCATCTTTTAGTTTTGCATTTAACTTCGGTTTTCACTTAAGGCTTTACCACTTTCAAAAAATTTAGGGTAGATATTTTTGCATATAAAACTAATTTACAAACATATTAGAACTATGAATCTGGTATTACAATATAGAATTCTTTCAAAAACCAAAGTTAAATTATATAAGTACTTCGAGAATTAAAAATAGAAAGTTTAATTTTTCAAAGTAAAATCTCCAAGAGAGAAATAAAAGTCAATCTTTTGCTTTTATTAGCCAATAAAACCCAAGTAGACAACAAAATTCAATACTTTCAATTGAATACAATTTTATGATAATTATAGAACACAAAGCTTATTTATAGAATTTCCTTCTAATATAAAAGGCTTATTAAAAAAATATGCTTTTAAGTTGATTGAACCTCAAAGTTACTCACTATGGGGCAAAGAACATGTATTCAGCGTTTTAAATGGTTAATAATAGGTAGTATAGCCTTAGTAGTTGTATTAGCCATCGTTTTAGGGGTCGTTTTTGGTGTTGTAATTCCAAATCAAAACTCTCCTACTTCAAGTTCAAATATTGATAGCGGTAAAAATGGAGAAGTCCCAGACTCGGATACCGGTGACAGTGACCCTAAAAAGGGTACTCAAACTAACGCTAAAATGAATGTGTTTACAAAACCTGACTTGACCAAAATACCAAATGATTTGGGTGATTTCGATAATGATGCTGTAGCAAACTCATATTCGGTTGCATTAAAAGATAAATTTGATTACACTACTAAAAAAGTGAGAGGTGTTAATTTGGGTGGTTGGTTAGTGCCTGAGCCGTTTATCATACCTTCGTTGTACTCCAACCATACTGTTAAGCCGGTAGAAGACGAATGGACTTTATGTACTGAGTTAGGCAAAGAGAAGTGCCAAAAAGTGTTAGCCAATCATTATAATAAATTTATCACTGAAGACGATATTAAGGATATTGCAGATGCAGGCTTAAATCATGTCCGTATTCCAATTGGTCATTGGGTTATTGATGTTGAAGAAGACGAACCATTTGTTTATGGTGGATGGAAGTATCTATTGAGAAGTATTCAATGGTGTAGGAAATATGGAATAAGAGTAATGCTTGATTTTCATGCAGTTCCTGGATCCCAAAATGGTTGGAATCATTCAGGTAGAGCTGGTAAGATTCGTTTCCTTAACCCTGAAGACCCAGATAGTTCGAAGAATGAAGAAAGGTTTTTAAAGGTGCTTAAAGATGTAGTCACTTATTTCAATAAAAAAGAGTTCCGTAATGTGGTTACAATGATTGGCGTTATCAATGAACCAAATACTTTTGTAACTAATAACGTTAAAGGGATTGCCGATTTTTATAGAAAAAGTTATAAACTAATAAGAGAAGCTACGGAAGATAATAAGGATTTGATTATATCTTATCATGATGCATTTAAAGGATTACAAACATGGCCTAAGGAATTACCTGAACCTACCTATAATAATATTGCGATTGATGCCCATAATTACGTAGCTTTTGATCCAAGCTTTGCAACTGCACCAGAAGCTAATGTGATAGCATTCCCTTGCCAAGGATGGAGAGATTCATTTATTGAAAGTAAGGAGCACTTTGCTTTAACTGTATCTGCCGAATTTTCGTTAGCACCGAACGATTGTGGTTTGAATTTGAATGGAGTTGGTAATGGAGCTAAATACGATGGTACCTTTTTTGATGCCAAACCTGCTTGTCCAACATGTAAATGTGATAAATTTATCAACTACAAAGGGTTCACTGATAACTATAAGAAATTTTTAAAGAGTTTTGTTGAAACACAAATGGATGCTTTTGAAGAAGGTAGTGGTTGGTTCTTTTGGACATATAGAACTGAAAATGGCGTTAATCCAGGATGGGATTACTCACTTGGCCTTAAGAATGGTTGGGTTCCAAAAGATGCTGGTAAAAGAGAGGTTTCCTGTGCAATGGTTAAGAGTACCAAATAAGTTTAGTATAATTAATAAAGCAAAATTATATTTGAATATTATTATCATATATGTTTTCATTAATTTTATTATTTAATACTTGGTTTAGAAAGTTTAAAAAATTTAAAATTCCAAAGAACTTGCAGTATAAAATTGTAATTGAATCAAACAAAAATGATTATTTTAAATATTCGTACAGGAACATTTCGAACAACCTAATATTAACTCGATATCGGAAAAATAAAACGACTAATCATAAGCTAACCCACATTGTAGACTTAACCTTAACAAAAAATCATTTTATATAAGCAAAATTTATTTTATAACTTAAACAATATTCAACTGAGGGATCTCCTCAAACTCTTTAGGGTGGTGATATGTTGCTGCATATTTTAAGTACAATTCTTTCAACTTCCCACAGTATAAATTATGTATTAATTTAACTTTTTCTTTACTTTGGTTCAATTCTTCCTCAATAGAAATGGGTTTCCTAACTAAAATAATAAGTGAGGATAAATAAAAAGTAAAGACTACTCACCAATGACGGTCAATTGCCTTCTTTTAGGCAAATAGCCTTTACTATTATGAACGAACCCAGAACCATAATACAAAGGAATAGTAATACCAATACATTTCTTGAGCAAATTTCTTAGCTTTTTTAAGACTATTTTATCTTCAAGCTTAATTGGCTCAGTAAAATAATTTCTCCAAAGTTGATGATGGGCACTAAATACGTACTATAAAATATCGAAATAAACTATTATTTTACCACACATTTATAAGAGCAACTTACCTCGTTTCAATAGCCAATTTAACAAACCCGGTCCTATTTTTTAACACTAAATTAAGTTTGGTAGGATCCCCATGTAAGGACTCTTCAGCTCCACTAATAGCCAAAATACCAATTACTGCCCTCAGATAAGTTTAAAAAATTCAATAAGGACAATTTCGAGCATGAAATCAAGCCTATCCTATAATAAACCTCTCTTGTAAAAGGGATACAAAAATTGATATTTAACGTGGTCATCTTTATGTTAAAACCTTTCAAAAATGTTTCCTTTTTAATACAATTTGTAATAAAGGTACAAAAGGCACTGATGGCTAAGATCCCATGGGGAAGGTAGCTTAGTATATAATTATGACTGGGATCAAACTCTTCTTCGAAGGCTAAATGGTATCAGACTTCTAGGTCTTGGAAACAGCGAATGCTTTGTCCTCCTCATTTCCATTGCTTATCATAGAGCATTAGAATTCTTGTAGTTGAACTATAACAGATTGAAAGTAAATACAAAAACAAAGTAATAAAGTGAGTTAATGGAAAGATGGCCTAGGTTGAAGCTTTTATAAAGAAAGTAAACTTGGTGCTAACGGGTAGCCCTTTTTCGAGTTTCATTTTAGTTTGTTGGTAAAACTAATAATATTGTTCAGTTATTATATATTTATATTGTGTTATTAACACTAAACGATAAAAACCAGTTGCCAGGTTGATTCAATTAATTATTGCTTAATTTGGTTGGAAGTCATTTAGCGTAATAAAATGTAATGTTGAATTAAATTGTTATGATTGTTGATAAGATTAAATTTTTGTTAGATTTTTATTAATCTTTATTAGCAATTATTGGTTGTTAAATAAAAACACCCAATCCATCAAAAGTAATTTTATTGTTTCAATTTAAGTCTAATTTAACATAAAGCTAATGAATCAAATACGTTAGTTCAGAATAATAAATGCTACTAAAATAAGCAGCATGAAAAAATTACTGTAATGTACTAAATCTTGTCACAATAATTTAATAAAAAACAATAAATATTAGTATAATTTCAATTCAGGTACAGGCATGTCTTTTTCTGGAGGATATTGCTCTTTGTATTCCTCATAGATTTCCTTTAATCCATTTGTATACAACTCATGATAATACTTAATTGTTTCAATTGAAGGTTCATCTTCTTGTTTGACTTTGATAGGTTTACCCACTATTAAAAAATAAAGCAAATATTAGTTATCAGCATAGTAAAATAGAATATTTTATGATTACCTATGGTAGTACACTGAACTCTCCTTGGCATAAAGCCCCAATTTTCAGTGAATGGGGTACGCCCTTGAATCAGGGGTAAATAAAATCCGTACGTTGTTTTTAAATATGTTTGAATCCATTTTAATATTTTGTTCTGATTTAACTCATAAATATAATATAAATGGTTCTCGCCAAAATTATATACTGGTACTAAATCAGCACTATAAATTATATATTGTTAAATTGTATTATATTACAGTATTATATAGTATAATATAAATTACCCATTAATAACAGCCAATTTAATGAATCCATAACGATCATTTAATACAAGATCAGCCTTACCAGGGTTAGAAATCATTGCTTCTTTAGCACCACCAACCACAATTAAAACCGATTGTTTCAAGTCGTTTAAAACAAAATTCAAGGATTTTTTATCACAATCAATTAAGCCCATCAACAAGAAGAAATCCCTATAAAAAGGCAGGTAAAAGTTAATGGGTAAAGTAGCCACTTTTAAATTTAAGTTTGGAAATAGGTCCATAAAATCGGTCCCGTTAGAAGCAAAGTTACACAAAGCACCAAGCCCAATTAATCCATGAGGATGATATCCAAAGATATATTTTTTATCAGGATTTAAATCACAGGTTTTGATCAACTTGCTGTTGAAATAGGTAGCGTAATATTTCCAGTACGCACTAGTTTTACAGTAATAGTTGCTCCTTCCACCCCGCTTTGGGGAGGGATCAAGGAGCATGTATATGGTGTATATAGCTACAAAAAGTTTAAAGTAATAATTTAAAAAGAAAAAACAGATATAAAGGAGTGGGAGGGCAGCTATCGACACCGAAACTAAAAAATGAGTTATTTCTTCAAAGATTAAGTTCCATTGAATAGCTTTAAGGTTAATGTCATTGAAAATGACTATCCAGTTAAATAGGAGTTGTAGAGCTTTATTGGTGGTATTTCGCATCTTTTTCAATGATAATAAAATAATAAAATAGAATCAAATTCACCCTTTTTTATTTATATATCTTTAGTGCTATCAATTGTATTTTTTATCCCTTAATTCTGATCTTAATGCTCTTTAAGATGATGTAAGACTCAAAGGTTATCAAGTAAAATTTATCCCTTGTTCAATTCTTAGTAGTATGTTAAAAGTTTTCCATTTATTAAGGATGGAAATTAATCTTTTCGTTATTTATAGTTAAAAAGAAATAGACTAAAACTCATAATTATCACCACCTATCATATAATTAAAATGAGCAGCAGTTCATGTCTATCACTCTAAAAATATGACTCAAAAAGCACTAGAGTTTATCAAATAAGATAAAAATAAAGAGCTTGTTAAACTTTCAGACTTATTATTTTGTAGTCATAATCTTTATCAACCGTTATATTGGTCTCTTTATAAATCTTATTTTAAATCCTATTTCCCATATTAAATAAATCTTATCTTAAATCCTATTTCTCATATTAAATAAATCTAAGTAAATCCGATCCAAACAGTTGCTACTGCTGAAATTAAAATTTAACATATTTATTTAAAGTTAAATAAACGCAGTCCTCATTTTAAGCGCCAAACTTGAAACCGTAAAATTTAAATTAAACCATCTAAAATTTTCTTTCTGTTAGCAAGTAGTGAAAAATCATAGTAATAAAAGATAGGGGATGAAATATTTTGGTTTTTATTAAAATAACTTTGCATAAATATTCAAATGAAAAGTGGAGTATTACTAATTTTGCATAAAGTGGTAACATTAAAGAAGACATCAAGCTCAGGCCTTAAATTCAAGTTAAAATTCTTGGTGGTATCTGAATTAAAATGCAATGAAAAAAGTGGCTAAATTTAACCAAATCCCATAAGCTTAGTTCAAGCCATTGCTCCTCATTGGTTCGATGCCCAAATTAAATAAATTACTCTTAATGTAAACATTTAATTAACCACCGTGCTGGAACTGTAGGTTAAGCTGTTGCTAAGGAATAACTTATACTTAAAATACCAATGAGAGTGTGTATTGAAGGTATATAAGTTCAAACCAAGCAAATAAATTTTTTAATTTACCTTCTCTACCTTTTTGTTTCTTAATCCCTTCAATGGCTGCTTCTCATCTCGTTAAAAAAACTTTTTTACAAACTTGGTACCGTCTTGAGGTAATAACAAATTGATGATATATATTAAACAATACTTAAAATTGAGTTTAGGTTTTACCAATTGTAGTTATCATTGGTGGTGCTTTAGGGGGTGCCGGCTGGTATGTTTCCCGTTTAGCCCGTGGAGTTGATGTTGTATGGGACAGGTAAACAGTCATAGTAAAGTATAAAATTTTAATTTTAATAAATAATAACAGAAAAAACAATCCTCATCCATGGCAAAACGTTGACCAAGATACCAATATTAAAATGTTCTCAATTAGCAAAGATTTCCCAAAATCGTAAGCTTTAATTTGTTTATATTAGAAAAGCGATTAACGTTATATTAGATACTCAAGAGATCGTTTATAAATGGATTCTTTTATAAATAAATATAATTCCAATTAGTTTTTATTTTTATTTTTTATTTAAATAATTTATGCAAGTAGATCAGATTCAATAGTATCTAAGGCAGATGTTATGTCATCACTTACTTTTTCTATAAATTGCGAATTAGCTATAAATAGTGGTAATTGGATAACAATTACCTAAATCATGGACATAGGTCATTAAATCCTCAAAATCAACCTCGTTCTGTTTTTTTAAATCTACTAATTCATTCTATAAATTAGAATTAGAATTTGTTTGCATCATTTCTATCTTATTACTTGAACACTGTTTGTTTTAGACTGAGGTAAAGACATTATCAACTCGTCGTTATCTTTAATTCGTCGAATAATGCTTTTTGCTAACTCTCTTTTAGAATCTAATATACATTAGGTTACCAATTTTTGTTCAGTTTTTACATCTCTTACTTTCTAGCTCCTCTTGATTTATAAAATTTGCTTAGAAACAAGGTTAAAAGGCATTACATTATATATTTGAAACCAATTTACGATTATTTTGAGTGATTGGTACATCTTCGTTAGTACTCATAAACGGAGCGGTAGAGCTTAAGTAGTCAATACTGGTGATTAGCATGTAAAGTAGCTTTGTAAAGTTGCTCAGGTTAATTTTAGTGGTAATTGAAACGGATAAAAAATACTTGATCGACTCCATCTTGTAATTGAGAAATACGGTCCATTTTTGAATGTTAATGAATTAAAAGACAAATTCAGTTTTAGTTTGATTTTAAGTTGAAGTCAATTTTTTTGCAAAATCAAGCAAGTGAAGTTGGATAAGTTAAAATAAAATTGCTCCAATCCTTCTTTGATTAGTTTTTAATTTAAAGATAAAGATAGCTTTTAAACAGTCTTGGCTATTTTATAAAATAAACATGAAGGTCTGAACTAGGATAATAAAATATATATAAACTTTTAAAAATTGTGCTATCTAAGTCTTAAAACAACTACTTTAAAAAATGACAACTATTTATTATCTAATGCATGTGTCTAGCAAAATCTAAATTCCCTTATACTAAATTCTGAGGTTTACCGAACATGATGAATAAATCTCAAAAGAGCCAATCAAAATTTAATTTGACATCTCATGAGAATGAGAATCAAGGAAATTTACTGCTTAAAAAATAAAACCCATTTTATTACTTTTAACATCAACTAACCACAATCAATGACGCCAGAAGAGTTAGAATCCTACAATATTCAACTGGAACAAGTAAACTTAGCGATCTCAAAGGACCCAGATAACCCAGAGTTAGAAAATTTGAAAAAAGACTTGATTGAGTTAATTTCACTGACTAAAAGTGTATTGGACGCTCAAACCAGTAATGTTAAAAAAACAGAAAGTAAAAAAACGGTACCAAAGTTTGAGATTGGGGACCATTGTTTAGCTAAATGGGCAGAGGATGGAGAGTTTTATGAAGCAGTGGTATCAGCGAAATCGAATGAAAATGGGGAGGTCAAATATTCAGTTATATTTGTAGGTTATAATAATGTGGAGGTATACAGCCCGGAAGATTTGAAGGTATTTGTTCCACAAGCTAATAGACCAGAGCCAAGTAATGAAAATGATGAAGAACGTAAGAAAAAAAAGAAAAGAAAGATTGTACCAAAATCAGAGGGCCCATCAAAAATGGAGGTAGAGCAAAAGAAAAAACAGGATGCTTGGTTAAAGTTCAGCAACAAAAAGAGTATCAAAAATCGGGCGGTAAGTCAGAAATCCATGTTTTCAACAGCGGATAATCCCAATTCAAAAGTGGGGGTCATCAATAGTGGGAAGCCAATGACGCAGTTTGCGCAAAAAGAAAAACATAAGTTCACAAAAAAATAGGCTATACCTTGTTAAAGAGAGTCAAAATAAAAATGGATTAGAGCAGCCTTTTGAATTAAATAATAATGTAAGAACATAGTTATTTCAAATTACCGCTTTTTATATTGATTTTAATGAAAATAGTTAAACCTATATTGTTTTAATGATTTCAATCGAAAGCAAAGTTTAGAATTACAATAAAGCATATATCAAATTCAAAGTACTTTATGTTTACATAGTCAATTCCATATTTTTTGATTATAAAGTTCAATGTAAGTTCATTTTATTAGCATCATCTTCTAATAAGTTATAAACACGATAAAGCACAAACTAACATAGATAGCTAAAAACTATATTTATTTTTAACATGCCATTTGGTTTCCTTTTGTAATAAAGATATAGTAAACTATAATATTATAATAGGTCAAAAGCTATGATTTAAAATGCCTTGATAATCAAGAAAATTTAATAAAGCTTTAAATTAAGTTCATTATAATCTTAATGTTTTTTGTAACATAAATTAAAAAATACTATCTAAATATGATCTTTTAAACTGTTGGCAGCGATAGCTTTAACTCAAATTCACTCAGTTTAATTTAGCTGCTATTCTTGAAAGTAAATTTCAATACGAAATATTTTGATACTCCAAATACATTTGATTGGAGTTAAATCCTTAATTTTTTAATGCCCACCTACTTTAACAAAAACAAAACTAGTAAATAACATTACATGGAAATACCTTAAAGTACAAATAAGGACTAAAAATTAGGCTTCAGATTGATTATAATAGCTCAAAGTGGCTTCAATTTCAATACTGACCTTCATGTATTAAGAATCATGTTTTCCCGGAAGGGTAAAACTTATTGACTTTAAGTAATAAACTATTACTAGCTTTTTTAACAATGTTTATAGCCAATTTTATTGGATAAATTTTTTAGAACAAGCCCCAAAAGTGCTATACCAATTAGAAGCTGTGGTTAACAAAAATTAAAGAAGATCGGGAAAGCATCTCCAGCCAATCATAAATTCGGATTGAATTTAAAAAAATCAAAAATTACCAAACTCAAAGGGACTTATACAATTGCGTAACTAAATTAGCTCTTATTTTATTTTAAAAAAGAGAGTTTAGAAAATAGAATAGGTTCTAAAGGACTACAATTATAATTCATTATAATCAATTTATTTTAGAAATTTAAAGTAAGCACAAAAAACATTTTAGAAATTTTATTTTCGAACAAATTCCTAATCAAGTGTGGTAGAATGTCAATTGAAAAGGTTGAGCAAGACCCAAAAAACTTGGAAGTAAACCCAAGCGCTGTGGAAAACGAGGAAGTAGACCAAGAATTTAACAATGAGGAAGCCTTAATAGGTAAAAAGTTTAATGTTTAAAATTGGATTTGCTGAATTCATTGTTCAAATAGATATCTTACAGTTAACCGTTATTTTACCTCATGAGCCACACAAGATTAAAGTTAGGGTAAGAAGGCATAGAACTTATGATTCAAGTAATACTTACTGTTATTACTAGGTAGCTCTTACTGATAATACAACTGATTTACGCCAAAATATAAGTGAGAACCCTTTCACTTATTATTTCTCATGCTTTTATATGGAGCATAATGGTAAGAGATTGGAAGATTATCAAGAAATTTCAACTATTGAAGGTCTTAAGGAGAATCCTGAAATTTATTTAAAGCAAGGTATAATAATTAAGATTCTATGTTTTTTATGTTAATTTAATAATAGATACTTATACTGATCGTGAGGCCAGACTTCATATTATGAGACTTAAAGAATTACTATTATGCTATCAAAAATCAGGAGCAAAATTAGGTTATGATGAAAACGCTACCTGCTTTCAAAGTATTGTACCAGGTAATTTTTTTCGCAAAAAAAACAATATCATCTAATTTTAATAAAGGATCCCAAAAGAAGAAATCAAAGAAAAAGGAAAGTAAAGAATCTAAGGCACCTACTACTTTGACCACTCATGCATTTGTTGATTATGATTTTGAACATCCTTATATTTCACTTGATACACATTTACCGGTTTGTCCTCCACCAACTGCTCCTAAATGTTTGAAATTGTTTGATTTCTCTGGCTGGTGTCCAGTACCACCTACTCGTAAATTAAAAGGTATATATATTGGTTAATATCTGGATAGCAATTAACAAATTTTTAGGTGACTTCTTTTACCTTACTATTACCACTTTGGAGGGTAAAACCTATGAAATTACTTCAAATACTGAAGGTTTTTACGTTAATAACTCAACAACTGAACATTTTGATCCAACCCCAAAGGCTCCAGCTCACAGTAATCAAGCCCACTCTTTAGTACACTTATTACAAAAACTTTCACCTCAATTCCGTTCTGGATTATCCAAAATTCAACAAATACTCCTTTCTTCTGAAATTATGCAAGCTATACCCGCTAACACTCAAAATATTATATATCCTTGGTTAGTTACTCCCCAATCCCATACTTATGATATTTCCCGCACTACCGAGCCATATCTTTCAAAGGGCACAGAAGCTGCTGAAGGTTTGAGAGATTGGAATGAAGAGATCCAAGTACTTACAGAGTTACCATATAATTCACTACAAGAAAAATCACTCCGTGACCGTGCTTTATCAAAAACTTATTCTGATTTTTATGAATCAGCTATCCAAGCTATCGTTTTAGTTTCAGAGGGCAATTTAATGCCTTTGAATCCTACTGATGGTCCAGAAGGCTACATGTGGGCATTAAATAATCTTTTCATCACAAGACCTTATGATTCTACTGAGCAATTCGACTCTTATGGTGGTGATGAAGCTGCCTATGTTGCTACTAGCAAGGACATTCAAGGTGTTAAGATATTAAACTCTTTAGGCTTAAAAGACCTTTATGTATTTGGTTCAGTTATTATTGATTATAGAGGTGAGCGTTATATCGTTCAAGCTATTATTCCTGGTCTTTTCCGTATGCATGAGATGATTCGATATGGTGCCACAGGTTCAGAGAAAGGTATTATTACAGACGAAAAATTCCACGAGCTTGCATCCCAAGTTTCAGAAAAGCTTCATCTTGCCCCACATACTGTTTTAGAGAATGACCAAGAAATTGAGCTTAACCTTTCAGTTGATACTAAAGGTATATTGGGCACTGAAGGAAGACATTATCTTGTTGATCTCCATCGTCTTTTCCCTGTTGATATTTCTTTCCAAGAAACTGCTACTAAAGAAAAGGATCTATTTAATGAGTATCCTCATTCTCTTACCTTATTAAGACCTGAATTGCTTGCACGCTTCTGGGAACACAAATTTGCAATCTATAAAAAAGAAAAATTAGATGAAATTGTAGTTAAGAAGAATGAAAAAGGCGAGGTTGATCAAACTGAATTAAAAGAAACCTTTGAAGAGAGATTACAACGCGAAGAAGAATTAAGAAAAGAGTATAAACTTAACTTCAATCCCGATGTTTTTACTGATCTTCCTATTGCACGTGAAGGAAGGTTTGCAGAAAAGGTCAAGGCTGATGAGGAAGTTGTTCGTGAAGCATCAAAACATATCCTTAATGTCGAAATCTCAAGCTTAATAACAGATATTTCCGATAGTCTAATATTATCTGATAGCAATGCATTAACAAAATACTTACACTCTAAAGGTATCAACATCAGATATATTGGTAAAATATGCACTATGCTTAGTGAGTCTGAAAATGCACGTTGTAAAGTTGCTGAACAATTGTTTGTTATTGAAATGTTTGTTCGTGCCATTAAACACGTTTTCCGTAAAGCTCTTTCAGAAGTACCATTGACTTTAGTTGGCGATTGTATCGCTACATTCTTAAACTTATTATTCTCACCTGTACAATCAGAACCATCTAAACAAAAAAAGATAAACGGTGAAGATTACTTGTATCAAAAACTTGAACAAAAGGCTTTATTAGAAACCATTTTAAATATCGTTTCTACAAGATTTAGATACAAGGCCACCACTGAGCAATTCCACGATATATCTAAGAGAACCTTATTACGTGAAATATGTTTAGTAATGGGTATTCAGCTTAATGCAAGAGATTTTGCTTTAAACGGCCAACCAAAGCAAGCTCCAGTAACAAATGGCACCTCATCTCCTAATGAACCAATTTTCAAAGAATCAGATGTTGTTGCAGTTGTGCCCAAACTCAAGCATACTTTGATACCTCCAACTTATCCTGAAGATATCCTTGAAGGTGGACGCAATATATTTAACGATGGTCATCGTCCACTTGGTTTAGAACATATGACTGAATCAATTAACTTTTTCGAGCAAATTTTCGGAACCATTCATCCAGACACTGCCCACTGCTATGCAAATATCGCTAGCGTTCACTCAATAATGGATAATACAGCGCAAGCAGAAGAATATCAAAAGAAATCATTGATAATATGTGAACGTTCTTTAGGAATTGATCATCCAGAAACTATTCAATCTTATGTAATTATTTTTCATAACTTTATATGTTAATGTTAATATTTTTTAGATTCAATATGGGTTCTTCCTTTTATCATTCGGAAGGGCAGATGAAGGTCTTAAATACATAAGATTTGCATTAGACAGATGGTATACTATCTATGACATTCCAAATATTAATATGGCTTTTATTGATGTATGAATCATATGTTTATTATGTATAAGTATTAATTATTTTAGTTTAACCTTGGTGGTATCTTCCAAAAATATAAGCAACTTGATCTTGCTACTTCTTTCTACCAACGTGCTCTTAAAGTGCTTGAAGCCATTGTCGGAACTGAAGATTTCCAATTTGCTAGATGGTAATTACTTTTTTTATTTTATAGTTATTCTTATTTATCATAATTCAGCCAACATGCGCTTGCAAGTATCTATGCTGAAAAGGGAGACTTTAAAACAGCTATTGCTCTCGAGAAAGCAACGAATGAAATATTCACTAAAGCACTTGGAGCTGATAAGAATCTTACCCTTCGCAGTACCCAAGCTCTTCAGGAATATACTTTCCATGCGGTTAAATCAGCACGTCAAGAGAAACTTGAAAAGACCCCTGAATACCGACAATTAGTACAAAAACAAAAGGCATTATTAAAGCAAGAAGAAGAACGATTAAAGGAAAGTAAAGAAAAAGAAGAAGGAGGATCTAAAGGTCACTTACCAGTTGACTACCTTGTTAAATATATCGATGGATCAGGTAAAAACAAAAACAAAAATTTAAAAAAGAAAAAATCAAAAACCCCTCCAGTGACTGCTAACTAGAATAGAAAAAAATCTAGCTGTTTTTTATTAACTTAAATTAATAAATAGATTTATTCATCAACTTAAAACTATTTCCTTTATTACATAAATTTGAAAAATACGTAATATAAGATGCTTTCAATTTAGTTTCACTTTAGTGGATATGGTATAATTTAAATATTTTAAATCAAATTTAATAATAAAATTAATACCAAAACCCAACTACAGTGTAACCATTTAGTTTATAAATCATGTATCATAAATTAAATTTTGATTTTTTATGTCTCTACTATATTATGTCAAAATCAGTTGCTTAAAAAGATATAGAATAAACAATATTAAGAAATGCCATCTAAAATGACATTTAAAATGTAAGCCGAGATTTAAAATCAAAATCTTAGATAACACAATGTAACTCTATAGTAAGTTCATTTTTAATTTAAACGATTAGACATTGAATTCAAGAAAGTTGTATTTAAGTGATATTTGTAATAACCTTTAAGGGTTTTATCATATAGAATATTAAATATTTTAAAAAAAGCTACTATTGAGGTAGTTTTTTGCTATAAAAGAATATTGAATTAAAAATAACATATAGCAATGTTTTTTTTGGTTTCATCACTTTTTCGATTAAGTGTTATTTGAGCGAAAAGGTTGTTAGTAAAATTCTTAAACAAAAAATACATCATAGAACTTTGATACTCAATTTATTACAATTTACATCATATATCTTTTCAAACTACCAAGGGTAGTAACCTTTATAAAGTATAAAAAGCTCTCCCATTAGCCAGATTTGATCCATATGAAAGTACTTAAAAGTAGAAAAATTATTATTAAGGTTCTATTTAATTAATCATGTTAACCTTTAGCTCCATTAATTTATTTTAAAATTTGACTATTTTGGAAACTAATGTCCAAATGTATTAAATTATCAAAAAATGTTTTACATGATTTGATAAAAAAACAAGGTTCACTTGAAATGAGCTATATATGGAAAGTTACCCTTTATTTCTGTGCAGTTTTATAGAAATCACTTTAACAAATTCTAGTTTCATCTACAAATGATGCTATTTATATAAAGTTCAGGTCTGAAAAACCTGTAAATTTGATCCATATGGTGATGTTTTTTTTGGTTTCATTATTTTTTCCATTTTTTTAAGCGCTATTTGAGTGGAAAGATTGTTAGTAAAATTCTTAAACAAAAAAATACATCCCCATATGTTGAAATAGCGCTATCATATAGCTTTTGTAATTGACCAGAAAAGCTCATCTTATTCTAGGATTTTCTGTATGGAAGATCGCTGATTCGATGTTAAACCAGGTGATTGAAAATAAGAACTAAGTACACAAGTTTAAATTATCAATTTAAATTTAATTAGAATTAAAAGCGAATTTACTCTGGTAAAGTAAAATGGAACGAAATAAGCTATTGCAAAAAGTATACTACAAGGTAATAAAACATTATTATATATATATTATATACTTTATTTAGATAATTGAAACCATTTTTGACTCGTATCAACCAAATCATATAACTCTTCTCTTGTCTCATCATGTAAAAACATAGCGAACAATGGATTTAAAATGGAAGTACTGAATAATAAGATTAGTGTTAAACCATCTGAAGTAGCAGTTCTTGTGATTTTAAATCCCATTGAAAGCATCACATTTATCATCTCTGGAAATATAAGGATATAATAAGCTACTAATATTATTATTAATCTTATTATATTTCTCTTTAAAGCGATAGGTGGTTTAGATGATTTAGTACCATATACTTCCTCAATTATTTTATTATAGTGGAGGGCTAAGAGTGAGTAGCATACTGGTAAAACAACAAGTGTGGATACAAAGACAATACTTAAATAAATAGCATAAATAATTGAGGATGTATTTGTTTCAGCCAATAATGGTAAACAATACCATCCAGATGGGAATGGGATTATATTATGTAATTGGGAGATTATAACAAACACAGCAAAGGAACTCACTATTGTAAAACCAGTTACGAAATATAATAGGACAGGTTCAAATGGTATCCTTTTGACTATTACAGTATATCTTACAACTGACAACAATGAAGTTAAAAGTAAAGCACAAAATGAACAAGCAGAAAAGAAAACGGCACTTGATTGACACCACTCAGAACCATCCTCCAATATTAAACCAGTACTCCATTTAGTTACCTGTAAAACAAAAATATATAAAGCAGCTAATAAATCAAATACAGAAATTAAACAAATCAACAATTTATCGGATCTCCAGCTAAACCTCAGCCTTTTAGCATTTAAGAAAAGTAAGAAGGTATTTAGAAAAATGGCTATTATTGATACTATAAAAATAATCACATTGGATGGTAATATATCTTGTACTTCTCCTAAGTATGGGAGACGTTCTTCCATTTTTATATATTAGTGGATTATTTTTTTTTTAAAGAGAAATAAAATTTAGAAAATAGTGTTTGTTTTTTTTATTTATATCTTTAAGTCCCAAATTATTCATGAATAAAATGTAAAGCCGAGAAAATTCTCTGGTAAATTAAGTGATATAAACTGGTCTATTTGGAACATTAAAAATTTATCTATATTCTAAATTTGCATAATAGTGTCCAAATGATCCTAATATTAAATTATATTATTGATGTATCTTTATGAAATGGGTTTACTTCAGTTTTGATTTCAACTATGTTAAATCTTTTTTACATTTTATATTTTTTTAGTAGTACAAATTACCCAGCTTATTTTTTTTTAATTGAAATTTTACTATTTCCATAAAATATTAGTATTTTACTATTTCATTAGAATACTAATCCCCAATTAAATTCATTAGCTTTTTCCCACCAATTTCTATTTGAAACATTAGTTGACAGAAAAGTAGTTAATTTTGACTTTCCACATAATATACACTTAAGAGCAAAGACTAAGTTTCTAGTAGAATGGAAGATCTGTTGACCATAAACACTTTAATGAATATAATATAAGCCGTGGTTAAATATACTTGTTTCCTTAAAAATATGATTAATAAATAGAATAAATTATTAATATATGTTTATAACAATGAATAATAGAAATTAAACTAAAAAAAAGTAAAATAGTGGTTAATTCAATTACCAAATAAATGTATACAATTTTTTTTTGGTTTATGAAATAAAGTTAATATATTGGTTTTACCAGAAATTAGCAATAGTAGTAAACTCAAAATTAAAGCCTATTTGAAATATTTTAAAAGTTAAATTTTAACTATCTTATTGATTATGGGGTTTTGTAGTAAAAATTTTCAAACCTCTGAGTTTCAAAAATAATTTATTATTTCAATAGGTGCACTTTAAGGCTGAAAAAATTGTTTTAAGAATAATAGAAAGTAATAAAAATTAATTACTCTTTAATTTAACTGCAGATCGAGCTTTAATTTAGTTCAAAATATTATATGACTCTTTACATGCAAAGGGTCTAACGGCTATACGATAAATAGATGATAGTTATTAGATAGCACCTTTTTTTATTGATAATAAAAGATTTTGTATAAAAAAAGGCCATACTACCAATATTCTTAATATTACAAATATAGACACTTTTAATCTAATTAAGAAATTTAATTCAATTTCAAAAACATCTTGAAATTAATAATTTTGTACTTAAAATAATAAATAAAATATGGATAATACAAAGCGTAAGTTATTATTAGAAATGGAAGATTTCCTCTGTAAAGGCCCATTAAACTAGTATTTTTAGTTTTAGAATAATCATTAGGTTATTAAAATGAATCCCATTTAGTTTATTTAATATGAAAAAAACTTAAGATGGGTTATATAAAGTTTAGTTCACTTTTTGATCTTGACTTTGATATTGTTTTTATCTGTAATTTAAGACCCTTTTTAGCTATTTAAATTGTATCGGCCAATTTAATATACATATTAATTTTGTTAAAGTCTAGTTGATAATGTCCAAAATAATTAGACTGTTTCTTACTTCTGAATATTATAGAAAAAATGTTTCAAAGGATTAAAACTACTATACATAGTAAATTAATTAATGGTGGATTTAATAATTAACAGTTTCTATATTTTTCAAATTAATATATTGATTATTTAATAATTTTTATTGAAACTATTTATTCATTTAATGCTCTTTATTAAGATTCAAAGTTATTCGATTGTTAGTTTTTATTATTATTTCATAGATCAAATATATAACTAAAATGTTGTAAGTATCCTTAATAGTAAAAATTATTATTAAAAATTCATTCTATAAAAAACCTCATTAGAAACCTATGTATATATTATATAAAAAAAGTAGCACCTTATAAACCACACAAGTATATTACTTGTATTTGTCTAATATCTATTAATTCCTTTCTAATGACCCAAGTTGAAACCACTTTTTGTGATGTTTTTGAACAACTGTAACGTTAACAAAAATAAATATTAAAATCAAAAATTAAATCATCAAAATTGGTGTCTATTTATATAATGTGCTTATATTTTAGTGAAAGGATGTTTTGAATGATTCTGTGGCTTCTTTTTTAAAAGTGTTGAAGGAGATAAACTCACAAGTGGTTTATTGTTGGAGATAAGTAAAAGTATAAAAAACTGAATGATAAGTAAAATGGGCATAGGCGGAGGAAGGGGTAAAAGAGGAGGAAGAGAATTATATAAAGAATAGGAAATGAATCAACTTGAATTCTGTAGTTTATGAAATTTATTTTTATTAATATGATAGTTATTTAATAGACTTTTATAAAAATCTGTTACCACCCTATGTAAACTCAATAGGTGATGTTTTTTTCATTAAAAATTTATACCGAATTATTTAAATTTTAAGCTTGAAAAATGAACAATATTTAGAACAAAAGACATTCCCAAGTAGATTGGAAGTAAGAACAGTGTGCTTATACCTAAGCTTTTACATATTAATTCAAGAAAAAAGAACTTTCATTATCAATGATTATTTATTTATTCTATTCTTAGTTTAAAATTTACATACTAATTCAAAATATATAGAAAAATAAAATTTATTATAAGAACTTTTAGCTTTCTGATTATTTATTATTATTTATATTTAAATATTGTAGTTTTGTATAAGTTAAAAATTCATTAATAATATAAATGTCTTTCAAAATATAAAGAGATTTTCATAATTTTATTTATTAAAATCTTTAAATGTGTTTTTTAATATAACAAACTATCTATGAATATATTAATGAGACATAAGTAATAGTAGTAATAAATTTATTAAATCATGATTTTGTTCTTATACATAAAAATTGGGATTAATTTTGCTTTTTTTCAGGAGGAGGACAGCTATATTGACGATTATTAGCATCTTTTGGCATCCAACCTTGTTTTAAACCAAGGAAGTAATCCCAATGTGGATTAATATGATTCTCTGTTTTAAAGTTCCAAAAGTACCAACCAATTCCATTTTCAAACGCATCCATTTGTTTTTGAGCAAATTGGGCTAAGAAAGTTTTATATTTATCCGTGAATTTAGTATAGTCATCCACATCTTTACATGTACAATCTTTACAAGCTGGAGTATCCACTTCATAGGTACCTTCGTATCGTGCACCTAATCCAATCCCATTTAACCATTTACCACAATCATTGGATGCAACGGAAAATTCCCCACACATTGTCCATCCAAAATTCTTGGAACTCTTTTGAAAGTCATTGACCCAAGCAGTACATGGGAAGTTACCAATTTCATCTAATGGTTTAATGATAAGACCACGATCAAATATAATATAATTATGGGAATCTAAAACAACACGTGGAAATTTATCCGCTGGGAGTTTACCTTCCCATTTAGATGGGCCAAGGAAACCCTCATGATAAATTAATAAGGGATTATTTTTTCTATTACCATTAATTTTGCGGATTTCTTCATAACTCTTTTTATAGAATTCTAAAGTAACATTTTGATCTGTCTTGTAGACAGCAGGTTCATTAAGCACACCAATCTGAGTAACAATATTTTTATATTCATCTTTATCAAAGTACTTGACTACATCTAACACAATTTTCATAAAACGTTCAACATGTTGTGGAGATTCAGTAAGATTGTTATTTAAAAATCGAATATCTCCAAGTCGACCAGAATGATTCCATCCGTTTTGGGAACCTGGAGCACCATGAAAATCAATCATCACTCTTAATCCATATTTTCTACACCATTCAATTCCTTTTAATAAATAATCCCAACCCCCATAAATAAATGGTTCATTATCTTTAATATCAAGTTGCCAGTAACCAATAGGAATACGTACATGATTTAAACCAGCATCTCGAATTGTTTTAATATCTTCTTCAGTAACCCAAGTTTCATAATGTTTTAATAAACGTTCACTACATTTTTTCTTACCAATTTTCTCACATAAGGTCCATTCATCAACAACATCTTCATTAGCATAATCTTCAAATATAGATGGGACAATAAAGGGTTCAGGTACTAACCAACCACCTAAATTAACTCCCCGAATTTTCATCTCCGTACCATATGGGAATGGTTCATTAAGAGGTGGAACATATTTATTAGCTTGTGCTGTATCATCCACCTTCAAATCTTTTGGAAATACTAAAAGGTCTGGTTTTTGAACTAATCCTGAACTATCCACATTTCCAGTTCCACTGGATTTATTTTGATTTGGTAAAACAACTACAAAAACAACTACTAATACAATAATCAATATTACTATAAAACTTAATGCTGCTATAATCCACCATTTAAATCGTTGAAAAAAGGATGGGTTCTCTTCTCGAGGATTTTTTACTGAGCGATAGGCGTCTTTCATTGTTTAAATGATATACAATTAATTATATAAAATTATATAAAAAATAATCTTATTTTTTTATTTATTAAATAGCATCTATTTATATATATTTATTCTTATCTATAAATTCAATTGTCAAGATCTAAAAGGTTATTCATTAATTAATGATCAGAATTCCAAACTTTAGCAAATTAAATGAATGAAAGAAGCCTCTCTAACAACATTAACAAATCAAATAATGTTATTTTCATATTTAAATAGTTTTCCATTGTATTACATTACTATTTCCTGAAGATAGTTTTATTTTTAAATTTATACAAAAGTATTGCACCACATAAAACCAATAGTTAATTAAATTTAATATGGTTCTAACCAATTAAATTGAAACTGAAATTACAATATTTTATTTATTTAAAATAGTAGTTTTACTAGTTATTTTTAGTATCACATTTTTAAATTTAGATGCAGGACTATTTAAGATTTTTCAATTTTGAAATTTTGAATTGATATTTTGAATTGATAATATAAAAGTTATCATATATATATTTATATTAATAGAATTAGATTATATAGTTTAATAAGTCATATTGTATTATATTATATTATATTATATTATATTTTTATAATTAATTCTATTGATACATTATAATCTTTAAATATATCGGATAAAAGCAATGAATTTTTAACTTTAAATTTCAATTAATATAATTGAGTAAGCACCATTTTTCTTAATCTCATTCAGAACAAAATCTCGAATAGAAGATACTGATGTTCTCTAAAAACGCGATTTCTATAAATAATAACTATCTGATTTTTAGTTAAATAATACTAGTTAACATTAATTCAAGATAAATAAAGTAAATAAAAATTTTAGAAAAAAATACAGTTTATTATCTTAAAATATAATATTCCAATTTTCAATGACTGATAGAAATAAAAATGTGGAAGTTATATTTAATCAACAAAAAGTTGAGTATTTTAAAATATCTATTTATTAAATTCACCAATTATTTCGATTGAATTATTGTTTTAACCAATAATTAATGAAGTTAAATATTTAATTATTAAAAGTTTCAACTAGAATTTCTAAAATTAGTTAGACAATTTCGAGAATTTTCAAATTTAAATTAAATAAATTAAAAGTGGTTTTTATTAATTTTATTTTTCAATTAAATAAAATATAAAATATAATATATAATATATAAAATATAATATATAATATATAATATATAATATATAATATATAATATATAATATATAATATATAAAATGGTCATTAATGAATATAAATTAACAGCAAACCCATCTACAGAGGAATTAAATCGAAGTTATCAAAGTCGAAATTTAAATGGACGTAATCAAAGTATATTCATCCGATATAAATGGTTTATTTTAACTTTAATATCATTCTTAATAATAACTGCTCTTACTTTATGTATTATATTTTTAATAATAATACCAAAGCAACAAAATCAATCAAATACTTTCATACCAACTTTAGTTGAAATAAATAGTAATGGCTTAGTAGAAAAGCCAGATTTAACAATAATACCTAAAGATTTAGGTGAATTTAATGATGATATTAGTCCCAATAAGAATACACCAACATTAAATCAAGTATTTGAATATGGAAAAATGAAAATTCGAGGAGTTAATTTAGGTGGTTGGTTAGTACCTGAACCCTTTATTGTCCCATCTATTTATGAAGATAAAATAGATGAAGGGGTATTAGATGAATGGACATTATGTGAAACTATTGGTAAAAAAGAGTGTACAAAAAGATTAATCAAACATTATGAAACTTTTTTAACAGAAGAAGATATTAAAACAATTCGAGATGCTGGTTTAAATCATGTACGTATTCCTATTGGTTACTGGATGATAGATAATCAAGATAATGAAAATTTTATTTATGGAAGTTGGAAATATTTATTAAGAGGATTACAATGGTGTAGAAAATATGGAATAAGAGTGATGATTGATTTTCATGCAGCACCAGGTTCTCAAAATGGATGGAATCATTCGGGTAGATTTGGTGATATTCGATTTTTAAATAAAAACTTCACAGAAAGTGAAGGGAATGTTAAAAGATTTAGTAATATTTTATTACAAGTTGTAGATTATTTTAGTACACCAGAATGGAATAATTTAGTAACTCAAATTGGTGTATTAAATGAGCCAGCTATTTATAAAACTCATGATCAAATTGGTACATTAAATTTTTATAAACAAATTTATGAATCAGTTAGAAAAAATCGAAATAATAATAATAATAATAATATCAATAATAATAATTTACCATTACTTGTATATCATGAAGGTTTTTTAGGATTAGATAAATGGTATAATACAATGCCAAAAAATGATTTTAAAAATATAGTTATGGATTCTCATAATTATATTATATTTGCTAAAGAATTAATATCAAAATCATTAAATGATATTAATGATTTTCCATGTACAACTTGGGCTAAAGATTTTACTACTTCATCCGAGAAATTTGGATGGACAATGTGTGGGGAATTTTCAATTGCATCTAATGATTGTGGGAAATGGTTAAATGGGATTAAATTAGGATCTAGATATGATGGTACTTATGATGGGGATAATGCTATTTGTGAACAATGTTCTTGTGAGGGTAAAGATGATGTTAGTAAATTTACAGATGAATATAAACAATTTTTAAAACAATTTGCTGAGAAACAAATGGATGCGTTTGAAAATGGAATTGGTTGGTACTTTTGGAACTTTAAAACAGAGAATCATATTAATCCACATTGGGATTACTTCCTTGGTTTAAAACAAGGTTGGATGCCAAAAGATGCATCGAAACGTACTTATTATTGTAAACAAACTTTAGAAAAGTCATAAATTTTGTTTTAGGTTAATAAATTTTAAATTTAAATATTAATATATTATTTTATTATTAATTTTTTAACTTGAATATATGTGATTTTAAAAGTAAATTACTTTTTATGTAACTTAATTCAAATTTTAAATAATATTAAGTACTTATTAATTTTAATTAAAATAAACTTTTAGATTAACCAATTAAATTCTATCATTTCTTTTTATGATCAACTGAAGAGGATAACAAATGAGATCAACAATAAAATGAGATTTATTAAATATAATAATAATAATAATAATAAAAAAGACTTTTAACTTTAATAAAACATGTATTTTAATATATTAAAAGAAGAAAATGAATCATCATTACAAGAATCTAAAGTATTAACAAAAACAAATTTAAATTGGATACCTCAACTTATGATACATAGTTTATTCCCATTAGGACCATTTTTAGGTATAATACTTTATTTATTATTATTAAGAAATAGTTATTGTTTCCCATTAATAATATTATATAGTATCTATATATTATTTTTAGATAAACAATGGGAGTTAGGTGGTACAAGTAATCAATTTTTTAAAAATTTAAAAATGTGGTATTATTATTCAGATTATTTTTCAACTCAATTAATCATCTCAGATGTTTCCACTTTTTCTATCAATTCAAGTTATATATTTGGTTATCATCCTCATGGTATATTAGCTTTAGGTGCTTTCTCTTCTTTTTTAACTAATTATTGTAATGTTCAACAAACATTGAATGGATTTAGTATAAGATTAGCTACTATTCCCTTAAATTTTTATCTTCCTTTTTATAGAGAGATTTTTCAATTAATGGGGTTTATTTCTTGTTCAAAAACTTCTATTTTAAATTCATTAAACTTAAATAATAGTCAAGGTAACATTGTAGTTTTACCAATTGGTGGCGCAAGGGAAGCTTTATTTGCTAGACCAGGTAAAATGGATTTGATATTAAAAAATAGATTAGGTTTTGTTAAATTGGCTTTAATTACTGGGTAAGGAAAATATATAAATATAAATAATAAATTAATTAATTAATTTTATTTAATTAGTGCTCATTTAGTGCCTGTAATTAATCTCGGTGAAAATTATTTAGCTGATCAATATGAATTTGATGAAAAATCTATATTTTATTTTATAAGAAAATTCATTCAACAACGTTTAGGTTTATCAATCCCACTTTATACTGGATCAGGAATTATGACTGGTAGTAAAGGTTATTTACCTAGAAAAAAGCCATTAATTACAATTGGTAAGAAAATTGAATTGAATTTATTTTGTGTTTAAATTTATGTATTTTTATTTTCTATAGTTGGTAAACCTATTATTATTGAAAAAGATGTTAATCCAAGTGAAGAAAAAGTATTAGAAATTCATCAAATTTATATTAATGAATTAGAAGAATTATATATTAAAAGTGCAAATACTTATTTTCCTAAAGAATTGGGTCCAATTCCACAATTTAATTTAATTTAATTTAATTTTATAAATAGTTGATTTTATAATATTTATAATAAATAAATATAAAAATAAAATATATAATAATTTTTAGTTTAATTCTATATTTTGATTTTTATTGGTTGGATCTAATAATGACTTCATTTTACTTATTTTAGATATTGATTATTTTAAATGTCCGTTTGTTAGCCACAAAAATCTATTAAATTAGAATTTTATTTTTTGAATATTAATTAATTTAAAATCAACAAATGTAAAATTAATTTTTATTATTTATAAAAATAACTATTTAATAAAATTATTTAGCTTATATTTAAAAGCGAAAATTTATTAAAACTATGTCCAGAAACAGTATAGATCCTGAAGAGTTTTATGTTAAACAAAATCAAATTGGTAATTATTGAATAAGATTTAATCTTATTTTATTAATCATATTCTAGGTCGAGGTTCATTTGGAAAAGTATATAAAGGGTAATTAAATAAAAAATAAGTAAAAAAAGCAAGATTCATAATATTAAAATAAGATTCGATAAACGTTCTAAGATACCTGTAGCAATTAAAGTGATTGATTTAGAGTTGGCTGAGGATGAAATTGAAGATATTGAATTAGAAATTAAATTTTTATCACAATTAAACTCACCATATATAACCAAGTAATTATTTATTAATAATTAAAAAGATTAATTTAAAATAGAAAAGGTATTATGGTACTTATTTAAAAGATTCTTCTTTATGGATTGTTATGGAATATTGTTTGGGTGGTTCATGCGCTGATTTGGTAATCTTCATTATTGTCATTATTAATAATAAAATTAAATTATTTTAGCTTTTACCTGGTGCTATTTCAGAACCATATATTGCAATTATCATGAGAGAATTATTAAAGGGATTAGAATACTTACATAGTGAGAATAAATTACATCGAGGTATCTTTTCTTAATTAATTTTTTAATTGAAAGTTAAATTAACTCTGTTTTAGATATCAAGGGTATTTCAATTAAATCATAATATATTCCATTTTTTAAATGAATTTTAATAGCCGCTAATTTATTATTAAGTGCAAGTGGGGATGGTAAGTTTCAGTTTAATAAGATTTTTTAAAGTGATTGAATAAAATACAATCTTTATAGTCAAAATGGCCGATTTTGGTGTATCTGGACAAGTAAATTAAGAATTAAGAATTGAAATTAAAATGATATTAACTTACTTTTAGATCACAGCTACTCAAACCAAAAAGAATAGTTTTGTTGGTACTCCAGTACAATTTTTATTTTATTAATAATTATATCCATCTTAATGAAAAAATTTAGTTTTGGATGGCACCCGAAGTTATTAAACAATCAGGATATAATAATAAAGTAAGAATAAGAATAATAAGAATAAGAATAATAAGAATATTGTTATAATATAAATTATTTTTATTAATTTCAATTTTTAGGCGGATATTTGGTCGTTAGGAATTACAGCCATTGAATTAGCAACTCAACGTCCACCCCATTCCGAATTACATCCAATGAAAGTATTATTTTTAATACCAAAAAGTGATCCACCTCAGTTAACTGGTAACTTTTCAAGAACCTTTAAAGATTTTGTTAACTGTTGTTTACAAAGAGATCCTAGACAGGTAATTTTTATTTTGAATAATATAAATACAATTAATCTCTATTAAATTAGCGTTGGTCAGCTAAAGATTTATTAAAGCATCGCTTTGTTAAATCGGCTAAAAAAACGAGTTATTTAGTTGATTTAATTGAACGTCATCAACGTTGGGCAGCAGTTAATAATTTATCAGATAGTGATGAAGATATTGATTCAAGTTCAAAGATTAAGTAAATTATTATTTAAAGATATGAAATTCATAGTTATTTAATTTTAATTTATAGATCTGATCCACTTTCAACTACAACATGGGACTTTGATACCATACGTCATGAATTACCCAAGGTTGAAGAAATAAGTAATAACAATCAAGTTAATCATGGGAAACAAAAATCCATTGATGATACTGTTAAACAAAATTCAAATGTAAGATCTCCGCCTGCAATTCCAAACCGTCCAATTCCCTCCCCACCTACTACTTCTACTTCAGCTGATCACTTTGTGGATGGGAATGAGGTAATTTTCTATTACTATATTATTATTTTATTATTAAATTAAGTTTAATTTTTTCTATTTTCTATTAGACTGTTAAAGCTATGCCCACTGTCTATGGTGGTATCGTTAAGCCAGTGTTAGAACAGGTAATAAATTGTATAACGTATATAATAATAATTGAATTTTAATTTTTTTATATTGAATAGATGTTAAATGAAACGAATAGTAAGGAAGTACAAGAAGGATTGAATCAACTCAATGACTCTTTTTTAAATATGGAGCATGTTAATCCAGGATTTTCTCAAAAATTCCTTTTGGAAGCATTTGAAAAATTGACTTCAAAAGATTAAATTTTTGGGACTAATTTAGGATATTTTTGTTTTATTAGTAGTAGTATGAATAAGAGGAGGAATAGTAGTAATAATATTAAATGTTTTATATTCTATAATTTTGGATCTTTTTTAATTTATATTTTAATATTTTGATTTTATAATGTTAGTTAAGATGGTGAAGTTAGGTTTGTGAAATATTGCTTTATTTAGCTCTCGGATTGATTATAACGCAACAATCACTTAAGTTGCTGTGTTCTCAAGTTCAAATACAATCAAATCAGAGTCCCTTATTTTGATTTGCTGCGAGAATTTCTAACTTCATATTGCAAACAATATTATCTCCTTTTAATATCCATACTTATTGGAGTATAAAAGAGATTCTTCAACATGATAACTCAAGGCTTTTTTAGTTGGATTACTCCCTGATAACGTATCATTAATAAAGTCACTAAGTCTTTCTGATAACATCGGAGATAGATTTTATAGTAGTATCTTCCATTGTATTTGTTTTACATAATTCGTAGCTTACTACATACTATTTCTATTAAGTTAAGTCTATCTTAGTTACATAAACTAAGACCCTTCGACTCAAGGCAAGTTAATTAAGCAAGAGTAGCTTTTAACTTCGACCACTAAGTATCAACTTTCACAGGTTGAAATAGGTTAAGTAGTTAACTGGTAGTGATTTACATAAAATAATTCAATAATACAATTTTGCTTTTTAATATAATTTATAGATTGATTATCTTTAAAATAATTATTAATTTATCAAGGGCATATATAAACAGATATTAAATTACTAATATATTTAAAAAAAATTCAATATAGAAATCCTAAAATATACATAGTATTAAATTAGTATTAAATTATTAAATATAGTTTAAATAGTGAATATATTTTTAATTAATTGTCTTTCTTTGCTTTTTTTTAATAACAAAACATTAGTTTGAAATAATGCTAATATCTTTATCTATTAAATTAAATTTTATAAAATATTAAATAAGAGTATATGAAACTAACAGCTTTTAGAATTTTTGAAATTTTAAACCATCAATAAAATCACTTTCAATTAAAGCAACACTATAAAAATATTGGACGAATTATTGAACATATGGGGATATCTTTTTTGTTTAAGAATTTTACTAACAATTTTTCCACTCAAATAGCGCTTAAAAAATGGAAAAAATAATGAAGCCAAAAAAAAACATCCCCATGATTGCCGTTTTTTTGTAAAGAATTAGTTATCTATCTCAGTAAAACTAGTAAAATTTGAAAAAAGCAACTCAATACATCACCCATTGTAAATTATAAAGTGACCATAAACATAAGGTATAAATAATCATTAAAAAAAGAATTTTAGTTAGTATATAAACCTCTCAAGCCTTTTAAGATTAACAGTGATTTTACCCTTTTAATTCTATTTAGAATCTTGTTTGAAATATTAATTTTAATGTAATAAACATATGGGGAAGTATTTTTTTGTTTAAGAATTTCACTAACAATCTTTCCACTCAAATAGCACTTAAAAAATGGAGAAAATGATGAAACCAATAGAAACATCCCGATATTGCATCACAATAAAGCCATCTTTAATCAATAGTTAGATTGATTACTAATCATTAAATTATTATTTATTAGCATATTTGATTTCAATTTTGATATCAATGTATCACTTTTGATTGGTTACGCTTAATAATTAATTCAATATATTTAGTGTATCATTATTTATACCCATTTATTATTATTATTTATAGAATTGTAACTCAATATTTTATAGTTTGTTATTGACCTTCAGTAAAATGTCCAAAAATTGGAAAGTTTTAATAAAAACAATAATCGTTGGGCAATTAACTTTGGGATAAAAATACTTTATGAGAAATAAATATTTTCTCAGCTGAATTTCAAAATGAATTTCAAAATTACTTAGAATTAGTGAATGTTTTTAGAGAGTTGAATCGGCCTAAAATTTTTAGCAACATTTTGTACAATTCAAAATTTACTAGTAATTTTGGGCAGATTCATCGCTCTTTCAACTTTCACTGATTCAAAAGCATGTTTTAATTTTAAAATCAATATTTATCCCGATCTTTTATCCTTTAAAAAAGCGTTAAAAATATTCATATTTTTAAAAGTAATACTAAATATAACTTAAAGCTTTAAAAGGTTCAAATACCCACATTGCTACTATTATTTGACGTTTAGTTAGCTATCAAACTCAATTAAAGCATATGAATCATAAAAAAATTCTAAAATTATTTAACAAATCTAAAAATCTATCAAAAAATAAATTAAAAAGTAATACAAGGTAAAGTATTTAATAGAACCATTGTCAATTCACCATAGGTTGTAGCTTAAAACTGAAATAAATAGTAATAATATGCGCAAATGTGGCAAAAAAAAGGTAACGGAGTGTAACTATTCTTACTAATAATTAAGACAGGGAACAAATTGAATTGAAATTTATTATTTTTGAAAAATATATGCCAAAGCTTCAAAGAAATTATGACAAAATATAGAACAATAAAATATTTCATTAACAAATGAATTGCATCTGATATAAATAGACAGTATTTAATTTGCTTTAGATCGAGAAAAATACTAGGATTTGTAGAATAGGACTTGTAATAATGGATAGTGGTTAATAAATATAGTAAAAATGACAGTTGACCTGTATTACTGTTGCATATTGAATATAATTTTATATTTTATGCTTTTTAATTTATTACATTATTTCTATATCAGCAGTTTTTTTATTTTATTAGTAATTAAAAATCTGATGTTGATTGTTATTACTAATTCATTTGGATAACTTTGATATATTTTTCGGCTTAATAGCAGTAGTCTCTTCATTTTTCAACTTTCTGTTAGATACTGGATTCAAATCAACTCATGCTTTTTATGATCAAACTTAATTAATTGGTGTTGACATTAATTTTAGCCAATAACAACTATTCATCAATCTGGGCATAATTTCAGTTTAATTTTAGATAACAAATTAAAAAAATAACTCTAAATTTATGAATGATCCAGAAAACTATAATGTAATAACAACAGTATAATTACTAAATGAATGAAGTAAAGGGTTCAAATCTAATTATATTTAGTATAATTTCTTTATTAATTACTAGATAATATTGATTTATTTTTTCATTATTATATTCTTATCGCTGAAACTTGGGACGAATTAATTATAAAGAGTAGAAAAAAGTTTATTTTAATTGGATGATAATTGTAACCCATTCTCAAAATATAAATAGCATTAGAAAGGGAATGATAAATAGTTTGACTTTTCTTTTTTATCTCAATATTATTTGGACTTTAGTGACTACTACTAATCAACCAGTTTAACGATAAAACAGATAAATATTAGCTAAAAAGCACTCAATATTGTTTAGTTCTTAAAATAAAATTACAGATCCTAATTTAAATATGTCAAATTATAATTATAACCTTGATCCTTTTCTACCTTTTATATCGAGCTATGATTCCACTCCTACTCCTGTTGTAGAACAAGATCCTTGGGTTAACGCCACCTTTGGTTTCGAAGGCGATGTTAACTTCTTCAATAACTCAATGTTGGATCAGTTTAACCTTCCTTTAGATAGTGGCAATCGTATGTTTATTTTTAATTAATATTTGGATTGATATTAACCTTTTTAATAGCATCCCAATATATGAATAATGGTTCTATGGATTTAAATAAACAAAAGGCTGAAGCCGAAGCTAAACATCAAGAACAACAAACACAAGCTCAGTCCAAGAAAAAGAAAGAGAAGAGTGTTCAACTTTTATTAGAAGACGAACTCTTAGATGATGATGAAAATAGATTAGATGACCCAGTTCTCGATAAAAGGAGGCGCAATACATTGGCTTCAGCACGTTTCCGTATTCGTAAGAAGCAAAAAGAATTAGAACTTGAAAAGAATGCCAAAGAGTTAGCTGAAAAGGTGGATGATTTGAATCAAAAAGTAAAAGATTTAGAAAAAGAAAACAAATGGTTACGCTCTCTTTTACTGGAAAAGAGTTCCCGTTAACTTATTTCTTTTTCCGATACTCCTCCCCTTCTATCTCATTATTTCTCTTTTGTCATAATATTTCATCTATTTTTATATAAAATAAAAGCTGTCAAACCGCTTAGTGTTTCCTTTAGACCCATCGTTGAAGATGGTGGGCTTTTAAATATTTTGTTTGCTAGTTTTGGGGTAAGTAAAAATTTTAAGGCTATTGAAAAAAGCGATAATTTAAGAAACAAATTTCATTGGTTGTTATCGAATAAGAAAAACTTAATTGGACCAAAATGAATTCATAGATGAGTCAACTAGTCGTTGATTAATAAGCAAGTGAGTTGCAATAGATAGCATTTTAATCCAATTTCCTTATCAAAAGTGCTTTTTCTAGTGAAATATGTCTTAGTTTGATACCTGTCAACATTGTAATATGTATTATCTATTAAAGAGTTGTTGGCTTAGTTAAAAACAAAGGTTCATAATTTTTCCGACTCTGAGGGATTGAATTTTTAAGCATAAAATGAAATTGCGCGATTCTTTGCAATCAAAAGGATCGGAAAAAAATAGAACCTTTTGTTTGAACAAAACTTGTATGAAATGATTGTAAAAAATGATAAAAGGGGCTGATTTAACATTGTGACTAATGAGCTGATAAGACATAATGACATTTCATTAACAACTTGAAATAAATCGGTTGCCTATTTTGATAGATTGTAAAATGCTTTGTTTGATGATATTTGATTTATATTGAATCATTTTGATAAACCTGGGTTAGTATAAATTCAAAAACTTTGATCTTTTATTCAGTTTTAATATTTTTTAAAAATTAAACGGATTAAAGTCATGAAAATAAAATGAAATTTCTAATTATTTTTAAATAAGCTAATAAAATGTTTTCAACAATCTTAGTTGATAACCTTTTAAAATTTTGTGATCTTAAAAATGGACAAAAGGTGAACTAAAAAAACATTTCAATAATAGTGCTGAACAGAAGCAAATATTTCTCTTTCAATTTGAACAAAACTGTATTTTTTTAAATTCGTAACCTAGCAATATTAATGTAATCATAAAATTAAAATTTTAATATTGACATGATTTTGTTTATTTTGTAAAATTATAAATTAAAAAAATGATCAGATCCCCGTTTGAGTATCTATCTATTTGCTTTTTTGATTAATTGTTTTGTTTAAGTTTTGATTTTTATTTCATTTTGAAATGAAGCGATATTGGGAGGAGCATTTGTCCAGTATTCAAAATTTCCTTCAAAATTATATGCTAAATGTAAACGGACAAAAATATATACATAAGCTTTAAAGATTATGTTTTTAATTCTATCAGTGATAAAGTAATCTTTTTATTTCATTATTTTATTCACTTTTTGAACATTAAAAATCAAAAAATCATCAACTGGGAATGTATTTTTTTAAAATTTTTACTAGTAGTTTTTCCACTTAAGTAACGCTTAAATAAATGGAAAAGGTAATGAAATCGAAAAAAACACCCTCATATCTTGACAATCTAATTAAAACACAATTCAGCTCAGTTATGTTATATTTTAAATCTAAAGTAGTAAATATGAAGTTGATTTTTTACTTGTATAATTTTGAGTTTTCCATCTTTTGCATCTTCTCTGTCTTTATCTTTTTTACGCTTACCTAGCTGTTCCTTATTTTAATTTAAGGTGGAACTTTTGGTCAATGGTAAAAAGTAGATGAGAATGTTTTTTGTTTTAATAATTAATTAGTAATTTTTTTAGTTTTTATTGTATAAAAAATGAAAAAATGAAAAAATAATTAAAATTGTCATTCTTGTGTTGTTTATATAATTAAAAACAAAATTATAATATAAAGCAACCATTGCACGTAATATTTCGTGATAAAAGCAAAAGATTAAGAACAAACTAGTAATTTCAATCCAAGACTTTAATTATGAGGCAATAATTAAAAAATCGTCCTTCTTAAAATTGAGCAGAGACAGCTGAGGTAGAATGAGCAGGTATGGAGGTAAAAATCAACATTTATAAAGAAAAATTCAGTTACATAAAACGAGTATTCATAAATTGATTATCTAGAAGAGCATCAAAAGTTTAATTTTTCATAATTAAAAAATTGACTTTACAATGATATTTGACTTAAAGCTTGATATAAGGTTCAGTCCTTCAGATATATTTTGTCCTTCTTTTGACAAATCTTTGTTACTTATTAATGAGTTTATGTCTACATTAAAACTTGATTTTTAATTGTTGCACACACTTTATCGAAGTTGAAGCTTTGAAACTTAATGAGTAAAATAAACCTAAATTTAATAGTTAATAAAGACATTATTTGGTTTGAATAATACTTGTTTTAATATACTTTCTTTTACTGTTTCTTATTATTATTTCTTCAAATTTTAACCTCAAATAAATCAATGAGAACATATTAATATAAACTATCATTTTTAAATTATTTTAATGAAATTAATAAACAAGGATTGGTTAATATAATAATTATAAAGCTTAAAGTCCTAAATTATAAGTTAAAAAATAATTTAAATATTGTTATTGTAAACCTAATATTGTTAAAAAAAACTCAAAAACTTTGTGTGTCTAACAAGTAAAAAGTGATCTTTTATCAGAATTTATTATACAATAAAAAAGTATTAATTTAGTAAACGCATGTATTTTACTTAAATACTTACTAAATAACAAAGCTATTATAATTGAATTGAATTGATTAAAAGGATAACCTCTTTTAGTTAGCTTCGCATGGATATAAGTTCCGGCGTGGGTTTAGCTTCTTGGATAACATTATATCCAATGATACGTAACTAGAGAATGTATAAGATAGATCGCAGATGGTATTCAAAAGTTATGATGAAGGGAACGTCTTTTCCCTGCAAGCTATTCAATACTAAGGCTTTTTACTGATTAAAAACATTAAAATAATTAAAATTTTGTTAAATGTAACTAAATCATTACACAAATTAAAATACTTTTGTAATACGATGGGATATTATTGTCAATCTAGACGTGGCCAAACTATCGTCACTTTCGTTTTATGTGTTGCATAAAGTAGTTCACTTTGATGGAATTTATTGTTATATTTGTAAGTTTTTTTAATGATTTTAATATCAAGTGGTACTAAAATAAATCAGTGTTAGCTTCATTATAAGTCTAAGGATACCTATTCGTTATAAAACACGATTTACCTCCCATCCCCTTTATTCACTTCATTTAGAGTGTCTCCTACATACTTTTTTTATTAGTTTTTATTCTCTCCTATTTTATTAATTTTATTATATTCTAAATAAAATGGAAAATAGTAAAAATAAATAACTAATTGAATATTACTCTATATTTATTATTTCATTTATAATATTTCAATACAATTGATTGGTTATCAATATCATTTACTATTAAAAATAGAAAATTAAATACTTGAATATTTATTAATCAATATTTGGAAATAAAATAAAATAAAATAAAATAAAATAAATGTTAAATAATATTAAACCCAACTCAACCAACATAAAATATATACTATATTTTAATTATATAAAAAAAACTTTCTCACTTTAATGGTTGGAAATCTTTACTGTTTACTTAATACCCTAGCTTAATAAAATGATCTACAATTAAATTTCTTAACTTAATAATTTCTTCTTGAGTTAACGGAGTCTCTTCCAATGCTACTTGAAACAAATTCAATTTATCATCATTAATCTTTTTTCTATTACTTTCTCTTAACCATTGATTTTCAATAGTTAATAAATTATTGAATTTCAAGCTGTGTTTACGACCATTGCTTAATTTTTGTAATTTATTTTCTCTTATCTCTTGTTGTTCTTTGAATTTAGAAGTTAAATTGGAGATGCAGACTATATCTTCTATAAACTTTAATTTCATTTGTCGGAAGACTAAATAAAAATAAAGGATAAATATTGATTGTAATTCACGATTGTTAGATCAATTATTACTTACTCTTTATATCAAATACATTTAAAATAGAACGATATTCCATATCTCCATCTAAATCAACACATAATGCCTAAAAAAGAATAGATTATTTTCATTAATACTTTTATAACAATAAAAAAAGTATTATATTACTTCAATTAAACTATCGTTAGTATCCAATTTATCCTTTAGATCTACCAATAAATTGTTATTCAATTTCATCCCCTTTTTAAAAACTGGTGATAATTTATCCGAGTTTTTATTGATTTGTTTGTTCCTTAAATAATAATTAACGCCAATATCATTTTGTCCTAATCTTGATAACATTCTATTTCCTCCTCCTAATCCCAAACTTAAACCACTATCTTCTCTTTTCCATTTAACATTATGGTTTTTATAGAATATTTGATCTTCTACTAATACTTTTAATTTTTTTACTTTTTCTTTAGTTAGAGTGGATTTTTGTTTTAATTTGGTTACTTTAATATCATCCTCACTTAATTTGTAATTGAATACTGATAATGATAATTGTATATCTGAAATCTTTTTTTCTAATGTACCTAAGTCGGTGGTGTCTTTTTTTAAATTAAAATGAAGATTATTAGTGCCTAGATGCTCATGGATATATGACTCATTATTATGGATATTTTCTATAAGTGTGTATTGTGTCGCTATTTTATTTCTTTATAAAGCAAATTAGTATTATTATGTTATTCTATTATTTCTATTAATACATTAATATATTACCTAGTATTTTGAAACAAGTCTAAAAATTCAGATGGTAATTCAGCTAATTTAGTATCTTTCTTTATATCGTTTTTTAATAGTAAATATTCTAATTTAGCTATATCGACAGTTTGTGCTGGGTTTTGAGTTTGAGTAGATGAATTTATAATATTATTATTAATATTGTTAAATGATTGTTGTTGTTGTTGTTGTTGTTGAATTGGTTGAATAGTTGTTGAATTAAAACTATTATTGATTGGGATGGTCGTAAACATTGGTAAATTAGAATGTATAAAAATTTATTGAAAGAAAAGTAAAATTGATTTTAGCTTTAAAAATTTGAATTGAAAATCAAATTGAAGTCATGATTCGTAGTTTTTGTTTTAAGTTAAAAAATCACTAATTTTACTAAAAATAAATAAAATAATAATAATAATAATAATAATAATAATAATAATAATAATAATAATAATAATAATAATAATAATATATTAAATATAAGTTATAATAATATTATTATTTTATACTTATTTCTATTATATTATTTAATATTATCAATAATAGAATAAAAATCAATAATTAACCTAAGCTTTACTAAATATAGAAATACTCTATGCTAGTCTCTAATTTTACCAATAAAAATTCCTACCAATCCACTAAAATTTGGGATTTCAATTGAGCTTTCTTTGATTATTTTTTTATAAAAAAAGAGAGAAAATGAGTTTAATAACAAGGATATTAAAACAAAATAATTTAAGAAAACAAAGTAATTTATTATCATAAAATAAACCCAACTTAATAACGTTAATTTATTCTTTAGTTTACTCAATTAACAATAAAGTTACTGTTCAATTTTTATCCACTAACTCAACTAAAGGTAAATCTAAATTAATTTATTCTAATTTAGAAACAATAAATTAAAACTTAATATTGTCTGTAGCCGCCACCACTGATGACATTGTGTTACATGAAACTGCACCAACAGGAGTAAGTGAAGAAATATATTCGATTTACCGTGAAGTTATAACAAAAACATCTCCAACGACCACCAGCTCTCATGGACCAAAGTCGAGTTTATTAAATCAATTTTTTACCAAAATTGAAACATTAGAAGAGTATTCTTTAATACCTAGTTTACTCCAACGTTGGCGTTCACAACAATTAAAATATTCAGGCTTAGCTAGCCGATTTCCATTTCATTTAGCTGAAAAATTTCAACAAGGAGATATTGCATTTGAATTATTAGCTGATCGTCATAGATACAATCTTCAACCTAGAGTTCGAGAATTTCAAAAATTATTAGCAGTTTATGTTAATCAAATGCCAACTGAAGGTGAAAATCAAGAAGATATTAAAAAATGGGGTGAAAAGGTATTGCTGACTTATGGTTTATTACCTTATTATGAATTGAAACCAGATCAAGAAATTGCGGATTTAGTATTAACTTCATTGTTGAATTCCCCTTTAAAAGAAGAATGGTTTCCTTTTATTTATAAATTGGCACATGAATTGAAACAAGAAGGAATTGCAATGACAGATGAAAACTCTCATATTATTGCTGAATTGGTCACTAAATTAGGTCGTCCTAGTTATGGTACTAAAATAGAAAAGGTTAAAGAATAGAGTTTTAAAGTAATGAATATTACTTTTGAATATCTTAATAGGAATTATTTTAGATTAAAAATAATAGACTGAATAATATAAACAATAAAATTAAAAAATTATAGTTAGGCTTTTATTATATTTCTATCTGACGTTATTCAATATTTATATAACATATTAGTTTTAAATAATTGTGTATGTGTTTGGTTTTACAATTATTCCTAAAACTAACAATATAAAAATAAATCATTAATTTTTCATCAATAAATGACAACTAAAATTTATTAAAATCTTTTATTTATAATATGAACACCATAAAAAAGCCTATTCTTTAATTCCTATCTTACTCCTCATCTGATTCACTTTCTTCTTTGTTTTTTCTAGCTTCTTGTTTTAATAATTCCATTGTTTCTTTTAAATCATATGAAAGTAACTTTTTAATTTGATCTTGATCCAAAATTTGATTATCTCCGTCTTCTTCCCCCTCCCTATTAAACCCAAAAAACTTAGATAAATCCAACTCAATCTCCTCATCTTCGTTATTACTATTTTCTTTATCTTTAATTTTATTTTCCAATTTATTTTCTTTACTACCATATAGTCGACTTAACTCGGTTAATAAATTTAATACTGAATCCCCTTTTTTATTATTAAACAATGTGTTAAGTGATTCAAATTTATTGGTATCTAATTGAATAATTTTGGAATTCTTTGCTTTATCTTCTAATTCTTGTAATTTGAGTTCTTGTCTTTTCTTTTTATCTTCGGCTTCTTTTTGCTTCCTTGATAAATCTTCTTCTTTAACAACTTCAACACAATTGATTGGATAAGTAATATACCGTTTCTTTTCTGTGTAAAATGGATTATCACATAATTTAACACTATTAATTATCATTTGATAATTACATGTAGATAATTCTTTTAAATCAATAATACCTTCAATATATTGTGGATAACATTCATACTATAATATTAAATGTGAATATAAAATAAAATTAAAATAAATAAATCAAACTTACAATAACTTCTACAGTACGTGGTTTTTTAGTTAAATCACAAATATCCCCTCCACCCCATTTTTCCACTAATACATTTTTTTCTTTTTCAAAGCGAATAATGGCTAATTCATTACCAGAATCTTTCTTACTTTCATGTGGTACTAATTCTTTATTTTCTGAGACTTCTTTAACTGGCATAGAATATTTATATCTTCCTAATACAAATTCTTGATTTAGTTTTGGATTCTTTCTTTCTTCTTCACTTGTTGGTTCATGATATTGAATGATCTCTCCATTATAACAAAATTTATACGTCCACCAACTAGCTCTCTAGAATTGGAGTAAAATAATAAATAAAGATAAATAAATAAAGCAACTGAATTCAATTTACCGTAGTAATACATCTCCCTTCTTCTTTTTTAATTAAACTAAGTCCTAGTTGTTTGTTTTGAACCCTACTATCTTCTGATTGTTCTTTTAAATCCTTGTTATCCTTTTGGGTAGTCCTCTCTTTCTTTGGTGGTGATATAACATCACAAAGGAATTGATCTTGTTTATTATCTCTTATAAGTAACCTTTTGCTTGATAAACTACTGCCTTCAGTTTCTCCAACTCCAGGTAAACCCTAAAATATAAAAGAAATTCCAAAATATTAATTAGATTTTAAAATACTGATTAAATTATTTAATTTACCTTATCCACTTCTAAATATTTATTTAAAGAAGACTCAATGATAAAACCTTCCGCTATTCGAACATCAAATTTAGGATCTTCAAATAAATCATGGAGTGTATAAGTGTTCCCGATTTGGAGTAATATTAATATGTATTTTAAACTAGAATGCATCAGTGGTATATTTTATGTCTCGGTTGATATTAAATGGTTGAAATGTTTTGTAATTTAAAAAATATTCAGTTTAAAAATAGGAGTTTTTTTCAACGCCACGTAAGTTTATTAGTCTAATTTTTAAAATTCATCACACAATGAATCCAAATTGATTAAAAATTAGACTTAATCAAACGAACCAGCGCTAATACTTAAAGTTGCTAATTTTGAAAGCTTACAAGAAATGAGTATTATATTGCTCGAAATGCTCTAGTACAAATTCATGAGCATAAAATACTACCGATTTTTGATTGCAACAATAATTTTTCTTAACTGTAAAAATGTATTTTAATGTAATTCTTTAATGGTATTGCAATCAATAGTTAGCAATTCTTTTATATATATGAATTTGTACTGGGACATTTCAAGTGACCTAATAGTTTTCCAGTAAAAAGTCAACTGTGACAGTTCTGCACTTTTACCAAAGGGATCTGCCCAAAAAACCGGATTGTAAATTACCTTATGAGTTTTTTTGATTTCATCACTTTTCTATTTTTTAAGTATTATTTGAATGAAAAAATTGTTAGTGAAATTCTTAAACAAAAAAATGGATCCACTTGTATCTCATATTTTTTGTCCATTTATATAGCATAAAATTTCGAAAATATGGGGATGTATTTTTTGTTTAAGAATTTCACTAACAATTTTTCCATTCAAATAATACTTAAAAAATAGAAAGTGATGAAACCAAAAAAAAATCCTCATATATTAGTTTAGTCTTAAGCGAAAAATGCTTCCATATTCATTGCTCATTCAAAATTAAACAAAAAATTAACAATAAATAGCCAATTGACCAAAAAATAAAATAAATAAACTAACAACTTTAAATTTATTTTATTTTTATTTGAAATTTTACTTTATCGACCATTAACCCAATAATAAATCAACTTTCACTCCTCAGTGGCTACTAGAACCTTTGTTAATCCAATATTAATTAAGACCTATATATGTTCGCCCTTTAAAAATTTCATTAAGCCACCAATATTCTGTTCATCATAGCTCCGATTCCCCAACCTCATTTTCAATTTTTTTATCCACAGCTATCTCCCCATTCATTCCATTAAGGTGTACTTCCTCTTTAACAATTTCTTCTCCAGCAACTTCTTCTTTAATACTTCCAATATTCTCTACACCATTCAATGTAGTATGATTAGTTTTAATATCTAAACTACTACTATGGCTATGGCTTTCGTCATAATTAAAAAAATTGGAATTAACGGGCGACGAAGTAGCTGTATTTGAAGAATCATATTTAGAATTAATAGAAGCAGTAGCATAATTACTTAAAGTATGATTAGACAATTCAATATCAACATTATCAAACCAAGCATGTTCTAATAATTGCTTTGCAGTGGGTCGATGTTGTGGTTGAGTAATAAAACATTTCTTTAAAAAATCCATACCACTTGGACTAATTTGACTAGCATCAGGTAAGGGCGGATGTCCAGAAGCAATATGATACATAATTGCCCATTCATTATCTAAATTATGCCATGGTCTTTTACCTGTTACCATTTCAAGGATACAACAACCTAATGACCATATATCTTGTGCTCCTTTTTTACCTTTATCTCCGCCAGTGATGACTTCAGGTGCCATATACATGGGTGTACCAGTTAAACTTTTATTTACTCCGGCTTTCGTTGTTTTGGCTAAGGTTTTATTTTGTGCAATGACTTTTGATGCTCCAAAATCGACAAATTTTATTACACCAGCATGATCCAATAAGATATTATCCGGTTTAATATCTCTATGTAGTACATTTTGGCTATGTAAATATTCTAACCCTTGTAGCATTTGTAATGTATAAATTTTAACAATCGATTCATCTTCGATTCTACCATGTTCTAATAAATTGCCTAAAGACCCATTTTGACAATATTCCATAAATATAAATACTCTATCCCTATGTACTTCAATCCCATAATAATTGATGATATTAGGATGATGTAACATTTTCATAACGGACATCTCCTCATTGATTGACTTATATAAAGATAGTAATTGTGATGGATCTGGAAATCGAAATTCTTTAACTGCCATCAAATCGCCAGAATCTAAATTGATAGCTAAATAAACAGTGCCGAAGGTACCAGCCCCTAAAAATTTTCCTTGCTGCCAACGAATGGATAGATTATTCGACAAAGAAGCAAGATAAGCTAATGTGCGATCTTCAGGCCGTTCACTATCAAGTACCCTACCTGCAATACCAATCGATATCTGTCTTTCTGTAAATTTTTCTTCCACTTTATTTAGCTTTTCAATTACTTCTGGTCGTGCTGTTGAATAGTAATATTCCCTAGGTTTTGAACAATAAGGGTCAAATGATATATTATTGGGTGTATGAACACTATTAAACATATCCTCTTGTGCTCCTCTAGCTCCTTGGATATCGAAGTGAGAAATAAGTAAAGTCATACATCCTGCTACATTTTCTCTTAATTCATCAAAATCTGGTTCGCTTAACAATACAATGTTATTGCCACTTGTCATTAACATAGTAAATTCCAGTGCAATCACCACCCAACGAAACGTTTTTCTGTCTGTTGGTACACAATCGTTGAATACGAAACTAACCCAATCAATAGCCAAACGTATTAACTTTAAAGTCAATTTAGCACGCATAGGAATATCCATTGTTTTAATCATTCTTTGACCAAATTCAGAAGCAAATAAAAAACAATTTTCTATTAAATCTACTGAATAATTTTCAGTCGCAGATCTTACTTTAGCTACAGAATCTATAATGGCTTTGGATATCTTAAAACACATACGCTTAATTTTACTTAATTCTCGATGAATACGTGGTAAATTGGCTCTTTTTGGATGACAAATAATTAACCCCAAATCCCCAAACAAATTTTGAAATTTATATTTATTCATTGGTAATGTGGATGCTGAATCAGAAACTAAACGTACTCGATTAGGTTTTAAATCCATAAAAGGTGGATGGAAAGCTAAATCAATACTTTGCCCTTCCCAATTGATCTTTTCTTTCGTTGATACTATTAATATGTATCCTGAATCATTATGATCTACTTCGTCTTCTTTTTGAAATCCTGAATTTAATATAGAAGATACTTGACCTGGATTATTAGCTAATGTTAAACTTAAAAAGAAATAAACTCCTTTTAGGCCTGGATTAAGGGGATTAATTAAAATATGATCTTTAGCTAATAAAGAGATGACTTCGGATAGCGATTTTGCACCATCAAAAGCGTATTCGGAGGAGTTTTCAAATCTCGCCATTAAAATAGAAACAAACTTTGTTTTCTTACGAATTTGAAGACGAAAGCTTTCAAATAACCTGGTGTATGATTTGACTTTATTAGGTAACGATTGATCTTTAATTTGAGTACCTATACTTAGATTGGATTTGCCAAGCATCCTTAAAGTTAATGAACAAAATTGCTCTGCTACTTCTTGTTCAGAACGATCAATTTTATAAATTAAACCAGAAATAAAATTCCATTCGCTTTCTAAAAACTCTACTTCTTTTAAATTGGAGGATTTGGAACCTAATTTGACTTTCCAATGAAGTAATTTAAAATAAAATTTTAAACAGGAAAATAATAATGAATCAAAATCAGCATCAATTTTTAGTCTCATATGCCATCCAGGTGCTGGCTTACTTATAAAATCATACTCTTCTTTTACAGAACAAGCCAATGAAATTGAAGACTTGAAATCATCCAATAATTGATCTACAATGGCAATGGTTGGTGTTACTATTTTATTAGCATATTTCAATCGAAGCTTTAAAAATTCCACAATCAATGTAGTTGGAAAAATAACTAATAGCTCAACCACAGATATTTTTCTAGATAAATTGATTTTATGGTAAACTGCTGAATTAATAATGGTATCTTCTTTAGCTTTACTTAAAAGCGACCTTAAATTCTTTAATGTTTTCTTTTCTAAAGTACGTTGTAGTGTATCTTCCTTTAAAATCTTTTCAACAAAAGATGAAGTTTCTGTATTTTCCCCATTGATATTTGTAGATCCATCAATTTGCAAAGTTTCTGAACCTGTCCAATTTTTTAGAATTGTTAACTGAGTATCTAAACTTTCACTAATTGTACACCAAGAAATTAAAGCATCTAAATTATAATTAAATTCTTCGGATCCATATCTTGGTTTCTCTCGAGTCATTACTTTCCTTGAAGGGTATAAACTCTCAATCCAATACACTTGATCTAATAATATAGTTACTTGCGTCATTTCACATGATTTCTCTGGATCATAACGAAAGTTAATAACTTCATCAATAATTAGATCAACGCAAAATCGTTCCTTTTCTAAATATAACTTTTCTTCTACTAAAGTGTGTTTATTTAATGCTGCACGTATACCTAACCAACGTTGATAATGATCATTTTCATGTTGATGAGCATTAATCGTTTTATAAATTCGATTCTTTTCTGATTCAATAACTTCACCTGTTAATACAGAAGCTAACATACCTTGCCATTCAATCCTTTCCATTTGACTAGCATAAATATCCTCTCGATTTTCTTCATTTTCATTGTTATTCCCATTAACATTACTATCAATAATGGATTCATTTTGTAAGGGTATATTAAAACTTAAAGCTAAATGATCATCGTCTTCATTATCTTCAACAAATTCTTGAAATAATTGTTCAGATTCAGAGGTAAATGAAGTCACTTCAGGTTCTATATTAATACTATCTTTTTGTCCATAGAGATAATGCGCTAAATAATTGAATTCTCCACTGGGTGTATAGCGATAAAAATCTTTTTCTGGTCCAAGTTCAGATATCTTTTCTGGATTTTCCCAAGTTGCATCTAGATCTTGATACGAAGAATCGACCAATACTGCGGTTGGTGGTTGAATGGCTCTAATTGATATTAAGTTTATAAATTAAATTTAAAAATTATTATGTTTACTTTGAATAAATTGGAGATTCATATTGTTCTTCTAAATCTTCATCAATAAAACTCCAAATATAATCTTCGTTAATGATGGGTATAGTTAAGTTACCAATCATCTCATCAATTACTCCTCTCATATGTTGTACTTCATAAGAAGTGGTAACGAAATGGGTAGTCTATGAACATTAGTAAAAACAATAATGAATTAATTATGATTATATTACTTCTTTATAAACAGTAGAACATAGCTTGCCACCATACCTTATTATACAATCTTCCAACTGCTTTTTCTTTATTATATCAAAACCAAATAGGAAAAATATTTTTCCTTTTAATACTAGATCTATCTCTTGCATTCTCTTATTACAGTTTCGACCCGCTTTTTATTGAGATATTTGTACTTTTTAAATAGAAAAGTGTTTATGTTTTATTTAAAAAAATAGAAACTGAATTAATTTGAATAAAAATCAAATTGGGTTATAAAGATTATGAGTTGACTTTAAAATCTGGTTTTTAAATAAAACTTTAAATTTAAGCTTTTAGGGTTGATGTGATTAAAATGTTTATTAATCCACTTTTATTTTTTGATAGTTTAAAATTTAATGTATTTTTATTTTAAATTCATTAAAACGAATAACTTATGTTATTTGCTTAAGCTTTAAGTTTATAATAAACTTAGGATTGATAACAAGATTAATTGGTTTTATTTCTTTTAGTTTATTAAGTTATTTTTCTAATGTTTTTGTGTTTCAGTATTTAACTAGCATAGTTTTTAAATTTATGTCACACTAAAAATGGTCAAAAGACAATATAAAAAACACTCTTTTATTTTATTATGTTTTGTAAATGAAATTCAAAAATATCAACTATAATAAGTATATAATATAAATAATATATACAGAAGCTTTATTTTGCAGTTTTTTAAAATGAGTGAATGTTAAAATTAAATCTCACTTAAACCTTAATAAGTATTAATAATAAAAATTATGATGAATAATAAGCCATATTAAACATATATAAAGTGATATAAACATTTAAATACCTTTCAACTACAATTTTATAAATAATAAATATATAAAAAAATAAAAATAAAAATAAAATAAAAATAAACTGTTATATTATTTGTTTTATTTATCATTAATCAAATATATAGAAGGCCAACTAAAAAAAGAAATATTCACAAAATCTAATTTTCCTCGTCACAGTTTGACTCATTTTTCACATTTAAACTCAAAAATTTATAGAAAAATGCATACCACCATCAAAGACCAGAGTGAAAAAGAGTTACTCCAAGAATGTCATTACAAACGCTTATCTTACACTGGTCGTAGTAACCTTTATAGTCTTGCGATCCCCGATCATCCACTAGACAATTACAAAGATCTCATAAACAAAAAACATATCCTAGCAGCTTTATCTGATGGTGTCTACATCTTAAACGAAGACGAAGAAAAGTGGAGTACAATAGGAGAATCTGTAGATGATGGAGATGAATTTATATCCTTGGATGCTTGTTATCCGACGAATTTTGAAGATGATACTTTTTTGATTTGTTATGCTAAAGCAAGCTTAAATGGGGAAATGTTTTCTATTAACTTTGCAAAATTGAAGGTAGAGAAAGAGGTTTTTGTTGGAGGTAAAAGGAGTAGGATTGGTAAGTGAAGAGTTATTTTGAGGGGTTGGTTGGTTAATAGGCGCTTATTGACATTTTTATTTTAGAGGTTATTAATAGATATTGTATTACATTGGAAGCTGCTGTATTAAAGATCACCCATATTGAGTAAGTTTTTTGAATTGATTAATCTATTAGGATGAGACTTTAATTTTTGATTTTTATAAAGTATATTAAATCAAAAACAGCAACCCAGTTTTATTGTTTGTATGTCAAATCAAAGTATAACTGCGTTTTCGCAAAAAGTAAATCTATTATTTAATAATGCAGTTTGGTTATTCACCAAAGTTTCTAGGATAATCTAGAGTTTGAGTTCGAACAAGTGGATTTTGAAAACGAGTATAAGCCTTTGAGCTTTTTAATGAAATTGGAAACAAAGTATGCTATTACTATTATTATCTATTTTTTAAATACTTAATATTTTATTAGTATATTATCGCTTACATTTAAAGTATACAATGACTTGATATATGTAGCGGGAGGGTGTCAGGATGGTAGTTTAGTTTGTACAATAATTAAAACTATTAAAGCTAAAAATAAAATTAAAAGTTATGGTATGGTTAATAATGATATTTGTTTACGACGTTAAATTAATTTACTTATTTAAATCTAGAAAATACATTAATGTCCAAAGCAAACATATTCTATCCCATATCTTCTTTAGTTTTCTTCATTCATCTAGATAGTAAGTTGATTTATTATACAACATTTAATAATTTAAGTTAATGCTTTTTTTTATAGAAATCAATTTGTTAGTTACAACGGCGGTTAATTTAGGGTTGATTTATAAGTAATCTTATATTTGATAATAATAATGATGATAATAATTAAATGAATATCATAGAAATTTAAATTTAAATAACCCAGTTCATTTAACTTTACCATTTGATGGGGATTCAATATTATGTGCTACATTAGCCGATATTGATTTAGATGGGGTTAAAGAAATACTTTTAGGAACGTATAATCAATTACTACTGGTTTATAAATTAGGTAATATAATAATATAATAATATAATAATATAATAATGATAGTTTAATATAGAAAATGAAAAATATGTATTAGCATGGCAAAAGAGATTGCCTTATCCAATTTATGGTATAATTGAATCTGATTTTGATGGGGATGGATTAAAAGAATTAGTTATATTAACAATGTATGGTTTACATGTAATGAAAGTAACTATTATTATTGATCATGTTAATATTATATTTACTTGTTTTTATATAGCCTAATTTAAACACAGCTAAAAAAAGAATCTTAAGTTATTTACACTATATTCATAAAAACTTTGAGCTAACAAAACCTTAAATAAAAGTTAAAAATAAGTTAATGAAACTAAAGTTCAAAATAAATCCCAATTTATTTTTATAGTATAATTACTTTTTTTTAAAAATTTAACCTTGAATAGTTCCATTATCGATCAAAGCCTATTAAAGAAAATAAAATTAGTACTCTTCTAAAAAACACAAAAAATAAAGCTTACTTGACGCATAAGCGCACCGAGACGAGCAGGTGATTTGGAAACTATAACATTAGCACTTTCAAGGGCTTCAATCTTTTGTTGAGCACCACCTTTACCACCAGCAATAATAGCACCAGCATGACCTAATATAAAATTATAAATTAACATTTCACATAAAACAAAACTTCATAAAAATTTTACCCATTCTACGACCAGGTGGGGCAGTAAGACCAGCAATGAAAGAAACAACTGGTTTTGGTTTAGCAAGTGAAAGATTATGTTCAATTAAATATTGAGCAGCTTCTTCTTCAGCAGTACCACCAATTTCTCCAATTAAGATAATACCTAATTAATCATATGTTAATATATTTGAATTGGAACATATATAGAATTATTATTATTGTTATATTATTACCTTCAGTTTTATCATCTTTAAGGAAAACGTTAAGACAATCTACAAAGTTAGTACCGTTGAATGGATCACCACCAATACCAACACATAAAGTTTGTCCAAGTCCATGACGAGTAGTTTGATCAACGGCTTCATAAGTAAGTGTTCCTGAACGAGATACAACACCTAAAATAATAAAATAAAATAAATAAACAATATCATATGTGTTATAATAAAATAATACCAATTCTTCCAGGCATATGAATATGACCAGGCATAATACCAATTTTACAACCATCTGGATTAATAATGCCTGGGCAATTTGGGCCTATGAGACGTGATTTATTTTGTGTTAAAAGGGCTTGTTTAACCTAATTTTAAATTAGTATTCTAACTCATTATTAATAGTAAATACAAAAATAACTTACTTTAACCATATCTTGTTGTGGGATACCTTCAGTAATAGCTACGATAAGTGGTACTTCATTTTCAATAGCTTCAAGGATAGCAGCAGCAGCACCTGGTGGTGGTACATAAATAACACTAGCATCAGCTTTGGTTTCTTTCATAGCCTACCAAATTTTTATAAAATAAATAAAACTTCAATATCAATTATACTATAATTATTTACATCAGCAACAGAGCCAAAAACGGGTTGGCCTAAATGTTCTTGTCCAGCTTTTTTTGGTGATACTCCACCAACTATTTTAGTTCCATAATCGATAGCTTGCTGAGCATGGAAAGTACCCTATAAAATATTCAATATAAAATTATTAATCCAGTTTCATCATTTTTTAAAATTACCTGTTTACCAGTGAAACCTTGTACAATGACTTTAGTATCTCTGTTGATCATCATATTTTTAACAGTTTCATCATAACCTCTACGAGATGCTGAGTTGGAAAAGGAACGAGCAGCTAATTTAATAAAAAAATAAGTATTTTAATGATTGGATGATTATAATAATATAATTACCAGGAGAAGATTTTAATTGACGAGTAACTTGTTTAACAAGATTATGAGTTAATGCCATAGTTTAATATTTAAAAAGTTAAGCTTTATAAAATTTTTAAGTTTTAAAAAATTTGTAATTGCTGGAATCGTTGGTTGGCTTAATTTTATCACTTTTCGATAGAGCCAATCAATGTTTTCAATTTCCTGCAGAAGGTAAAATTTAAAAGTTAACCAATTAAAATCCGAGTTTTAAATACGAGATTTTCCCGACTAAATTATTTTTTTATTTTAGAAATAATTTGATCAATTAAATCATAAGCTAAGGGTTACTTGAAATGGAAGGAATTATCGAATTATTAGAATCAATCCCAAAGTCATGGGAGTTTTGATTGAACAAAGCTAAATAAAAAATCAATAAATCACTATTTTTTTGGTTTCTCATTCTAGATAGGCTTTATTCAAGATGGAATTCAATTTAAAAAATTTCTTCTTATCAGCTATCGCTATCACTGCTATTGGTGGTGTATCTTATGCCATTTACTTTGATTATAAACGTAGAAATGATGCTAAATTCCGTAGAACTTTAAGTAATATTAATAAGATAAATCAATTTTAAATGGACTACTAACTCGAACTTTAGAAAAGAAAAATAAGGAAATAGAAAAAAAGATCCAAAAAGAAGAAGTTACTGTAACTGAAGAAAAAGTAGTAGATAAAAAAATTCGTTATAAACAGTTATATGATAAAATAAAAGCGGACCAAATTCCAGAATCTCAAAAAGAAGTAGAAGCTTACCTTTTTTATAACTTGAGTATGGCTGAACAATTAGCTACTAAAGGTAAGTTTATTAGTTTGATCTATTAAAAAATGATTCTTAATCTTTATTAAAAAAGGTCCTGCTTATTATGAAGAGTGTGCTTGCGCCGTTATTCGTGCAGCTCTCGTTGTACCAAATGTAGTCGAAATTATTCTTTTGTTTAAAAATATGCTTCCAGAAGAATGTTATGAAATTGTTTCAAGCATCTATGCTTTAGAGGTAAGTTAAAAAATATCCTATAAAATAATAAGTTTACATTAATTTAATATTATCAGCTTGAACAAATGCAAGTTATTTTAAATGATTATTATATTGATAATCCAGCACCTGAAATGAATGTTAAACTAGTTGAAGCTAAAGTTCAACGTGATGTTTCTGCTACCGTTACCTTCAAAGATTATGAACTTGCTGCTACGAAGGGGTTTGCTGAAGGTGATGAAATTTATACTGAATTACCAGTTATCACCACTTTAGAACCAGCTTATGAAGTAAGTTGATTCTTAATTATATTTAATTATAAGTTTAAAAAACAAATAGGGTAAAGGATTCTGTGGAAATTGTCTTAAAGAATTAAGCTCTGAAGAAGAAGTTAAACCAACATACAGTTATCTTAAATCAAACTTCTGTTCTAAGGCTTGTTTAGAAGCTTCCAAAATTGAATACATTGAAGAAAGTTTAATTAAATCACCAGAAGCTACTCAAATCCTTGAAGAATCATATAAAACTGGCAAAAAAATCCCAGTTACTATGGCTCGAGTACTTAATAAAGTATTTAAAGAACACAGTATCCGTACCGCTAAAAATTTACCAAAAGAAAAATATACTATTATGCAACATGTTGAGCGTTTAGCTCCAATTGATTTTGAAGAATCAGATGATGTTCTTACTAAAGAACTCGACCATTTACGTCAATATGTCTCTGTTGAAACTCAAGGTATTGAGCATGGTAATTTTAATAATGAACTTATTTATTAAGTTGAAATTAATTTAAATTTTTTAGTTGTCGATTTGGCTTATTATAAAAATATGAAGAGTAAGATTGGCCAAGGTATCCTTGGATTTTCAACTATAAAGAGTGAAGATAAAGTGGTTGAAAACTCACTTATCTCTGAAGGGATTAAGATTGTTACTGAAGAACCAGTCAATGCATTTGCCCTTTACGTAGTTAGTGGTTTCCTTGCCGCTTCTAAAATTGAAGCCAATGTTAAAGCTGTATTTAAAGACGGTAACCACAAATTAAGTTTGGTAGCCTTAAAACCAATTCAAACTGGAGATGTACTTTATTTACAAACTTATGGTCAAGTAGAAGAAGAAAAGAAAATTGAAGTAGTCGAAACATTAACAATTGAAACTAAAGAAGAAGTAGTTGTTGAACCTAAAGAACCACTTGAATTATTTGAAGCTGAGATGGAAAAGAATCTTTTAACAGCGGAAAAGATAATTGAAGATGCCGGTTTAGAACAACCTGAAGAAGAATTAGAAGTTGAAGATGTTAGAGTTGAGGAAAAGATTACATTTGAAACTTCATCTCATGAATTTTCATCCCAAGAATTTGAAAAGATTGATGAATCAAATTCTACCCCTGGTTTCGATACCCCACCTCATCCAGAATCCCCCCAATAAAGTTAAAGCTAATAAGACGAAGTAGAGATTAAAATAAATATTAAAAAGATACATTTATAAAACTAAGCTGTAAATTTTTCTGTTTTTTACTTTTTTGTATTTGGTTGAGTTTTTTTAAAATAGTGTGATTATAAATCTATATAGGGTATTAATAAATTTTATTTTTTAAAGGCTTTTACTAATTTTAATTTTATAGTTATTGTGCAAACTAAAAGCACTTAACAAGCTATTTTACATTTAAAAAAATAGGTTGATTTAATATAGGAAAATAGTTAACCAGTTTTTTAAGTATTTGATACTAAAAGATATTGTTTTAAAAAATTATTAGAGGAGTAAAAAATTTTAATAAAAGTAAACACTAAAAAAACAATTGGGTTAGTTTTAATATTTAATATCGAGTGTTAAATATCTAGGCTGATCCAGAGTTCTTGTTAAGAGTGCTTTTATTTTTCTGACTAAAGTAAGGCAGAAAGACCAGAAGAAAGCTTCTTCTTCTCCCAGGAAAGCCTACCATTTGGAAATACAGTCTTGGAAAAGGGGCAAGACCGGATTGGGAAACAAAGACATAGTTTTTTCTTTTGATAAGTAAAAGTTTTTAAAAACAAATGTTTGATTTGTTATTTCTATTTAAAATAAAATTTTAACGAAGTGACTATAACTGTATCGATTATTTAAAGCGAACTAAACTTGATTTCTCTGCTTAACAATGTTATTATGAACAATGGGCTACTTTATAACTAGTAATAATAAAAAATTTAAACCTGTATAATTATTATTATTTTCTTTAATAGTTTATATTGGAAATGTAATTATAAATAATTTCAAAATACTGCTTGATCTTTATTTAAATTAATAGGATTAATGTCGTTTTAAGGCAGCTGATATCGTATGAGTTTACTGGCGTTTAGCCATGAGCATGTACATTGAGCCAAAGTTATTCTAGTGTTATTCGGATCGATTAAGCGAGTAGATTAACTAACGAATTACTAGTCTAAAATTCAAGAAATCGCAAAGAGCCATAGTGTAGGTGGTTTACAACGAAAAGCCGAGGATGTTATGATGTGGAGGGGATTTCACTGAACTTAGATAGTTATATTTGCCAGAAAGTCTGTTCAGGTCCAAAGCGCATCAAGATTTAACAAGGTCAGGCTTCTAGTGAAGTATTTGTTGATAAATGCAATTTATTTATAATAAATCTGTTCAGGTTCAAAATCAACCAAGGTTTAATAAGATCCAATTTACACTGGAATATTCGCTATAAATACCGAACTTATAGTAAGACTTTTAGGTCTATAATTGAAAACTATACATAGCAGCTGATTTTTGACTTGCTTAGATTCGAATAAGGAACATGTGGATTAGAGTTATTGCAGAAACAAACTGATTCTGCGCACCTTGTTGTAAACTTACTTTTTATTTGCTGTTTCAGTTAGCTTTCTATGCGACCGACACTTACCACTTTGCTACAAACCCCCCATCATGTAACGTTTTACAATTAATAAATAAAATTACTTTTATTTTTTTAATAATATTTTTTAAAGCTGTAAATGTAAATACAGCTAAACTGCTTTCTTATTTTTTTCATGTCACCTCATTGTTTTTCATATAATTTATAAACACCTTAGACACACATTCAGTAGATAAATATTGAAACATACAGTAGTATAGCAGCTTGTTAACTTGAATATGATAAACTATATACCCATAGAAAAATTAATATAACTTGCTATTAATTTATTAACAAAACAAACATAAAAATGAGGGATAATATACTATATCTCTTAATCTACCAATTTATATTCTATCATAAATAGGAGCTAAAAAAATTCGCTTGTTAGAACTGGTTGCATTTAGATGCCTAAGCTTTATTTTAATTTATTGCTAATTTTTTTATATTGAATTTATAAATCATATAAAATGCTTTATCGATACATTCACTATAAAAGTCGCGACAAATTAAAATAAAGCTAAGGCATCTAAATGCAACCAGTTTTATTAACACTATTAAATTAAACAAAATAAAGAGCCATAAAAAATAAGACGTAAATTATTAATTGTTTATTTAAAATGTTTAAGATGATAAATGAGACATACTAACAAGTATAAGAAACATACTCCACTTCCGAAGATATATAGCCATTTCTAACGTATTCCGGATCATTCCAATTGACCAAGCCACCAGCCCAATCACGAGTACCAGCAGCATTACTACCACCATCCCATAAAGAAAAATAAATATTACAAGCGGTATTAGGGAAATTATCACCTGTCATAGCCTTAGTCAAAGTTCTTACAGGAGCTCCATCTATCATCCAAGTGATTTCAGTTGGTGTCCATTTAACAGAATAATCATGAAAACCAGCATGGGTATTAAACCCATTGGTAATATAATTACCTTTAGTATAATCTAAAATACCTTTATAATAATAATTTGTTTGGGAAGAATATTCATTTTTTCCTACCCATTCCCAATCAATTTCATCCTTTTCTGGTGACATTAAGATAAATGCATTTACTACTCCACCCATTCGACTTGTCTTAATACGAGCGGTTGTGGTACCATATAATACTTTATTAGAAGAGGTTACTTTTGATCCATACCCCATTATTACCCCCGTGGTTGGGTTAGGGGTATTGCCTAAGGAAATCTTCATCACCAATTTGCCATTAATTACACTAGCTTGGCCCTCAGGAATAAATTGACCCATACCACCGTTGAAATCTTCTCTCCATGGCATACAGCCCTGTTGCTCCACTGAATCAATGGAAGTGGAGTTTAAGGTGGCTGAAGTGATAAGTAAAGATAAATGAGTTAATGCTAGATATGAATAGAATAGAAACATGATAAAAGTTAATTTTTGTTAAAGTTGATAAACTTTTGTTTATATAGGTTGAGTGATTAATTTTAATTTTTTTGCAACTGCCATTTTTTGATTAATTTTTCATTTAGTTTAACCTCATTTTTAAGTCGGAAATTTAAAAATATTTTAATGTAATTTTCATGAGTATCACTTTACTCAGCTTTATTTTATCATAAAGGGCTTATTTGTTATTTTATTATAACAGTAAGTTAATAATTTATAATAGCGATTGTAATTTTTATTTAAATTTTACTATTATTAATAGGAGCATGTTTCAAATTTCCTAAATTGGACCAGAATTGAGTGGAAAAAAACAGTCTTTTTTACAAGAATTCTACGTATAATTTATAGTTCAATTTTAATTTCTGTTTATCGTAACTTTAAATCAAATATAATAAATTTAAAAAAAATCGTGATACTTAAAAACATGTTATAGATTAAACTACTTTGGTTAATATTTTGTTTTATTTATCACAGTATACTGTCCAGTTTATTAAATTATCGTTTAACGAAATTATATATCAAATAAATTCTGTCAATTTTTTAATTTGAAGTTAATAATATTTGATATCTGGTCTTCTATATATTGAATGGAAGATAGCGTGCATAGATAACTTTGAATTTTCTAGAACCCACTTAGCCAAGAGCCGTAGCGGGAGAGAAGCCTTAAAGTCATGGCATCTTTTAATCATCGTCTGATTTATTTTTATTCGTTTATAAACCACTCAAGGTTCTAAAGCTATTTCAAGAAAAAAATACTCGCTTTATAATTTACTTAATTGAATTAAATGCCATATCAAACGAGAAAAGTATATTATACTTTTTTTTATATCAAAAATTTACTAGTGTTTTTCCGTCCAATAGCGCTTAAAAATGGAAAAGAGGTGAAACCAAAAAAGACACTTCTATACATTGTAAATTAATTTATCTAATAATTTGTTCTAATTTTTAGCTGAAAAAGTTAAAAACATTGTTAGTTGGATAACTGTCTTTATTATTTGAAAAAGTTTGACTCAAGTATGATGATGGACAAAAGTGAATCTATTTCGGTCGCTTTTCTGATTTTTATTGATACTTGAAAAGTTCAGAAATGGCCAACATAGACTGACTTTTGTTCGTCACCTCTACTGACGCAAAAAACACATATTTTTTTGATTCAGCGCTTTGTTTGTTTTTAAGCAACATGAAATTTATAAAAAGTCGTACTTTAATTTTTTTATAAAAAATATTTAGATAGTTTTTTTGCCACATAGTTCATCCCTGAAGTTTTTATAACTTGATAAATTAACTAATAGTTTAAATGATATATAATTAACCAGCAGCTATTAGAGGGAACTAAGACAAAGAAAAATTTTGGCGTTTAAAAATCAATAAAGTGTAAAAAATAAATTAGCATATTGGCATCTTCTAATTATTTATAATAGATTTAGTGAATACTACTTCAAAAATGTTTCAAGGATCTTCGACTGGATTAAGTGATGTGGAAGCTTATGGAAAAAAACGTAAGAATGAAGGGAAACCAATTTATGAAAGATCAAAGGATGAAATAGCTGATGATAAAGTAAAATCAAATTAGCTTCATAACTCAATATATTAATTTTTTTAGAATTTCAATGTAGAAGAGATGAATGCTTCTTTCAGTTCGCAAAACGGTAGTTTTCCAAACTCACGAATGAAAAACTTTTTAAACTATAATCATCAGCTCAATATATCAAACAATGGTATCAAACCTATTAACTCAAATTTTCACTTTTCTGGTACTAGGGATAGTAAATCAACTATACCCGAGGTGCTTAAGTTCAATAGTAAATCTTATGAAATCAATCAAAATGCTGATTATTTCAAAAGTAAGGGCTACTTTTGAATTTCTATATAATTAAAACTAATTCAATCTATTTCCTATTACTATAGACTGGGGATTGAAAGAGATTGAAATAATAAACAATAGTTGCCTTGACTATCCAAGTGCACAAGCAGAATGTCTTAAAAGTAAATATAGAGTTTTACATGTTGATTATTTCAATAATTTGTTTCTAGGTCAAGAGTCTTTCTTTCCATCGATAGTTCTATCTAGTGATAATACTATAGACAAAACTAAACTGTATGTAAATAATAGTCACTCAACTAGTACCAAATTACATGGCAATAGTACTCGCTCAATTAATACTACAACGTATAGTAATAGCGCTCTCCCAACTAGTACCATTTCATATCGTAATATAGATACTACAAATAATATCAACTTGTATGAGAATAACACCATTAGTCGAAATAATATCCATTCAGTCAGGTTTAATGTACCTATATCTAACAGTCATCCAAACCTTAATGAAACTATCAATACCACTAGATTTTATGAAACTCGTTCTGATGCTTACATACATAGAATCAATCCTAATGATTTCGAAAATGTATCTAGATTATATCAAAATCGATCGGAGGCTTATAACTATACAGATTCAAGATGTTTATTGGTAGAAAATACTTGTAGAACATTAGTACCTAATTTATCTATTTATTCAACCATTTTGGAAGATACTAATAATAATATTGAAACAGGTTTTGATAAAATTAATGCTAGTTTGGATAATTTATACTTCAGTGATGGTAGCGTTAATAATAGTGGCAGTAATGCTAATATTATTAGTTCTAGTAACGATAATAATCACGATATTACCAGTGGCAATAGTACCAATAATACCAATAGTATCGAAACTGTTACTAATTCCAATAAAGCTCAAGGTAGAGAACTCATTTATCAAAAGACCAAATCAATCAACAACTATATTGCCTACATAATCCTCTTTTTTATTTTCTTGTTAGCACCCTTTGCAATTTTCTTGACTATTATTGGACATTATGCTAAAGTAGTAAGTAAGGAATTTGTAATTAGATTATATCAATCGTATGAAATTCAAGTAGTTGTGAAGGTTTTTTATAGTATTTTTTATGCTGTGTTTGAGAAAGTATTTAACATTATTGATAATGTTTATATGGAATTATGTCAGTTGGATAAATGAGTAAAAAAACAGTTCTTAGCTTCAAGTATTTTGTTTAGTTTTTTATTGTATAAAATCACCTTTTTATTTATTATTGTTGTTAGTTATGAGGGTTTTATTTTATGTCTTTAGTTAAAATTATCTTATTTTCAGATGAAATTATAATTCATAATGATATTATTAAAATGAATAATTTTGATACTATATCTTACATGTTAGTTTAAAATTATCTGGTTTTTAAATAAAAATAAAAGTAACTGGCAGTATCATTAAAACATAAATTGACATAAAAAACTAAATGCATTGAATCCGAAGTAATTTATTATTTCAATAAAATATTTACTCCATTATGGAGGGCTCAGCAGGGAATTGAACCCTGGACCTCTCGCACCCAAAGCGAGAATCATACCACTAGACCACTAAGCCATACAATAAATAAAATAAAATAAATAAATAAATAACTATTATTACAAATTCTAAAATCTATATCTTAGTACTATCCCCAACTAAATCACTTTAATATGATGCTCACTACCGCTGTTTTGAATAAAAAACAATAGTTTAATTTTAATTTTTATTTTTATTTTTATTTTTTAACTAAAGTTCATGATTAAAATTATTATCAAATTAAGCATCTCAATTCAAATTTTTGGTTCCGAAAAACAGAATAATATAACCTAATATTTAAACTGCAAGAATAACAAATTTAAAAAAACCTAGAGATAAGCCACCTTGAACATAATTTTTGAATTCTTAATTTTCTTATCTTTTTTTTATTTCGCCAAAAAGAAAAAAAGAGTATTTAATATGGAAATTTATCCTAATCAAACTCTTTATCAACGAGGTGGTAATAGTGAGCTTAAACCTCCTATCAAAGAAGATGAATCCATTGATACCTATGATTCTAAACAAAAATATGAAATTGAGGAAAAAGAACAAGTTTTTAATTTTAAACCAAGCTCAACTAAGGTAGGTTTGACTCCCCCACTTACTCTATCTATCAAATCAAATCTCATATTGTTTTTAGGATTCAGATCCACTTTATTGTATTTCAGATACTAAGCTTTTATTTTTCTTAACTTTTTTATCTTTCCTCACCCGATTATACAATGTGAGTTATGGCAATAAACCGATTTGGGATGAGGTACATTTTGGAAAATTTGGTAGCTTTTACCTTCAACAGCATTTTTATAATGATGTTCATCCACCATTGGCCAAATTATTAATTGCATTAGCAGGTTATTTAGTGGGTTATGACGGTACATTTGATTTTGAATCAGATGAAAATTATACAGAAGGAGTGAATTATGCAGGGATTAGAAGGTTTTGTGCAATTTTTGGAGCAGCTATTATACCACTAGGTTTTGCCTTTTTGAGAAAAATTGGAGTGGGGAAAACAATTGCTTTGATGACTGGATTGTTGTTAACGTTTGGTAAGTGGTAAATTTAAGTTAAATTATGATAGTAAAATTAATCTATTAATATTCTAGACAATGGCTTAATTGTCATATCTAAGTTTATATTATTGGATCCTTTTTTATTGTTTTTTTCATTGTTGTCTATTTATTGTTTGGCTTGGTTTAATGAATATAAAGATAAGTAAGTTATTATTATTATAGTTAAAGATACCGGTTATTTATTTTGTTTTAGACCTTTTAGTCAACAATGGTGGATCTCTTTATTTGCTTTAGGAACTTCAGTAGGGTTAAATAATTGGTAAGGATCTATGATTTATATTGAAATGTGCTTGTTGATTATTTTTTTTATCTAGTATTAAATGGGGAGTACCTTTGTTTTTAATGAGTGTAGTTGGAATTGTAAGTGAATTTTTTAAACTTTTGTTTATAGAATATTAATTATCCTTTTTTATATTATAGTATACTATTAATGATTTAGGATCTAAGTTTTTTGATAAAAAGATGACAATGGTAAACAATAATAATAATAATAATAATAATATTTATTTATTTATTTTTAGAAAGAATATTTGTATCATTGGATAGTACGTATAGGGACATTAATTGTATGGCCAATTATCATATATTTAATATTATTTGAAATTCATTTTAAAATCTTAACTAATCCAAGTGATGATGTTTATATAATGGATTCTATATTTTTAGCTAGATTACCTAACTCTAATTTAACAGATATTAGTTTATGTAAGTTTAATATAAAGATATATATAATATATAGTAGTTTTATTTTTTTATTAATTTTTTTATTAGATGTATCAAATTATTCGAATATTACACTAAGAGCAAGTAAATTAGAAGGAAGAATGATATATACTTTTAATGAAACATATAAAGATAGTAATGAACAAATAGCTTCAGGAAATTATTTATATGAGCCTAATTCTTATTGGACTATATACAAATATAATAATGATTATGATTATACTAATGAAAAGAATGAAATTTATAATTTAGATAAGAATAAGATTGATTTAATTAAAGATAATGATATTGTATTATTTCATAATCAACAAACAAACAAATATTTAAAAGTGAATCAAAATTTTAATGCTAATTTAACTAAAGATAAAGGTTATCAAATGATTGTTAAAGAATTAAATAATAAAGATAAAAGTTATTTATGGAAAATTAAAATAATAGATGATCGACAATTAAACAATAAACCAACTAAAATTAATGCAATAACAACAAGATTTCAATTAATTAATTTAGAAAATTCATGTAAATTAGGTAATCCAGATAAAACATTACCTAAAAGAAATAAAGAACATCAAGAATTAGTTTGTTTTAAAGATAAAAATTATGAACATATTGATACTTATTTTAATATTGAATATTCTCAACATGAAAATAAAAATATTAAAAGAGTCAATAAAAATTATTTTAAAAGAAGATATTGGTATGATTTATATAGAGTTCACCATGGTATGTGGTCTATTCATAGTATTATTAAACCAAATGTAGATCATGATGAACCTATTGAATCTAAAGCTAAAGATTGGCCATTATTATTTAAAGGTAATTTAATAATAATATAATAATAATAATAATAATAATAATAATAATAATAATAATAATATTTATTTATTTAGGTATTAGAATGTGTTCTTGGGGAGATGAAGATATTAAATTTTTTATGATTGGTAATATATCTATTTGGTGGTTATCAACATTTTCAGTAATAGTTTATCCAATATTATATATTATATATTCAATTAGATTTAAATATGGTATTATTGAATGGACTAAAGGTAATAATAATAATAATAATATATAAAATAGTTAACATTGATTAATTAAATATTAGATGAATGGAATCAATTTCAATTTATTGGACAAACATTATATTTAAGTTGGTTTATTCATTATATACCTTTCTTTATAATTGGACGTACCCTTTATTTACATCATTATTTCCCACCTTTAATGTTCGCTATTATGTTAACACCTTATACTATTTCTTTATTATTATCTAAATTTAAAGCTAAAATTAAGTATATTATATATACTTTAATATTAATAGTAGTATTATTTTTCTATTTCTTTTTATTTCCATTTACTTATGGATTTAATTATCCAGCAGTGGATTTAAAAAATAGAAGATTATTAAGTTCATGGTTTGTTTATAATGAAGAGGAATGAGATAAACATTTTATTTTATAATATAAAAATAAATTTAAATTGTTTTTATAAATTTAAATCATTTTTATTTACGATTTAAATCATTCATATTAGTAGTATGAACTGGTTGACCAAAAATAGTTATATTTTTTAAAAAAGTAATCTCATCTTCATTTAAATTATCTTCAATAAAAATCTAAATTAAAAAAAAATATTAAGATTATTAAGATTCTCTTCTTTTATAGAAATACAATAAAAAAAATAATTGAAACTTACCGAAAGTGCATTAACATTTTGAAATTTAACAAATCTTAAATTAGTTACTGAATTTTCTTCATAATCTTTGGATTCTAATATCAATTCTTGAGTTGGCTCCATTGAAGTTACATCATCAAATCCAAGTGAATATTTATTACTAAATAATTTAATACTTTTTGGGGCATTATCTAAAATAAAAATGAGAATAAAATAAAAATTAATTCATTTATTACAAATAAGAATAATAATAATATAAACAATAATATAATAATATAAACAATAATATAATAATATAAACAATATAAATATAAATAATATTACTTATTATTACTTACTCAAAGGTGCTTGGAATTTAATCGAATGAATTTTGACTGCTTGAGAAAATTGTAAATTAATTAAAATTTGTTCATCTGCATCACTTTGAACTACTTTATCGTTTTGATTATCGAATATATTACTGATATTATCTTCATTTCTTAAATTTAAAGATTCGATTTGATTCTTTTGAATTAAACTAGTGATATCAGACTATTTTATATTATTATTATTATTAGTTATTATAATAATAGAATAAAAATAAAAATAAAAATAATTAATTTGTGTTATAAAAAACCGAAAAGATTATTTTACCTGTCCAGTTAATCCAAATTTACTACTTACATCATCATTTGTTGATTGATGACTACGTACCAATTCTTCAAGTCGAGGCAAACATTGGCCTCCTGAAAGTTCTTCAAGCATACTTTGATTTTTATAGATCTACTTAAACATTTAATAACTTAATTTGATCATTAAATAATTATCATTTTAACCTTAAGAGTGGGACTAAAATTAAATATTAGTATTTAAAATAAAATAAACGGATTATTATTAAAATAAAAACTTACATAGAAGTTACATTTTCATGAGAAGCAATTTCCTAAATTATTTTATATTATTAATAAAATATTCCATTTTAAATTCAATACTTCTAATTACCCCAGCTTCATCTAAATCGATCTAAAAAAATAAAATTATATGAGCATAAATTAAAATTAAAATTTTATTCAATTTTTTCTAACTTACCTTATAAAATCCAATATGTAAATTTTTATTAGAAAGTTCAATAACCCTTGGTGAAATAGCTCGACATGGGCCGCACCCTAATATTTTATTAGTATTTATTGAACATATAATCAAAACAAGATATATACTTACATGAAGCAGTGAATTGCATGATAAGCTATTTGAATTAAAAATAAAAAGTTAACCGTTTGTTCCAATATACTAATAGATATAATTAATAAAATAGAGTATATTACCAATTTATCACCCGAATTAGCTATCGCTTGTTGATATTCATTTAATGTTTTGATACTTTTAATTGGCATATTGAGTATATTTGTTTCTTTATAATTATAAAAAAAACATGGCTAAATAGCGTCAGTTTTTCTAATAATCTATCATCGTTAACTTTAATTGGTTCTCATAATTCCCTCGCTTAGTGCATGAGTTAATATGAAATAAAATTCAATTTAAATGTGAAATAATCTCACTTTTAAAAAAAAGTTCAAAATTTAGCATTCGGGATGTTTTTTTGGTTTCATCATTTTTTTCCAATTTTTAAGCGCTGTTTGAGTGGAAAGATTGTTAGTAAAATCCTTACAAAAAAAGGCATCTCCATTTGTACATAAATATCAAAACCCTTCAAATAAAAGAACCAGAAATCAATCTTATGTTTGGTTAATTAATTTTGAATAATATTTCATAATTTTAAACTTGAGTTTATTTTATTGATAACATTAGTTTTATGCTATCAATTTCATAAAATAAAAAAACAAATAGTCTTTAATTAGACTGAATTATATTTAGTATTTACTTAATTTCGATAACCTCCAATTTAAACATACTAACATATTCCTATTAACTAACATTGAAGTAATAAATATAAAACTAATAAAAGCATCTAGCAATCAAAAAAATATCAACAAACAAATAAGCTGAATAAATTAGCATCATCTTTAATAATAAAAATGATACTAAAGCATAATATATTAATCTTCAATACTAATTTTTAAAATAAAAATTGGTTTATTTTGTTGAATTAAAATCGAAGTTAATTAAAATGTATAAATTTAAAATTTATAGACTGTTTATTCTTTATTTAAACTTTTTAATATAGTGTTTTAATTTATCTATCAAAATTAATCAAAATCGATGTGAAGAATTTGTTCAAATTAAAAGAAGTTATTCAAATTTATACTTACACAAATTTAAAATGATCTTGACAAAAGATTTGCTGTTAAGTAAAAAAAATCCAGTAGGACTTTTCAATATTGTGGTTTTCTATATTCTATGAGACATTCAATTGTAAAAATGTGAGGATATTGGTTACAACAGTAAACGTTATTCGTGTTTATAAACATTAATTAGTTTGATGTTAAAACATCGCACTGTAGCAATCATACACCTTTACATTTTGAAATTCCAAAAATTAAGTATCAAACATATATTTTAAAATAAGGGTTGAGGTTAGGTCTAAAGCACTGATAAAAAATGAAACGGTCCTTTAATTTTATCCAATAAAAAAAATAGGACCTAAAATGAGCAGTAAAAGTGTAGCAATCAAGATATAAAATTGGCCAATAAAATAAATAAATAAACTATAAGGCCAAAAGGTACAAAAATGAAACTACCCTAAATTAAGTCAATTGAAAAATTTAGGCCTAAAATCAGAATAAAAGCAAAGTAAAAAAATCAAGAAATTGTCCAGTAAAGAAATAAAAATGAGACATTTTGAGGTGACTCATTCAAAGATTAGTTAAGGGCAAATAATAATCATGAAAAGGCCAAAGCTAATAAAAAATAGAAATTGAAAAGTATAAAAGCCCAATTTTTTCTATTATTGAAAATTAAAAAGTTTAATCCACTTTCATAATCTATTTGGTAACTTCTGCTGTCCATTGACTGCCTGCACTATCTGTCCATTTTGGCCTGTAACTTGCATTAAGTGTTGTAACTTTTCTATTAATTGTTCTATAGCATTTCTACCGGTATTTGCCTTAATGGTTCTACTAGTTTCCACCATTTACCTGTAATATTGAACATCTCCTCGTCGCTTCTTGGTGGCTGCTTACTTACTTGTACTGCTGTGATAAATACCTATGAATAAGCTTGAAGTAGAATAGCTCAAGTGTGATTTTGTTTGGCACAATGCTATCCTTGTCAGGTAACTTAAGCCCAACTTGGCCGCTATAATTACTAGATATGAAGATATGTGGCATTAAATCATATTCTACTGTAAATCTTAGGCGTATATGTGGTATTACATTCTATCCTAACCAGATAGTTGAGCTTTAACTTGGCTACTCAAAACCCCCAAACCCAATGATTTTATATTATTAACAAAGTAGATTTAAATTATCGGTTTACCTTTATTACTTAAATTTAGGCTTTGGAATCCATTGCTGGTTTTTTCTTCAATGGCTTTAAACAAAAATTTGATATAATTTTCCTAATCCTTTATTTTATTTTGTTTTACATTTTGAATATTTACTATTATAAGAAAATAACAATAATTATACAGAAATAAAAAATTCATTAGTGCTAATTACAAAACAGTCTACTGCTCATATTAACATTGTTACGTCAAATTAAGTTTAGTTCGCTTTGAACAACCAATATGGTTTATACTCACTTCATTAAAATTTTATTGTAAATAAAAATAAGGCAAGCCAAACATTCACATTTAAAAATTTATCTTTATTAGTAGATAATACTGTAACTATGTCTTTGTATTCCAACATAACCTTATGCTTTTCTAGGCCTGTATCTCGGAAAAGAAGGATTTTCTATGGCAATAATCATTTCCATCCGTTTTCCGCCTCACTTGGTTGGAAAAAGTGGAAACGTTTTTAACAAAATCTCCTTTGGTCCCCCATTCCTCCATTTTAAATCATACTATTGAGTTCTTCTAACTTTTTACACTGTATAATTCAATTTTCTCTTTATTTCGTTAGAATAAACATTGCCTTAAGTACTTGTTTTTGAAAAATGCTACATCTTTATGGTATTCAATATATTATATTAAGATTTTTTTTTGAGATTAATTCGATTTCAAAATTCTAGCTCAAATTGATAAACTGCCACTTTTCGATTACGTTAATTGCTAAAAATCTTTCAAAAAAGTGAATTTCTTTATCTTATAAATAGGAAAAAAACATGACCGATTTCCAAGGGTTAGAAGACGAAGAAAAGCTCCAATTTTTATTAACTAAAGATTATGATGATGATTTAGATGATGAAGAAGAGCTTGAAAAAGAGTTAGATAAATATTTAGCTGAAGCAAGAATCGATAATAGAGATTATTATGCTTTATTTAATTTAAATAAAAATGTAATATTTTTAAATTATTTTATATTATAAACTTATCTTTATTTTAATAGTGTACTTTAGATGAAATTAAAGAAGCTTACAAAAGATCTTCTCGTTTATTTCATCCAGATAAACATTCCGATCCTGAAAAAAGAAAATTGGCTCAAAGTCAATTTCAATATTTACAAAAAGCATATGAAGGTAAACATTGTTATAATTCTAATTTTGATAGATTAATTTTTTAGTTTTAAGTGATCCCAACACCAGGGCAATTTATGATACTTATGGTGAAAAGGGATTAACTATGCCTTGGACAGTTGGACATTCACTTAAAACACCAGAGCAAGTAAAGTTCTTATTAATTTATCTAAAAATAAAAACTAACACAGTATAAGCTTAGGAAAGAGTATGAAAAAATGGCTCAAAAAAAGAGAGAACAAGATTTAGAAAATCTAGTAAAAACAAAAGTAAAAGATTATTTATTTTCAAAAAAGTTTACTTATTAATTAAAATAGACTAGTATTGATATACAAGCAGATGCTTCCCCATTCTTTCATTATTCTCCATCTATTCGATCCTTTGAATATGGTATGAGAAAATCAAGTGTGCAAAGAATTTTTATGAAACATTCTTATCATTCTCAATTGAATGATACAATGCAATTAACTTTAGTTGGTACTGTTTTAGCTCAACAAGGTAAAGGTGGTGGTAATGTTGGTGTTAATATTCGTCATGCAATTTCTCCAAAATTAACATTAGAAGTAATATAATAATAGATATATTTTCTATTTACTAAAGTTTATTAGTATGGTACCTCTTTGATAAAATCACGTGTTATTAATTTAAAGTCTTATTATCAACCTACCCCTGATAGGTAAATCAATTGAATCTTTTTTGATAAATATATAACTTTAAATTTAGTTTTATAAATACACGTACATCTATAGCCAGATTTAATGCACCACCAAGTAGTATAATTACAGTTGGAAGACAATTATCTGAAAGTGTTACTGGGTTTATAAACTATAATACAGGGAATTATAATTTAGGAAGATGGGGAGCTCATCGTAAATTACAACCCAATTCCTCATTAAGTATTGGTATTGCATCCCAAAAACAAGAACAAGAATATCAAGCTGAATTTCAAGTTGGTATGCAAGAGTCTCATATTTCCTTATTTTATAAAAAGAAAATAGATTCTAGAAATAAATTAATTGCTACTTCAACTCTTTCAAATGGTTCAGGTGTAAGTAGTGGACTTGGTATTCAACAGAAAATTTTACCAAAAACTAGCTTAGAAGCTACTTTAAATATTGGTTATCCAACTGGTATTTCAATTAAATTTGGGTATATCCTTTTATTTTTATTACTTTTTAATCTCATTTTATTTTAGTATAAATCGATTAGGTCAATCATTTTCATTACCAATTGCTATTTCTAATGGAATTAATTTAAATACATTATTAATTACTACAATTGTTCCAATTTCATCATGGGTCTTATTTAATGAATTAGTATTATCACCATGGCGTAAAAATAAGATAAAGAAGTAGAGATTTTTATTAATATTTATGATAATTATTAAACTGATTTTTCTATAGTAAATTAAAAGAATTAAGGGAATTAAATCATGATTATCTTGATGCTAAAAAGAGGGAAGCTATAGATACTCAACTTTTATTTAAAGATAATCTAACTAGAAGAATTGAAGCTGAAAAAGAAAAGAACGGTAAACACTTTTTATTATAAATTTTTTATCTTTATTTTTTTATTTTTCTAGGTTTAATCATTCAACAAGCATATTATGGTAAATTTGATAGTGCTGCCCCTGAATTTAATGAAAATTGTATTGATGTTACCCTCGCTTTACAAAATTTAGTATTAGAATCTCAATTAAATATATCTTCTGGAAGTTCAAAGGTAATTTATAGATATATAATAAAATTGTTAATTAATATTATTAGTCCAATCTCCTTGGATTTTATGATCCATGTTTTGGTGAACCTAAAAAACTTCTTGTAATCTATACCTTTAATCGTACTCAACATAAAGTCATTATTAAAGATGCTTCTTCTTTAATATGCCCTTTACGCTGTAAGTTGTTAGTAATAATTTATATTATAATTTTATTAATTTTTTTAGCTCATGCTTTATAAGATTAGAAAATAAATTTTCAAGTACAAGTAATATTCTATTGGCAATTATGGTTTGAATTTCATAGCCTTGACTTTTAACCTGTTACCTTTTATAAGTGTTTAATCTTCTCATCTATTTCCTGATATTCATTATATTTAAACAATATTATTTCAATAGAGGTAACCAAACGATTTTATCTTTATTGCCTTAAATACCAAAATAGATTTGACTGGGTTCAAATCATTGTTATTTATATGTTATGGATTGATTATATTAGATATTGAATATTCAAAAAGAAACATTATAGCACTTATATTAGTTTTTAGAAACAAGAATTTGTATTTTATAAAATCAAATTAAACATCAACTAGCTATTTAAAAATAATAAATATATTTAGATACAAGAAAATTAAAAAACTATTTCAAAATTCAATCTTAATAAAAAAAGTTTGATGATTGTCAAAATCTTAATATCAGTCTAATGTTTTACTAAAGATTCTATGATATTTGATAAATGATCTAATAATCCTTCCAGCCTTTCTCTTCAAGCGTATCAACTTTCTTTAGCACTTGTTCTTTCATTTGTTGTTGATAAACCAACATTTGATCCAAGTATGCTGAGTTGAATGAACCTAAAATTCTTATAGCTAAAAGAGCAGCATTGGTTGAGTTATTGATTGCTACGGTAGCGCATGGAACTCCTCTCTAAAAAATCAATAAATATATAAATAATAATAATATATGAAAAAACGTACTGGCATTTGAACAATTGAGTGTAATGAATCAACTCCATCGAGATGCTTAAGAGCAATAGGCACACCAATAACTGGAAGTGGTGTCATACTAGCAACCATACCAGGAAGATGAGCAGCCCCACCAGCAGCCGCTATAATTGTTTTAATACCCCTTTTATGAGCTTCACGAGCATAATCCATCATTCTTTCTGGAGTTCTATGAGCAGATACAATAGTGAGTTCAAATGGTACACCAAAATCTTCTAAAATAGTAGCTGCTGCTTTCATTACTGGGAGGTCAGAATCGGATCCCATGATTACACCTACTTCTGGTTTTAATTTTATAAACTTTTCTGCAGAGCCTTCTGGATCTTCATTTCCTGGAATTCCAGCTAAAAGATGGGCAACTCTATCCTTTAACTCTCTTTCATCATTAGCAACTACAGTTACATGACCCATTTTACGTCCTTTACGATTTGCGCGCTTACCATACCAATGGAACGTAGCACCATTAACCTTTAAACTAGATTCAATGGAATCACGCATTTCTTGCATATCTTCAGAGTCACCCAAGATATTAATCATAGCAGCACAAGGAACTTTTAAGGATGTAGAGCCTAACGGTAAACTACAAACAGCTCTTAAATGATTTTCAAATTGAGAAGTATGACATGCTTCAATTGTATAATGACCGCTATTATGAGGTCTTGGGGCAATTTCGTTGACAACTACATCATCATTCTCTAATAAAAACATCTCAACTCCAAAAATTCCTGCACCTTCGAATGATTTGATTGCTTGTTCACATATTTTCTTAGCTTTGTTTGAAATGTTTGATGAGATAGCTGCTGGAGCAATGACAACATGACAAATATTGTCCTTTTGTATTGTTTCAACTATAGGGTATGAAGCTACTTCACCAGAAGTTGATCTAACGACCATACAGGCTAACTCCTTAATGTAAGGTACCCATCTCTCGACATAAAAGTTATCAGGTTGCTCTAATAAAGCTTTTTTCATGCTTAAAGTATCATTGGAATTTTTTAAAACAAAATTCCCACGGCCATCGTAAGCAAGAGTCTTGGCTTTAAGCATGATTGGATAGCCCCATTCAGAAGCTAATGATTCTACTTCTACAGTTGACTTTACTTCCTTGAAATCAGGTAAAGGTAATCCAGCCTTTTCTAAATGAACTTTTTGCTGATATTTATCTTGAATAGTTTTAAGGGTATTTGGGGTAGGATGAATTGAACCTGGAGTTTCTTGTTCAATCTCAAATAAAGTCTTACAATCAATGTGCTCAATTTCAACGGTGATTGTATCGACTTTTTCTTTGAGTGCACGAATACAATCTCCATCTCTAAACGCACCATGAATGTGTTCTACGCAAGCAGATAGTTGTTTTGCAGGACAATCTTTAGGCTCGTCAAGGATAGTGATATTAAGTCCTAAGCGATGGCCTGCTTCAACCATCATTCTACCTAATTGGCCTCCTCCTAAGATTCCTAATTTTTTATGATCCATTTTAATAAATTGCTAAAAAAAATTGTTCTCGATTTTTTAATCAACTAAATATTGAAAAAATTAAAATTAATCTCTATTTTAATGTATAACTTAAGAGCTATATTTATGACTCAACGTTATAAAAATAATACAAATACGATAGCTATTTATTTCAATGACTGTTTTATTACATACGTTCGATTTTTAAGATTGTTGCACTATTGAGTTGGTTACTTTATGTATTTGAATGAATATTTATGTTCTAAGATTTATTACTTATTGTATTAATACATTATATATAATAGTTAACAGACAGCTTGAAGGCACCTTGGCGGAGTGGTTAACGCGGAGCCCTGCTAAGGCTTTTCCCTTTGGGAGCGCAGGTTCGAATCCTGTGGGTGTCGTTTTATTTTACAGCTTAATATTTTTATCCAATCCACTACTGTTATACATTTTTTCATATAATATCGTATATTTTTTATGTGAAAAGTTTAAATGTCAGACAAATTAGCTAAACAATTATTTGAATCACCAGGATTATATATTTTCGTATATAGTCTTGTATATTTTTTGTATTAAAAAGTTTAAATCTTACAAAATCGTAAATTAATTAAATTATCATTTTATTAATCGCCAGGATTGTATATTTTTGTGTATAATATGCTAAAGTTATTCTTCAGATTCAAGATCATTATCTTCTTCAGAATTGGGACCGACTGGTTCTACAATTTCTTCTGGAGTAACATTGTTTATTTTTGGTTCTTCGATTTCAATAGCAGCTTCGGTAGAACTTCTTTCCTTTGGTTTTGGTTTTGGTTTACCGCCCTTTGAAGGCTTTTTTACGATTTGTACGGAATTTAATAACTCACTTTTGTAATCTTGATTCAAAGCCCAAATCATAACACCACCTAAGCCGTTACTCAAAACATAATTTGCCTTTGCCTTAAGAGATTGTGCATCATCATAACTGATGAGAGATTTTGTTTGTGCATTAAACAACCAAGGTGTTTGAGATACTTTATCAAAATGACGTACCCATCCAGCGCCGGTATTTGCCTTAGCACTTCCAGATAAAGCAGAGGTCATGATTTCAGCATAAGTAATTGGTTTACCAGTGTTCTCAACACGAGTACCATACATACCAGTAGATTCGTTTAAGTCTTCTTTAACATTAGAGATTGTACCATAAAATGGTAATCCAACGACTAATTTATTTAAAGGAATACCAGCAGCACTCCATGCTTTAACACTTGACTTTACAGAGGTTTGAGCGGCTTTACCTGCTTCAAAATCTAAACCAGCGTTTGGACCACTTTGTGGGGAACCAGAGAAATTGATATCATATGCCATGATATTTATCAAGTCTAATACCTTACCATATCCACTCAAATCAGAGCTTCCATCATAAACAGTTGCACCAACGGCAATAGTAATTAACTTTTTTCCAACGAGACCACGTAATTCATTTAAAAACAATAAAAAGTTACTAACATCGGCTTTATCATATTTGTTTCCATCACCAGCTTGACCAGGATATTCCCAATCAATATCAATACCATCCAATTTATTCGCATCGATGAATTGCTTGATATTGGTGGCGAATTTGGTACGAGTAACGGCAGTAGCAACAACTGGAGAAAAGGACTTGCTTCCAGTCCATCCGCCTAAAGAAACTAATACTTTACAATCCGATTTATGGGCAGCTTGAACGACACTGGCTAATAAAGCACTATTTTCAACGGAAGGCATTAAAGCTTGCTCATCAAATTTACCAAAAGAATAATTGATGTGAGTTACTTTGTTGAAATCAACATCTTCAACCTTGTTACTTCCCCATTCAGTAAAATATCCAACAATCACGTTATTTTTTGCAGCAATCATGGATATCCATCCTATAATTACTAATATGGTGGTTAAGAAAGAATTCATTTTTATTATATACAATATAATAATTTAAAGTTGACTATTTATTTCTAATAAATTTTTATAGTATTTTAGTTACAAATTATTTCATTTATATATACTCAAGGTCTGTTTTGAACCTTTAAGCTTCTATTATTAAATACATTAAATTAATAATTTATTCTGTATTCAGGATAAAATTTATTGTCAAAAATTAATACATTTCTATTTATGTAAAACAAATGGGAATAATATAGGAACAATAAATTGTTTTCGTTTAGGCTATTATTATAGATAATATTCATTTTATGGCTACGATCCATTTGGCAATGAATTTACTATGTAACTAAATAATTGATATATTTATATAGCTATTCAATATTTAAATTAGATATTTTACAAAAATTTGATACATTTGATTATGGCTGCTATGCATTTTATATGCCTATTTTAATCTATAGCAGTATACTTTACTATTAAAATGCTACTTTAATTATGTTAAAATCCGTGATTGCTTCGATTTATGGGTTTCAATCTATTGAAAAATCACAATTAAGAAAAATAAAGGATCTTTCTATTGAATTTATTTTATTTTAATTTGCAATTACCAAATAAGAGAAAAATGAAACTTTTAAAACTTATTTTTTGTCATGATTAATAAATTTTAATTTCATTTAATATTGAAGTTTCCAGTAGGTTTTAGATAACATGAGCATTTATAAGGCTTTGTATTGATTAGGAGTAGAAGTTCAACATTTAGAATTAAATTGTCAAATATACTACATAATATAGTAAATTTTGATTATATAATTTGTAATTGCGATCAATAATTATTTTTATTTTATCTTCCAATTTAGAATTAAATAATAAAAATTAGGAAAAAAGCTTATAATAGTATTTCAATACATTAATTAACCTAGATACAGGTATACGTGAGCTATCGTTTTTATTAAAATGACTATCAATCAATTTAATTTTCAAACTATTTTAGCATCAGTCTTTATAAAAATTCAATAAATTATATCTAAACTTAAAAAGCTCTCCTTTTACTGTAGCTGACCTTCTAACATTTGCCCTATTTATATAAAAGCTTTATGTTTGCTATTATCTTAAACTAAAGCTTTTGGGTTAAAAGCTCTTTAAAACACTGTCAAGCTTGGTATGCTTTTAGCGATGAATACGTATATTAACTTGTATCTTTAAAGATTTAAAGACAATGCTCTAGTTTAAGATGTACTTATTAATATAATTTATATATATTTGATAACCAGTGTTGGTTGTGAAATAAAACAAATACATTATAATTAAATATTTCTAAATCTGATATAGGCTAATTACTATGTTTTGCACTTTAAAAATAAGATAAATTCAATATCTATAAAATATTACTTTTATATTTATAATTTCCTGGAACTGTAAAAACAATTTTATTAGTATCATTATCTACTTTAAATTTAGGTTGAGTTTACTGTCTATTTCAATTTTTACAAACAATCTCTATGCAATTTTCATACCTTTTGGTATAGTATTTTCGATATTTGTTACTATTGATTTGCATTTATTTCAGTTAACGGTGTTTTTTGAATAAATGAAGATATTTTATTATGTAGTTATTGTGACTCTCTAAAAAGTTAAATGTTAGCATAAAATAGCTCCTTTTTACTAAACAAATTAAACTCGTTTATACCTAGTTTAAAGTGATTTCAATTTATATTTTATATTTTTATAGTACAGAATTCAATAAATTATTTAATATTTAAGTTTCACTATAATGAAAATATATAGCAGCCATAATGATATAGACTTAGCTGTATTTTTTCGAAATGAACATTTCATTAATATCAGATACTTTATATTACTTTCTTGTTGCAACACTAATTAGTAATAAGAATGTTAAATGTAATAGCTTGGGTTTGTAATTTTTAGCTTGTAACAATAATGTTGTAGCAAAGTATTATCTTCAATAGTCAAAAATGCATAACTTCCAAACATCATGGTAATAAGAATAGGTGAGTTAGAAGGTCACTTTATTTTTTCAATCTTAGCACTCACACTCTGTATTCCGCAATTCTAATTTAGTTAGTTTTTTATAATGAGTCTAATATGCTTTTTGCTGTTGTTTTTAAGTTACCTATTAAAAATTGTTAATGAATAATTTACAATATGAATACTTATAGCTTACCCTTTAACTCTGTTAATATTTCATTCAAATACCCATCTATTAAATCTTTAGAGCTTTGTGACACTTTATCAAGTACTTTATCAACTACAGTAGCTAACGAAGCAAGATAATTCATACGAATGGTATCTTCTTCAGCACCTTTGCATCCCGAAATGAGCTCGGTTACCAGTGGATCGACTCTTAACAACATACCAATAAGAACATCCAATGCTTTTGATGCTTTACTACGTACTGATTCGGAATAAGTATCTCCCAAACTCTTAATGAATGTTCTTTGAAGCTGTGGAAGGAAGGGTTTAAGCATAGGTCCAGCTTTGTCTAACATCTTTAACAGGGTGTCTAAAATAGAGGCACGTACACCTGAAGAATAACGCTCTCCAATAACACGAATCAATGGACCTGTTATTTGAGTTATAGATGGTCTGAGAGCACTTGAACTTGTATAATCCACGAGCTCACCTATAAAATTTAGAAATTAAGAAATTAAAAAAATTAAAAAACCAAACCTATGGCAGCGGCAGCTCTTTCTCTAATATCTGAAGTACTATACATTAATCCTTGGAGATATATGGAGAGGAAAGGCGAGACACCCTAATTTTTGTAAATATATAATGTTATTAAAAATATAATTAACTTACCTTAGGTAAGCAGAAGCCTGGTAAACTGGCATTTGCAGGAAGTTGTTTACATGCTTTTGAAACGATCTGTCTTAATGGGATCACTAGCTGATCGAGTTCAGATTTATCTAGTGATTTAACAAGGTTCGAAAATGCTTGTGAGCCATGAGTTAAGATAGGGCCTTCTTTAATGGAATAAAGAGGTACAAGTACACGCATCCATTCAACAACAAATGGTTGCACATTTATATCCTCTTCGTTAGTCATAAAGAAAGTGGATAATGCTGACAAAGCTTGTATTCTCTTCCATTCCTCTTCTGATGAGACCCATTCAAACAACGTTTCCATCAAAACGTCAATACCATTTTGATTTACTTTAGCTAAAAGACTTCCTATAGTTTCTGAGATAGCTTCTATACTATCAATATCATTTTGGTTAGTAGACTCCAATAATGGAATTAAAATCGATTTAAGTCTATTATTTAATGAAGAACCACCTTCTTCGATCAAACAAGAAAGAGCCTTTGCATTAAATAACGTAATAGGTGCAACACAGAGGTGTGCTATAGCAGAAGGTAAAACTAAACCTGGACGCACAGAAACTAAACAACGTAAAGCTTCCAAAGAATTTGGATTGCCCTTGGAAGATAAACCTTTCAAAAGAGACTCAAGGATGAAATCGACTGCTACTGGGCCAATACTGTTACTTAAGCTAATGAAAGTCTTGGTTGCGGTCTCTCTAACTTCTGAAGATTCATCACATAATGCTTTAAGAACAGCATTAGTAGTAATATCCAAGAAATCTTCAGCACCACTTTTGCCAAGGACATTAATAATTTCTGAGAGAGCTAAACATGCAGATTGACGGACTTCGAATTCATTTGATTCAAATCTTTGGTTAATGATTGGCATGATTTCTTTTAATCCGTTATCTCCTAATTTTCTAACTAAATCGCTGAGGGAAGCTTTACTCATATGCTCAAGATCAAAATATGGAGAAATGATATAAGTTAAAACTTGTTCCAAGAATATTGGTAAAATTTCTTTCAAAGTACGAGGTGTGTTCACTACAATCATATGCCAGATGGCGGAAGCAACTTGACGAACCTTTGGAGAGACATCGAAGCGGATAATAAATAGACCTGAAAGAATAAGGTCACGGCGTTCTTTACCGAGAGCTTCAAGAAGAGCCTTACGGTTGCCTTCTGAAGAAGCAAGAGCCATATCATTTTCTTCTTGATCCTCTTCATCTTCGTCATCTATTTCTACTTTACCGGCAATACCCATAAGCTTGAATAATAAATCTCCCATGAGTTGGGCTGAAGCTTGACGAATACGCCATTTGGGCTCAAAGATACCACGTTGTAATTCAGGAAGGAGGAGATCGACCGCTTTATCTGAATAACTTGTAATAATAATTTGGGATGCCCTTAAAGAAGCATCACGTACATACTCAGACTCATCTGCAAGCCCATTAATAATTGGAGGAAGAGCGGTATGAAGGTATGGCTTGAAAGCCAAACCAAAGGTGGCTGGAATATAAATGAGTAAAGTAACAAAACTTTCACGAATGTAGTATTTGGAACTTTTGGTATTTGCAATAATCTCAGGCAATAAACCTTCGAATCGAGTGATATCTAAACCTGCCAAAATTTCGGAAAGGGCTTGAGCAGCACCAGAGCGATCAATGCTGCTTGATTCAGATTTAAGTACCGCTAATAGCTCACCTATTATATCAGGGAAGTTGATTTCACCTAGTTTAGACACCATAGCTCCGATGGATTTAGCTGATGTACCACGTGCTTCTGGAACTGGATCAGCAAGGATTTTCTTAAGGTCAGGTATAAGTTCAGGAAGATAAGGAACAAGGTCGTTTTGATCAGTAAGGGAAGCCATGTTACCAACGATTTGAGAAGCCTTGCATTTTACATCAGTACTTCTTTCACGTAATCCTCGTTGTAATACTGGTACAATAAGAGCAAGACAAGGTGCATCTAGATAATGGACAAAAGGTGTTTCCAAAAGAGCTTTAAGGACCATTTGAGTATTTTTATCAGGATCAGAAAGTGCTTCCATGATCTTTGGCATAAGAGATCTGATTTCTGGATTATTTATAACATTGGTAAAACTGTTTAAAGCACTATCAGCGGAGTTTTTAACTTGATGATGGGAATCATTAAGAACTAAGATAAGATGTGGAACAATGGTAGGTAACGATATGGCAAGTTGCTTTGGAGCACAGAAAGCCATAGAACCCAAAAGCTCAACTGCACCGCGTTTGGTCCTCCATTGATAATCATCTAAACCTGACAATAAAGTTGGGAGCATCAATTTAACACCATATTCACTTAAATTACTCATAATTACTCTACTAGTATTGAGAGTTGCTCTACGGATATCATCGCTACCATCACTGAAACAAGATAAAAGAAGCGGGAGGATTTGTTTGAAATATGGTTCAAAGAGACGATTCAATATTTCACTCATGGTTTCAAACGCAAACATAGCACCTTGCTTATGTTCAAGCTTTTTAGCCTGTGCTGCTTCGGAAAGAGTAGTTAGTATATTGAATTCTTTTATAGCTTTAATCCCTTTCCCTTTAACAAGTCCAGAAAGTCCATATGCCGCTCCTCTTCTTATGGCATATTTTTCGCCATTCAAACATCTATCTAATAATTCCTTAATCAATTCAGAAGATCTATCAGGAATAAATCGAACCAAAGGTGCTATACAGTTAGCTACAGCATACTGTACACTTTCAGATGGGATATCAAGGGTTTGGATAAGTCTATCCATAATGATCAAAATTTCTTTCTTCTTATCGCCTAAATCTTTTGCCAAAGTTCCATAAAGAATTACTACAGCTTCTTTTATATAATCATGTTTTTCGGATTTACTATCGGGTTGATCAAGGTAATTCTGAAGGATTGGCATTATATTTTTAACTTGTTTAACACCATGCGTATTTATTAAAATTAAACATGCATCTAACATAATTTTACGTACTTCTTCATTTAAATCACCTAAAGCTTCTTGATAAATCATAAAATTTAAAAAGCTTTCAATTAAATCTTGCTTCAGATTCATAGCAATCTTCCCTAAGGCTATACCTAATGAGGTTCTCTTAGCATAAGGATCGGTTTTTTTCAATGATGATTCGATCAATATTCCAAATTTATCATATTCTGGTACTAAAGGTTTTGAGAATTCAATATACATTAAGTATATATTCTCAAGCATAGAACCAACTTTATCTGTATACCTTTGAGATAGATATCCGAAACTATATGCTGCAGTTACTCTAACATGCTCTACTTCATGATCAAGGAAGCTATACATCGTGCTTTCGAAATTATCTGGTGTTGTTAGTTCATTTCCTTTCCATAAGAAAGAAGCAATCTCGGATTCCCTTTTGTTTATGTTTACATCCTTATCTTCAATATCAAATTGCTCAATAAAAATGTTTGCCCAAACATTAAATGGAGCTAAATCTATTGGTTCTAATGCTTGAAGACATGCTTTACGTATATTAGATGATTCGTGTAACAAACCATCTACAAGAGGTTCAATATCTTTATAATCAATATTTAATGCTTGACCTAAAGCCTCTCCAAGAGTTAGCAAATTCTCTAATGCACTATTATAGAGCTTAGGGTGAGAGGTTATTGTATAAAGTAAGCAAGAAAATATTAATCGCCTTGGGAATGAGTCATTTTCACCTTCAGAGCAGTGATTACCAATGATTTCCAACGCTAAAAGAAGCTGCTCCATCTCGGAACTTGGTTGATCATCATCATGCCCGACGTCCTTAGCTTGATTCCGTAACTTCTTTGGGCCAAAACCGATACCACCGGAATAAAGGATCTCAGTAAGTAGAGGTAAAGTATATGTTAAAGCTGAAGTAGAAAGTTTGGATCTACTGCTATACATTTGTAATCTAAACAATAACCTTGATATAAGCTCGGTTAGAGGTTCACTTTCCCATTCAGATGGTACTTTAATATCATGACTTCTAAGGGTAGCATAGCATATCAATTCTGGGATATCATTCATTTCAGTGGAACAAACGGATCTTAAACTATACCAGGTATTAACCCCATTTTCTTTGAGGATAAAAGTAGAATTTTGATCCTTAAGCACACTGAATACTTTTTCAATTAACTCAGAAAGCAAGCTCTCCGAAGCTTGTGGAACGTCATATAAGAACCCTGATATATTCAAACCTTCAACCAAACTTCTAGTCATTGAGAAAGCATTCCGAATTTTATTTACTAGTGAAGAAACTGTTGAGCGTACATTTGATTCTACTAACAACTGCTTTTTAATAGCCTCTTGTTCTTCTTTAGTGTATTTTACTGGTTTGTTTTGCCCACTTTTTCTTGCTAATGATTCACGAACTTCCCTATCCCATTTATCCTCTTCATAATTCTTTCTATTACGGTTCTCTGAGACATTATTTCCTCCTTTATTTAGAATATCTTTGTATAGTGTCCCTTCTGGAGTTTGCCAAATATTTAAATCATCAATAGTGATTGTTGAAATATCACACTCACCAAATAGTTTAATTGCTTCACTCATAAAAATATTTCCAAACACTGCTGGATTAATAAAAGTCACCATTCTAATAGCTTCAAATACTGCGTTTCTCCAATCCTGAGATAAATCGTCAATAAGGTTGCTTAAGATAATTTGTGTGATTTTTTCTGATTTTTCTGTGACAAGACTTTCGATATTTAAATTTGCCTTGGAAATCAAAGTAATCCACAAGAAGCTTCCATCTGACGATTTGAGTTTGTCGAAATTAGACAAAATTAATACTTCAATTCCCAAATCTTTATGTTCATCCATGGATATTGAAGAGAATATATTAACCATTAATTTTCTAATTACCAAGTATTGTGATTTAAGTAAACTACTATCATTTTTCAATTTTGATTCAATCTCTTTTAAGGTTAAACGAATAAAGTTTGGTGAATGATTTTTTGAAATTTCATTAACCACAGAAAATAACAAATTAATACTATTTTGAGAGGAAACATTTATAGCAACTGATATCAAGGAACGGGATAAAGCTTCTTGAGTCTCTGGGGAAAAAGTACCATAATTCCCGCAAACAACATTAAAGGCTCTCAAAAACCATTCAATATCCTCATTCGAGACAATTTTGCTTAAAACTTTCTCATTGTTGAAGAAGCAAGTCTCGTTTTTCGTTTTAGGGGTTATTGTTTTTAGATCCACGTAATTATGGTTTTCTAAAATATCGTTATATTTGCTTGTGCTTTTAGAATACTCTAGAACGATATAAATGACATATGCCTCTAAAGGAATAGTAGAGGATGCTATGGGTGAAGTTTGGATTTTTGCAAAAGCATTTAAAAGAGGGGAAATTAAACTATCAATTATAGTATATGCATTTTCTTTACAGCTTAATACTATTTTTCCTATGGATTTGAAGTGGCCTTTTCTAATTCCGGGTTTATCTGACTTAATTCCTTTTTCAAAAGCGGTTATCAATGATTTTATCAAATCATTTTCAGAAGGCTTATTATTTAAATACTCAATAAAAATTACTGTAAAAGATCCGACCAAAGCTTGGAGTCCGTTTTCATTTGACTCTTTTGTTATTAGAGGGATCATTCCTTTAACTAAGTTGGCTGTAATAGGAAGACTACTGTTTGAAATAATTAAAGCTGAGCATGACTCATATAATACAACACGATGCTCCAATGAAGCGATTTTTGCTGATACTGCCTTCAATAACTTATCACTTGCTGTTTTCAGATTTCCCTCATCTTTAGATTTCTTACAAACTAAATTGAGTAATTTGAAGCTGTTTTGTCGAATAATCGGATTGGAACTTTGATAAAGTGATAGTATTTGATCAATTAAATTATCAGAAAGAACTGAGCTTAAATCAAATGAAAAATTTCTGAAAAGGGGGATCATAGCTTGAAGAATAATTTCTGGAGAACGCAAAATCATCTTATCCATAGGTGGCTTGATTTCACTTCTAAATATCTCTTCATTAACATATCCTTTCAAAAAGTCGCCAAGAGAATCACTAGCATAGACTGGAATAGGGGTTTTGGAATTAATTATATTGGTTACATAAGCTTCTAGAATCTGTTTCTTTTGTGCATCAGTAACGTCATCGGCTTTTCCTTTTAACAAATAGCCAAGAAAAGTAAAATCGCGATAATCTTTAAGTTCTTTTGTTGCCACTGAAAGTAAATAGCCAAAGGAATTACCTAAGGAAACTAAACCTTTGATTTCTTTCAAAGTATATTGAATCAATCCCTGTTTTACAAATAATGGGTTTGATAAAGAATCAAACAACTTTGAAATAAATTTCAAAAGCTCCTCGTTCTCTGGTGTTGGTGAAGGCGAACTTTTCCATAAAAGCTTAAAATAATGAATAAACCATACTAACAAACCAAATCTACTGAAAGCTGGGCTTGTAAGACTAAAAAATATTAATTTTTACTTTCGAAATGCTAGATTAAATTACCATTGGTCATTATCTTTACTTATCTTTAAAACCTTGGTAGCCTCTTTGGTAACAATATTTTTGAAATAATTGGCCATCAAAACCGGGTTGGTTTTATAAGCAGTCGTCCAAAAATCCAATACTGCATTTATACTTGGTCTATCAAGGTATCTAGGATATGTATACAACAATCCTTGAAATGCTCTAGCGGTATCTGGTTCATTTATGCCTTCTAATCTTGCTATACATGTGTTTAGTTTACTCTTTAAATTTATAATAAAATACAATACTTTTTAGCTCGTTAACATACGATATCCTTAACTTCTCATTTGTTGAAATAAGAGTGTTGAGATCTACTATAAGCTTTTGATCTATTTTATCAGCCATAGTTTATTGAAAAAATAAAGCAAAGGTTGATATATTGAATCCCTTTTATACTATTTTATGAAAATAAAATGACTGCGTAACAAAGTAATTTTACTACGCAGTCTTCATCAATTTTTTATTCTATGAAAAAATTCAAGTTGCTAACTAATAAATCCCATAATTTTATATGATTTATAGAAACAAAAAATAAAGTTTTAGTAAAAAAAGTTAACTTTTATCAAAATGTCAGCAACTGCCCAAAACGCTTTATTAAATGTAAATGATATATAATTAATTTGACAAAAATTAATGTAGTTTAGGTCCTTCGTTGGGGTGCCCTTAGTGGTGGTTTATTTTATGGATATAATCGTCATAACTCCTTAGTCAAACTAGAGGCTAAATTACAAGCTGAAAATGAATATAAGCGTAAGGAAAAATTAATTCATGACGCTAAGGTTGCTTATGCTCAAAAGAAGGCTGCACAAGGTTCATCAGGTATTTAATTTATTTAGTAAATATTTAAAAAAAATTAACCTTTTCATAGTTGTTTCTGATCCAGATAGCCCTAACTTTGATCTCGAAAAGTTTTTATTAAGCTTTGAAAAGACTAATTAAGTTTTGAAATTCCAATAACCATAAAGTTTATTTTAATATAATTATAAAAGTGGGTTTCTTGCTTTATTTAAATATTTAAATGTAATTTCAGCTTTTTTTATCTTAATGAAAGCACGATTATTATTTTATTCTTATTTTACTATTAAATGAAGTGATTGAGTATAAATGGCGTAAATCAACAATATCAATATATAGTTTAAATAAATAAAATAGATATAGTTTATTGTATATTATTAATATGAGATTTTGTTTTGATCCATTTAGAGATACAATATGTTCTTTAAAATATCGTATATTTCTGTGGAATAGGACTATGATTTAATTGCCTGTTTGCCAATATCACCATAGTAGAATGTAGTTAATTTACCTCTTTCTAATTTTTTGATATACATGTATTGAATTTTTTTAGTTGTTTGGAACAATGAAAGTGATTTAATATACAATTTTTTCTAAAATATTAATATTTGAACATAAAACCTATCAATAAATTCACAACTAAATTTCATTTATTTCTATTAAAAATATTATTTAAAATATCTTATCAGTTAACTAAGGCCAACAAAAATACTAAGTTTTATAGCAAAAACTTGCATGTAACATTAAGTTTTCTATTATCTATATTTATAAATTTTCCCAACCAGTTTTAACGCCTTCTAGCGGCATCCTTTTCATTTTACTGCCATCTCTATTGTTTATTCGTTTTTCTTTCACATTCTTATCTGAACCATCAATTTCTTTAATGCTCTTTAAAAACTCCATTCTTTTTTCTCTCCTTTTGTTTTCTTGGTGTTCAATAACACTTTGACTTGGTTGAAACTTTGATTTCAGAATCCTCCTTACAGCTTCTGGAGCTATTTTAAATTCTTCGGAAATTTTAAGTAAAGGCCAGTCATGTGGTAGCTTTAAATAATTAAATATTAGTTTCTTAATAATAATTACTTGAATACCTCTTTAGCCAAGAACCTTATCCTTTCCATGGCTGTCCTTGATATCCTCTTTGTTGGGTTCCATTGTTCGCCACCAAACTTTTTATTTATTTCTTGTTTTCTTAGTTTCCAGTGGGGTATATCTTGATCCTCATCTATGGTTTCGCTTTTTATATAATCGTCTTGTCTTTCAATCTTAGCCCATTTGTTTTTATTTGTATCCTTCTTTTCCACTTTTTTTACAAATTCTTTCTTTACAGGCTTGCTTTTATTGTTTATCTTTGTAGATATCCAATCGAGATCTTTAATCTTTATACTACTTGTTAAATCTATGTTGTCTTCATCACCTTGATCTTTTAATAAAGTGGTATTATTATGAAGCGATGCCACTCTATTAATACTAAAAGTATCCTTGAATTTATAAATAGCCCCAAGCCTCTAGTATAAAGATTTAGTAGTTTATTTAAATAGTTGAATTATCAAGTACTTTAATTTTATTTAATAACATCTAAACAACTTTCTAATTTAAAAAAAATTGTGACTTCTTACCCGATTTGATCCAATAAAAGCTTTTGTTTTTTTATTCCAAAATGACTTTAAAAAGAGGTTTAATGATAGTGTTTGAAGGATGTGATAGAGCAGGAAAAAGCACGCAGACAGAGTTATTAGCTAAATATTTTGCACAAAGGAATTTAGAATGGAAATTAGTAAAGTTTCCAGGTAACGAATACATTTGAATATAAAAAGGTGACTAATTTTAAAAGACCGTACAAGCATCAGTGGTAAAATGATCAATAGTTATTTACAAGGTAAAAAAAAGCTCAATGATCAAGCAATACACCTATTGTTTTCAGCCAATAGATGGGAAGTAATTCATGAGCTAAAAAGTATGCTTGATGATGGAATAAACCTTATAGTGGATCGATATGCATTTTCCGGTGCTGCATTTACAGCAGCTAAAGTAAGTTCTAATTTTTGTTATTCAATATTTTCGATAAAGTGTTAGGGATTAGACTTAGAATGGTGCAAGGCATGCGATAAAGGCTTGCTTAGTCCAGATTTGATCTTTTTTTTAGACATTGATAATGAAACAATGAAAACAAGAAAAGATTTTGGTAACGAAATCTATGAAAAACTTGACTTTCAGATGAGAGTTAGGGAAAAGTTCGAGCTCATTAAAGAGAGTCATTGGAAGGTACTGTATATGTAGTTATCAAATATATTAATTTTAATTCAAAAAGTTTATTGATGCCAAATTACCTATCCAAGATGTTCATGAGCATGTGGTAACATCTGTTGAATCAGCCTTGAAAGTGGATAATATACCATGCACTAAATATAACCTTTGGTTAGATTAAATTTAATAATTATAATCTATGTGAATACTTTGAGTATTTTAAAAGTAAAAATCAAAGCTATTCGTTTGTCATTTATAATGGCCAAACTTGATATTTTAATATTGCTTTAATCCTTTAAAGTAGCATACAATTTTATGTATATTAAAACTATATTGAATAATCTAATAACATCTTTAATTAAATATTAACTGTAACCAAATATATCAATGATCAAAACTGAAATAAATAATCCTTTAAAATAATTCAAGTTTAACCCTACATAAGACTAAGTGAATTCTGTCAAATAATACTTTAAACGCTCTATTTTTATTATGACTAATATATTATCTATTTTTGTATTGTTTTCTCGCTTTGGGGGGGTTTAACCTCTGTTCTACTATGCCTCTTTCTTTAGAATTTGGATTTAAAAAACCAAATATATAAGTATTAGGGAATTTATCAACTAATTCTTCATTATCACCTTTAGATAGCCCATCCTTAAACCCTAATGTTCTACGATGTTCATACCCTGGATAAAGTGCAGGATTAAATGGAAAGCATTGCTTTGTTTTCCATACTTGGCCTTCTTTAGCGAGACTTGTAACTTTCCATAAATCATACGGTAAACCAGATTTTACTGTAACATGCAACTCACCATGGTATGGGTGTACTAAAGTTTTAGAGCTTTTGAAGAATCCAAGTAATAACTTTTGGTTGTTTAAGATGTTACGATCTTGATCTTTTATTCCAGCACCTATTTAAAAATATTAAAATAAACCTTTTATTTCAAGAAATCATTACCAGTATGCGGGAAGTTGAAAACAATTTTATCAAAACAAAAGCTGGGTTTGTTTACCTTTAATTTTTTTGCTTGTTTATCAAACTCTTCATAAATCTCATCACCATATAAACCTTCTTGGCACTCTTTAAACAATAACTTTTTATGTCTATCTAGACATGTAGCGTCAATATCAAAGAATACCTTTCCTCCCATATCCTCTATATTCTTAATATTCTTAGTAGTTTCTTCACCATACTTTTTGATACAATCTTCTTTACTATCATATGCAGTAGCAAAAATATTTTCTCCACTGTGAAACATTTCACATAATGCATTTGCAAAACTAAAATTTCCTTTAAATATGAATGTTTAAAACAGGACTATATATATACAAAATATTCTACCTTCTCCTATCAACAATATTCTATCTTCGGCGTTATAAGGTATTTTCGAGTGCTTTAGCTTTTCAGCTCTATAAGCACCAATCTCACCTTCAGTCATACCTTCCAGTTTCGATTTTAAGGACACAACATTTATTTCGTTCCGGTTCATTAATCGTTTTTTCTTGGCCGAACTTTGGGCATCGCTTGCTTTTTCTAGCTTCTGCTGGATGCTTTGTTGCTGCTTTAACTTCTGTAGTCCGGCTTTCAACTTTGGTTTTGCTTTTCCCATTGCACTAAAATTTAAAAGCTGGAAATTTAAAATTTGAAGGTTGCATTTTCTAGCTGCTTAAATTAGATTTTAATATTGATTTATGCAACTATAAAAATATTTGTCAAGCTAATTTAGTTAAAACAGTAAAAATTTGTTTTTTTTCATTCTAATATATTTAGAATATTAAAATAAGCACTTATTAATAGAAACAAAACTTTAATGTCACATGTAATCAATCTCGACCTTGATGTATGATTTATTTCCATTAGTATATATTTTATTGTCCATTCATCTAATACTTCGAGTCAAGGAAATACCCTAAATTTGGGAAAAAACTAATACATTATGGATTACACCACGATTTAAAAACAAATTAATATTTCAAATTATACTTTAAAATGCTTCATTATTTTCTTATAGCTTGTAAAGATATTATTTGATAACTAAAATCTAATATAAACTATAAAGCTTTTTATATATGTCACCTTATGTCAACCATTATGTATAATAAGGAATTCAAAGATATTATAGTAAGACAGCTATCCTTTTATTTATAAAGACAATTTTATCATCTTATGAATTTGAAATACTTTATCATTTATTAGCTTTTCCTATATTTACCAAATTTAGTCTATTCATATAATTTTAATAAATTTTGAGCCCAAATGGTTAAATTTAAAATTGAATTGATATAGTCAAAAAAAGACTATATAAAGTGGAAAAAAGATCCAAATAATCCAAAACCCATTCTCTTCAATAATAACTAATCATGAAATTTACCTCAGTTTTATTTGGTTTATTTGTAATCTCTTCTTCTAATGCATTATATATTGGCAGCAAGTTTGATACTAGAGCTTTAGATACTGCACAATCTAATAACCAACCAAGATTTTTACCCCTTCTTTTTGGTGCCTTAAGAGTTGGTAAAGCTATCAAAGGAGCTGTTGACTCAAGAAGAGGCAAAAAATAAGGTGGCTTCCGTACTTATTGCTATTTAATTGTTAATAAATATGCTAACTATTCATTTTTTAATTTTATTTTTTGATTTTATAAGTAGTTATTTGATATATTCATTTAGCTTGAATGCTAATTACCATAACAGTTTTCATTTGACAAAGTGTTCTACGTTAAAACGCCTATCATTGATTTTTTCTATTCCACCATTATTTATTAAGTATTATACATTATTATTAAAATATAATAACAAGTGTTATTTCTAAATTAATATGACTTTCAAAATGCTATCCTATGGATTAGCAAAAACCTTATTCATGCTAACATGTTCTAATAATCATGTTTTTTTAAAATAAATTCATTTTTTACAACAGTAATAGATATTACAGCCGAACGTACATATGGCGAAATACAAAATACTTGATCGTTATAAAGCTAGCTATTAACCTAGCTACTAACCTAGCCCAATTTACCTTAGCTAAGGCCGTTCTTATTTATATAATGTGCTTCAACAGATAAAAAAAAGAAAAAAGTGCCCTGAGATTGCTTCAGGATATGAGCGCTCAGTATTGTATGCTAGGCTTGGCAATTAAAGCCAATGTAAGTAAATGTGTTAATAATACCATAATTCAAATAAACCACAAATGTTTTTAGTATATTTTAGCTCTACTAAAATGGATATCTATAGTAGACAAAATTTTATTATTGTAATCTAAGTAGGCTTGAAAGTATTTTCAATAAAATTGATTATTTTTTAACAGAGTTTTTATAGAGAAAAATACTGGAAAGTAGTAGAGGCTCAATATAAAGATAAAGCTTTGGTTTTCTTCAAGTTATAGTGGTTTAGGATGCAAAAATCAGGTATAAGCGAAGTGATAAATAGTTTATAGCTTTTATCTTTAAACATACATTAAATTCAATTCAATTAAGTTATAATTAGATATTTGATTTTGTTAAAAAATTTAAATTAAAGAAATTTAAATATTAAAGCACACAAATGATTAATAAAATATAGCAAGAATAATAAAAGTTAATATTTTTCAAGTAAATTTAATTCAAACATTAACTTGTATGTGTTATTGCACTGCTTCAACAAACATCAAAATATTTATAATTTATTATAGCATAAATAAGATTATAGATAAAAACAGAATTGATTTTAACTGTTTTAATGTCCAATTATTGCAAAGTATGTTTTTATTGATTATAATATTTTTTATTATATCAATACACAATTTAGTAGTCTAGTGTTTTCAAATCATTTAGACAACTATTAAGGAAGTTCATACTAGGCCGAAGGATAGTAGCTAATATAATAAGGGCAGTATGTTAGTAAACTTGTGTTTTACGAAAATTATAAATAGTAAGTTTAAAAATGGAGGAATAGTAAAAATTTATTTTCCAAAATAAGGGTTATGCTTATTTAAATTAACCCTTTAATACTTTAGTTATCAAAATAAGATAAATTGCTATATGAATTTTACTTTGTTAGAAATGGATAAACTGAAATTTAAATATTTATACTTCAATCATTAATAATTTACCTACTCTGATTAATAATTCATTTACTTTAATTATTAATTCATTTAATCTGAAAACGTATATCATTATAAAAAATCCTTTAATATCACACATTGATTTTTTAAAGTTGCCTTTTATTAATTTAATTTACAACTCATCTAACTGTTTTTTCAATAACCAGAATTTTATCGTGGTATTTCATTGTGACATAGTTTTAATTTTACTGATACTCAATTTGTATTAATTTATAGTAACCAAAAAAAGAAATAGGATATTATTTACCTAATGATTATAAACATTTCACATTGTATATTATACATTATATATTGGAAATTACTCTATTATACTAAAAATTAGGTAATAAATTATTGAATCACAAGCTCACTAAATTTTACAAAGAAAAATATAAATAGTAAACAATAAAAACATTTTAATACTAATAGAACATACAACCCTCCAATTATACTTTACTAAAAAAATGTAAAGCGAAAAATCAACTCGTATTCTATGTTTTTTAAGTTTGAATAATAAATAAAAGGACATTAAATATACTAATAAAAATTGGCCTAAAAATAGCTTTTATCATCTAATTTTCTTTAAATTGACTATATATAGTTAGTATATTGACCTTTGTATCAGGGGTTGGCCAGCATTTATTAAAAACTGAATGGAGAAGATAAAATTTAAAGTTTCAATTGGCTGGGGTAAACTCTCTCATTACTTTTAATAAGAAGGTAGAATCAACAAAAATGATATTTAACAACTTAATATAGGGTGTAAAGTAGCGGAATCAGCATTCTATAGATTTTATTAGCTATCCACCCTTCTTTATTAAAAATTTAATTTTTAACGTACATTTTGTTTACTAAATATGGTTAACCCTTATAAGTTAGACGTTAAACAATTTTTACTTTGAAAGCCAAGGTGTGATTTTGTAAAAAGCCAAAAAAATTCAAGTAAATTTCCCCTAATTGAAAACTAAGCCGAAAATTAAAGATTCATCACTATCATTTTATTGCCCATACTGCTTCAGATTACTGTTAGAAATATAAAAATTTATTATTTTGTGCGAAGGATTAGGTTAATTACAAATTAACGACATAACAAATACATATAATTGGCTCAATTGCGTATTTACTCACTTTAAATACATTTAATATAGTATGTTGAAGTATAAAAAATATAGTGCTATTAATAAATTTCAATTTATGAAGTAATGATTAAACTTATTTAGACCCCTTTCCCCAATGCTCCTAAATTCAAGGGCTTTTTGCTCATATTATTCACAAGTATATATAGCATTAAATAGGAATTTTGTATTTATTTCTAAATATTTATTGCTCCTTTTTTTATTGTTTATGAGAAGCTAACTTCACACATTTAATTTACGATTAATTTTTTACATAAATAACTACTATGAATTCTACTACTATTGACCAATCTAACGAGACAGCTTACTATGCTAATAATAACCAATATCAATACTCACAAGGTAATACTATAACTTCAAATCTGCCACCACGCCCAGACAACTATGGGAACGATAATAACTTTTCATTTAAAAAGCCATACGAAAATGAAGAAGATGTGGACTCAGATGGAATTAAAGATGGGAAAGAGAATAAGAGAAAGATTAAGATTGAATATATTAAGGATAAGAGTCGTCGTCATATAACTTTTTCTAAAAGAAAAGCAGGAATTATGAAGAAAGCATATGAGCTCTCTGTTTTAACCGGTACTCAAGTATTATTACTTGTTGTGTCCGAAACTGGCTTAGTTTACACTTTTACTACCCCAAAGCTACAGCCTATTGTAACCAAGCCTGAAGGAAAAGGCCTTATACAAGCATGTTTAAATGTTCCAGATCCTCAAACCATGCAATTAGAAGCACAAAGAGCTGCCGCTGCCGCTAACCATTACCAGTATTATAACGAAGTTAATAGATCTCAAAATAGGTTACCTTACGATGCTACCAAATCTTCACCCGATAAAAATAATATGACACCAGCTTGTGCCCCCCCACCAGCAATCAATTCGGGTTATTTTGGATATGCTTCTCATTACGCACAGCCAAATTTACATAGCCCTGGGCCACTTAGTGTAAATACAAACATTGGTAATATGTATACACCTCCCCAAATTTCACCTTATGGAGCTCAAGGATTTTCAAAACTTGGACCAAATGGAACAACAGAATACTGGTCTTCACAAGCTTCAGGCTCTCCTTTACCAAGCCCTGGAGTCCCACAATTGCCTGGTAAGGGCAACAAAGATAATTAACTGTTTCCTTAATAATTTATGTATTTCCTTCGCCAAAAATTTAAGTGGAAGCCTATCGATCTTAACGTAGCTTTGATATTTGATTTTTTTGTTTTATTAAATATAAGATAATCTGTTTATTTTGAGTTTTTTTGTGAATTGCTTCTTGCCTATTTTATGTAGCTTTACTGCTACTTGATTTTATAGATTATCTATTGCATCAGTGCTTATAGTAAATTATCTTTTAAATCATATCAAATTGAGGGTAGTAATAAACGTCAAAATTAAAGGAGGGGAACAGGGTGGAAATTTTAACCGTTGCAGCGCTTCTTTTATATTATATTTAAATTATAAAAAAAATAAGGAGAAATTGGACCATGGAGTTAAAATTACTTCAAATTTCTTAATGCAAAGCTTTACTTATTTTAATATTATAATTATTTAGTAAAATAAAATTAGTTAATGTTGATATTTATAAAATAAATATAATTTTTTATACTCAATGACATGAATTAAATTTTAAATAACATAATAGTGATTAAATTTCATAAATTATTAAAGTTAAAAAACAAAAATCTATTAAAAATAATTACAATAAGCACGAGCTTTTAATTTAATAATTAAATTAATTTTAATTTTAATAAAAATTGTTTTAAAAAGATGTCATATTTGACAAAAATTAAAAAAATAAATTTTTAAAAACTTTACTAAAAATAAATATGAAGCAAAATATTTTATTTAATATTAACAAAAAATCCTTATAAAGACAAAAATTACATAATATACTTTTTTAAAAGTGATTTGAAAAATTTATTAAGATAATAAACAAAATACTACAAGAGATGTCAGATTAATGTGTGAGGAATTAAATTAAAATAATCATCATTGTTAATGCCTATATTACTATAATATTTCCAGCTTCATAAAGTGTTAATAATTTGGGGAAATTCTCTAACCAATTGTCCTTTACTCTCCTCACTTATATACAAAGCACAAGCATTTTTACAATATTCCTTTTATAATATAACTATAAAGAAAATAAATATTATAATTCCGACTTATTAAAATGGTCTATTTATTTTAATTTTATTAATAGTATTATAAACATAAAAAGTTTTAACATTTGAGGATGTATTTTTTTGTTTAAGAATTTTACTAACAATCTTTCCGCTCAAATAGCGCTTAAAAAATGGAAAAAACAATGAAACCAAAAAACACCCTCATATTCATTTAAGATATCTTTAACAAAATAAATATTAGAAAAATCATACAATCAATCAGGATTATCTGCACTGGGTTTTCATTTCTTGTTATAGAATAGCATTTATTCAACGGATCTTTATATAAAGTGCTCTTACCCTATATGTTATATGTCTTATGTTTTTTGTCAAAAATATGAATTTTAAAATATTGTTATTAATAAATTAATATAAATTCAGGCTTTGAGTTCAAGATTTGAAATAGTACAAATTTAGGCTAATTGTTGAATTTATAAGAAAATCATAAATTTTCTGAATTCCAAAATATTGAAATGTTACAAATTTTAAAAGGAATTAAATAATAATTACTATCAAGAACAATTGATTTTTCAGTTTTTTCTCTAAACACTTTATAAAGTAAAATTATTATTAATTTTAAAAATAGTGATTTAACTTTTAAATGTTTTATCAATTGTAAGGCTGCAGTTAAAAATATATGAAATGTTAGAACAAGTCAATAATTAATCACAAACAGTAATTAATATGGCTCATTTGATATAGTCACTGTATTAAATAACATAGGGTAGTAGCGAAACAATTCATAAAAGTGAATTTCCAATATTTGCAATTTCTTATTGTTGCACGATTACGTCTAAACAATAATATATTTTTAATATAAGAATATACTATCGTATTAAATTAATATAATTATATTCATTATTTGTGCTGCAAATTAACTAAGCTTGCAAATTATGATAACCACCCCCTATAAATAGCTAAAAAGTGAGTATTGGGCTAGGTGTCATTCGTGAGCACTGCCATTGGCTTAAATTGAATAAAATAATCAATTTAATTCTTAAGCTACCAATTTGTGAAATTTCAATCAATAAAACTTTAAAAATATAAAGTGGGGAGAAATAAAAGTACTCAATTTTGACTCAATTTACCAAAAAATTGAAATTGGAGAATAAATGCTTAACTTTAATTTGATGATTTGAAGTAGATAGAGTCTTTTAAGCTTTAATTTACTATTAGACAATCATGCTAGTTAACAGAGGATAGTAGTTGTTCAACAATAGCCGTTTTGCAATCCCTTCCGCCACCAAAGTCAATAAAATCTTCAAAAATCAGCTGATTTCAAGTTTATGCATTATTTTTTATTCAAGAAACAACTTAAGGAGGATCCACTAAGAAATAGCAAATAATGTGTTATCTGTTGAAATAAGCCAAGCCTTCAACCAATCAGATCCAACCTGAACCAAATCTTGTTTTAATGATTTTATTTAAATTCTTAATTTTGTAAAAAGAAATTTTTATTCTGCTTTTGAAATTTAAGTTTACAGAATTTAAGTTTTAAACTTCATCCTTCTTAATTTTACTCCATTTTTTTCATTTTCATACTCAAATAATAGAGGTAGGTTATTTAAAGATAACTATATTTGAGATGCATATTATATAAATCTATACAACTCAAACAGTTTATATTAATTATTTAAACAAAGGGTATAAATAAAATATGACACAGCTAGTTTAACATAATAATATTTTGTATAGTTTAAACATAATCAATTTCAAGTATCCGTTTTGAATATTTCTCTTTTCAAGGATTCATTAAACTAATTACTAATACACTCTTTTTATTTAGATGTCTGAATCTTACCCAGCTGAAAAAAACATACAACAACTTAACAATAATTATCACCATACTCCATTGTTAGCAAGTAGTCGTGGAACCATGAAATTGGAAGAATATTCTGGAGATTACAAACTAAATCAAACTGAACCATCCCCTATTAGAGGCTCCACACATATGGCTAGTCTACCACCATTACAAAGCTCATCCCAATTTCCACGCTTTACAGAACCCCCAAGAACATTCGATCAACCCCAATATAACACACATAACAATAACTCAAATTACTCTTACAGTCATCGGCCACCAATCTCTCTTAAAACTAACCAACATAATAGTACTGGTTATACAAATGAGCTCCCACCACTAACGCGCCAGCATTTACCTATTATTCAAGGTGAACGTGGCAATGATAACTACGAATACAAGCCATATTCATTTGCTAATTTATTGCATCCAGAACCAAGTCAAAGCCATGATAATGGGTTAAACGGAGACAGCAGGATAAATAATGGGATGCTAAAAAGTTATCAACACCATGGTGAAGAGATGCTAGATCAAGTTTTGCCACAAAATTACTCAAATAAACTTAAGAAGGACAGAAGTCCACGTACATGTAATTACAGACGTAGTGAACCAAAGATGGTCAATGGCACTTATCAATGTAGGGTATGTAATAAATCCTATAAACAGATGAGCTGCCTTTCTAAGCATGAATGGGAACACGACCCACACTGGAAAGAGGTAGCTAAGCTATCACTTCCTAAAAGTCAACAAGTTCAATTGATGGAAGTAAGTTTTTAGGTTCATTTTTAGAGATAGGTGCTAATATTTTTATAGGCTGCTCACACTTTAATTGAAATATCTCGCTCTTGCCCTAATCCCCAACGTCTTAAATGATTAACTATTTTTATTTTATTACTAGCTTTCGTAATTGTACTCATTCTTGTTTTGTCAAATTAAAAAGCGTAAGAAAGTTCGATTTTGATATATATATATGTAGTTGTATTTTTAATGTTATATTTATATTTTTTGCTTTTTTATTTTTTTTTCATTTTCATTTTTTTATTCTTTTAATTAATTTTAAATCATATGCTTTTAGATCTTGTTATGCATATTTGATCAAAAACTGGTTTAATTTTCACCAGTAGCCAATGAACTCAATACTTAGCTTATTAAGTTATGCTTGCTTAAATTAGTAACTCTCCAATTCGGAAAATTAATCCCTTTATTTTAATAAATGTCTTTATCTCATAATATGCACTGCTTATAATGAAAATAATTAAAGGAACCTGAACTCAATATTTATTGTTTAAACAAAGATTATCTAGTATTGACTATCTGATATAATATGAACTTTATTAATTACAAATTAAGTTGACTCCCTGTTTCTGCTCCTTTGAGTACAAGTGTTTTATTGGCTTAATTATATTTATGGTTTTATTTCAAGTTTAAATATTTAAATTAATTTTATTGAAAAGTTTTAGATTTCAAGAATAAAAGTTAATTATTAAAAAAAAATCAAAAAATGAAATTTGATTTAAAATCATAAATATTAGTAAAATGAAATTAGCCTGTAAAATATTAAAAGCGGAAAAAATTAAAAGTTATTACATTAAGTCGGAATCATTGATATTGCTTTGAAAAAGTAGCATTCAATTCAATTCATAATTGTATTTATAAATTCAACAATAAAACCTGCCTTTCTATTAAAAAGAACTACACTTATTTTATCAAACACAACTTAATTTAACTACAAAAAAAGTCCAATAATCACCCCACCAATTAAATCCCTGATTCAAAACAATTAAAAAATGCCAAAGTTCTAATTAAGCTCTGAGTGCAAAAAACAGAAGCTATAAAAACCGCAATAATTTTCGCAAAGATTAAGTGAAAAAGTGATGTGGCACAAAAAAATAGTTTTTTAGAATGGAGCTACATCAGATAGCTGCAGAATTTGAAAGAGCAAGTATAAGTTTGAAAGTAAGGGAATAATAGGTGATTTAAAAGGGATATTCAATAACAAAATGGTTAGGATAATGAATCGCGTAAAGCGGCGGAACAGTATTTAACAGAGGTTTCAGAAAACCGGGAGGCGATGTTGATATGTAAGATGGTGCTAGGTGAGTTTTTTAAGAAAATTATGTAAAGGGCAAAGCTGAGATTTTTAAAAGACAATTCAAATAATGAAATGGCTTTATTTCAGGCTAGTTCAATAATTAGTCGAAGGGTGCCTATCGATTTTTTTGTGTTTAGTAAAGAGGACATTTCCCAGTTGAGAGATTATCTTTTTTCATATTGCCTAGCAAGGCCAAAGTTAGTTTTATAGTTGGTTTTAGACTTAAGCACTAATTGTTTTTTTAGTTTGGCTTTTCATACCAGAGAAAAAATATTACAAGTAAAAAATAATTTTAATTTATATAGTAATATAATTAAAGTTTAGTCTATCGCCATCTTGTTCAAATTTAGTTGGGTTAGGGATCAGGATTTCGATGTAAAAACGTTTTTGGATAGAGTTATCAATTTGTCTTTTGAACAGATATTCGAGGTATTTAAATTATTGGCTAGATAGTTGAGTAAAATTAAAAAAATAAGAAATTTTTAGTAATATTATTAATCAAAGCCCTGCTAAATGAATTTGTTGTAAATAATGGGACAAAAGTAGGATTGAGTTATGAAATGCATAAGAAGTGTAAAGAGCAATTTCAAGTAAATTTAGTATTTTATTTTTGATATTTTTAAATATAGTAAAAAGGAAGAATATTTATTAAAAATATTTATGACTACCGGTACCATATTAAAACAATGCTTAGATAAAGCAAATCATGGCGATACTATTGAAGTTAACTTTTTATTAGCAATTTGTCGTTTATTAGATAGTATTTTAAGCTGGGATTTTGATGAAAAAGGTTAGTGACTATTTAATAAAAATGACAGTAGCAATACTTAAATCTTTAGATGATTTGTTTGAAGAAAATAAAAATCGAAGTGCAATAAGTTACAACACAAACTTTGTTAAAGATTTTCCAAAAGAATGGCATCCTTATTTTACTAGTCCTCAATTGATTGATATACTATTTTTAGTAATACATACATTATGTTTATAAAACAATAGTTAACGAATTAAAGTTACACAATAGAATAGTGATTAGTGGCGAGGATGTTTCGAGTTTAGATAGCGTAATAATATCATTAAGTGGAATAAAAAAAGAGTCTTTTGAAAAAGAAGAAGATCGATTATCGTATATTCAAAAGTTTATAAGACATATATCTGAGAAAATTCATAAGTAAAGAATACTCTGATAATATATATATACAAAACTAATAATAGCTTAATAACAGTTTAGATTTATATAGCAAGAATACTAATCTAATTGGATTAGTTCAAATTATTGATGGGTTTATGGGAAACGTATCATTAAAAGAATTAGATTCTATTCCAGAATCACATAAATTAATTAGTCAAATTAGCGAATTAATATTAAAAGTAATAGAACTTCCAAAAGAGCAAGATGTAGATGATGATACTGAAATGTACTTTGAAGATGTATTTGAATACCTATTAGAGGCATTAGCTGTCTTAGGTAAATAACATTTATAATTGAGTGTAATATTTAATAGTTGATGTTTAAGTTTATCAACTTAATGACGATGATAGTTTCTCTTCCTTTGTAGGAGGTAATAAGAATAAAAATGACGGTAGTTTGGCCTACTTCTTAAGTGAGTTCGGACCTGTGTTATTAAATAGCTATGTAAAAACAAAAATCCAATCTAGTGTAGGTGCGATATTAAGGGGGGAAGCGCAAACAGATTCATCGTTAAAAGATTGGGTAAACTATAATCAAAAGCAATATTTTTTATTAAACATTATTAAAGGAAATATATGAATACCAACTCATGCAGCTTGCTACCTTAACTAGGAATAATCCAGAAAACACTTTAAGATTTCTTTATTCAAATTTAATTTCAAACTTTAAATTAGCGCAAGATCAGGTTAATGCTTTTAACTTAAATACAAACCCAGAAGGTTATCGTTACTATGTTTGTTTAATTCTAATAAATTAACGCTTTGTAGATTTAACGTTAACTATAGTTTATGAAAATTTAAAGTGGTACATTATAGTTTCTGGGTTTATTTTAGCAAATGAAGGAGAAGGAGAGACCCCAATAATTCCTATATCTTTAAATAATTATTCTTCAAATCAAGTATGTTTTTATTTAAACTAATCAAATTTGCTAACGATTTAGAATAATCAACCAAATGACCTTGTCGTACTTTTACCTAGCTTAATTACGAATATATTGTCATACTTTACCTCTTCACCTAATGATATTAAGGTATAACAGTATAAGTTTAATAATCTATTTATTTACATTGTTAAGTTTGCATTGTGTTCCCCAGAATTAAATGAAACTATTTTTTGGTTTTTTCAAAGATGGACAAAGTCCTATCTTTTTCCAAATAAAGATAATTATTTTAATTTAAGGTAACGACTAAGCAAGCTAATAAGTAATTCATAATTAAATTGGTGATATATAGTAACAATATCTTGTCTGTGTTTGGTACAAGTAGCCACGATAAAGCTGGAAGATTAGTTTTAGATATTTTATTAGATTTAATTCACAATAATTTTTTAATGTGGGTGTCAAAACCCTCTCCATTGACTATGGTATAGTGAATTTTTATTGTTAAAATAATATTAATTTGATTAATCCTACAGCTTTCGAATTTATTATTTGTCCTATGCTCTCGCCAAGAGTCTAGATTAGTACTAAATAAATCAACTAAGTTCATCGATATTGTTTTAAATCTAATTCAACATATGGAAGTTTCAAGTCAAAAAAGTAATAGGTAAGAGCTTTATTAGCTCATTATTAAAACAATACTTATTGGTTTAGTACTATTGTGCGATCCATTTTATTAGTTGCAACTAGTACTCCTAATTTATACTTACAACAAAATCTACTCACTGCTTTGGATGATCGATTACAAGTAAGTAATATACTTGTGATAGTTACAATTATAAAATTAAATTTTTTAGTGTCTAATAAATGATATTATATCGATAATAGAACACAATAATGAAGAAGAATCAAAATGTATAGATTTAGCAGTAAACATTATTGAGGTAAACTAAACTAAAAGGCTATTGAGTATATATTTAATATCATAAGATGTTACAAGGTTATGGCTTAGCATGTGACCTAACAAATAGTATCAAACTATTTCGAAGTTACTCCAAATATTTAATCTATATTAGTCAATTTGCCGAAAAATTTCATTTATCAAAAGATATTTGGAGTGGGTGTTTTAACTTTATTATAAATATAACTAACAGAATGGTAATTAATTGCTAAGGTGAAACTAATACTAATACTAATATTTTATAAGGATATGTTTGAATTTAATGAAGAGGATCTTAATTTATTGAACAAATTTTTATGTTCTGTATATCAAACCTATTCAAATAGTTTTAAGAGTAAGGTTATATAATGATTTGGATCCTATGAAATTAATATAAATACATATTTTATTAGCATTAATTCAAATCAACTTTGCAAATGAACAGTATGACCCATATGATCAATTAGAAGATGGACTAATTGCACTGTATGGTTTAATTCAGCTTGAAAAAGAAAACGGACAAGGTAATTTAATAAGTAAATACTGCAATACATTGCTTATCCGATTTAGACTCCGAATTAGTTCAAACTAGCCTTACAAATACCACATTTTACATACTTTCAGCTTTATTAGTTAACCTTGATCAGAATATGTTAGAGGTAAGCAACATTACTTTCATTTTATCTAATAGATAAATAGTATAATTTCAATAGGAGGATGTTATAGCAAGAAGATTGATCCATGTATTCATCTTGGTATTACAGCAATACCCAGATAAATTAGTTATGCTTTCTGAGCAACATTTGGATTTTGTACTAAGATCTATTTTGCTGACTACTCAAAGATATCCTTTTTGTGCGAATAGCTATTTAAATTAATTTAACTACTTTATCTTTAACTTTTTATTTTTACTTCAGATCAAGAAATCGTAGAGCTTTCTTATAAAGAAATGTTTTATTTAGGTGTTAATTATTGCAATAATAAAGTTGAGTGTAAGGGATATTAAAATAATGGTATAAATTAACGCATTTTAGATTTGAAAGATTATTTGAAACTTTACTTGAGAAGTATAATGAATACCTTGCTGACTAAAAAAATCAATTGGGATGTAATTGAATCGATCGCCGATGCTTTGTTTATGATGATCATATGCCTACAGGTAAATTGTTATCTGTTTTCCATGTTTACTCATTTAAACTATTCATTAGGATGAGCTTGAACAAATTGAAATTGAGATAATAACCTACTTTTGTCAACCAGGACATGAGGTCGCCTTTAAAGATGGATTGAGTTTTTTGATCAATACGGCTAAGGAAAATTTTGAATATACCAACCGTGGAATTCCTTCAGTTAATTTAAATGAGTTTAGAGATGCCTGTATTGAGTTTCTTCGTATAATTAGACAACATCTTAAATCTGAGAATTAAAGTCAGCTCTTTCAGTACTTTTTCATAAGTGTTTACCTTATTTATTTGATTTAATTTATTGTACTGGAAAATAAGTTTAATAAATTAAATAAATTAAATACATTTATTTAGCATACAATTAGTATAGTCGAATAAAATTTTATCAAGAATAACAATAGATTATATACAAATAAATTTTACATTGAATTTTAATGGAATTTTCTATTCTTCAAAATCGCTATTTATAGAATAACTATTAAAACACAAAAGGAAGCTCTCAAATTTATTGTTTATAAGCTTAATAGAATTATAGTCATGACGAAACATCCATTAAAACTAGAAATATTAGCCAAATGCAGTACCACAAAAGCTAGGGTATCCAAATTGTATTTACCACATTATAATGCCGACCTACCCATGTTTATGGCTGTGGGTACACAAGGTACAATGAAGGGGTTAACTACGGATCAGTTGGAAGAGATTGACTGCCATGTCATACTTGGAAATACGTATCACTTGGTAAAATATTATGACATAATTAAAAAAACAATGAACTAATTGAACTAGGGACATAGACCGGTAATATATTAATAATACTAGAAGATTTAAAATTGAAAAAAAATAGGGCCCAGAGTTATTAAGAAAAGTAGGAGGTTTACATAACTTTATGAAATGGAATCGTGCTTTACTAACCGTAAATTCTAATATGCACTTACATCGAATTTTAATCTAACTTAAAAAAGGACTCCGGAGGTTTCCAAATGGTATCCTTATTAAAGTTGGCCGAAATTACCGAAGTAAATCAATTTATACTAATAATAAATAAAACCTAATAATTTCAGGAAGGGGTACAATTTCAGTCTCCACATGACAATAGTATGATGATGCTAACACCAGAACATAGTATGGAGCTCCAAAACGCTATTGGGGCTGATATTATGATGCAGTTGGACGATGTCATTGCTAGTACTACTACTGGGGAAAGGGTGGAAGAAGCAATGCATCGATCGATAAGATGGTAAGAGATTAAACACTACTCAAATTTTAACTATATGTTTTATTAGGTTAGATCGATGCATCAAAGCACACGCTAGACCCGATGAGCAAAACTTATTTGCTATTATCCAAGGTGGGCTTGATACAAGGTTAAGAAAGATTTGTATTGACGGTAAGTTTTATAAAAGTTGTACGTAACGCTTACAGTATTATGTTAGAAATGGTAAAAAGAGATACACCAGGATATGCGATTGGGGGCTTAAGTGGAGGGGAAAGTAAAGACGAGTTCTGGAGAGTGTAATTAATTATTCAGGTTTTTATAGCGTTATAATTCAATTTTATAGAGTGAGCTTATGTACCGATTTACTCCCAGATAATAAACCAAGATATTGTATGGGCGTTGGGTAATTTGGTATTTATTTTAGCAAATCAGTTGACTAACTTAATTAGTTATGCCGAAGATTTAGTGGTATGCTCAGCACTTGGGGTTGATATGTATGATTGTGGTAAGGTTATTTGATTATTTAAAGTTTTAATTTATTTTTTTTCGTTTTTAGTATTCCCTACAAGAACAGCTGTAATTTAGTTAATTTTCATTTTTATAAATTACTCATTTTAATTTAGAGATTTGGTAACGCATTGACATTCAATAACACCTTATCCTTAAAGCAAAAGCAATATCGCCATGACGATACCCCAATTGAAGAGGACTGTCCCTGCTTCACATGCAAGAACTATACCCGTTCTTATTTACATACTATAGTTACCAAGGAAACAGTCGGTTGCCATTTGATATCAATTCATAATTTGAGTTTCCAAATGCGATTGATGAAGGGCATTCGTATCTCAATTATTGAAGATAAGTTTCCACAGTTTGTTAAAGGATTTATGAAATCGTATTATAAAAATGAAGGCAAATATCCAGAATGGGTTGTTAATGCTTTAAATTCAGTTGGAATTGAACTAGATTCTTTATAGGGTTATATTTTGGTTAATAAATAGAATTTTGTTATTTTATTTGCATATATGGATTCAAAGCAGGTGACTGTAATTGTCTATGGTGTAAAAATATAATAAAATATAAAATTAAAGATAACGATCAAATTGTAAAATATACATAAATCGAATAGAAAAATCTTTTAATACTGAATCTCTTCTTTGTTTAAACACTTTGGTATAAAGCTGAGCATGTCTTCATAAAAGCTATGACAGTCAGTAAGTGTCAATTCTGGTCCAATAGTATCGATGATTTCAAACAGTTCCTTCTCATTTTCTGGATTTTTTCCTCTGATCAATTCTTTCCATTTAGTATACATGTGCTCAACAGGACTTAAAAAGTTGGAATTCGGTGGCAAATATACTAACCTATGCCCACTTTCTGTAATAAGTTCACTGATTTTTGTGTTATTTTGAGTGTACGCATTATTCATTACTATCACTGCTTCGGAAACATTTATTTGAGCGAGTTTTTTAACAAAAGATTCAACAAGTTTGTAAAATGGCTCATTGTAATATAGTTTCAAGTCAGTATAAAACTCAAATACCTCATATTTTCTCATAGCACAACATACCGATACTTGTTTTTTTCGCATTCCAGTAGTAGGTTTTTCTGATTGTGTTATAGCTTTTGGTTTTTTGTTACTTGATTTTCCATAACCTGATCTCACACACATTGTAACATTAAATATCCCCTCATCCAGAAAAAAGACTTTGCATTCGTCATAATTAGATAACTCATTCATAAGCATATTCGCATAAGAAGCTCTGGTTTCTAAGGTAGACAGATCATTAGCTTCTTCAACAGTTGGGTGAACTCGAATAAAAGAATAGCTAAAATCTTTTATATTTCTAGCTATAGTTGTTATGGCTATATCTACTTCAAACTCCTCAAGGACTCTGGATTTTATTGAGGTCAATGATATGCTACAATCATCATCGATCCAACTTTGTACCATACTTCGTTGGGAATCTGATAGCTTCTTTTTGCGTTCTCCCCCTTTAAGCTTTCTAGCATAGTCCTCGCCATTGATGTATTTTCTCAAAATGGCATACACAGTTGTGCGTTTGAAACCCAATACATTGGCAATATCTGTAGCATGATTTCCATTAATATATGAATCAACTATTCGAGTTCTGTCGTCATCACTAACATACTGATGTTTTTTCGCTTTTGATTTATAATGACGTTCAAGCATTGGGGATAAAAAGAAATTGAAAGAGATTTTTTCTACATTTTATAATAGACGGATTATTTTCAGGCTTTAACTCCTCATTTAAACAAATTTGTTTTTGCACAATTTATAGGCTAAAAATACTGGATTTCCCCGATTTTATCACGTTTTCATTGAATTTTGAAATATAAAATTTTGTCAATAAGCTTTGCAATGGCCAAGTCATAAGAAAATTAACCTTTTATCTTTAATAGTGAGGTTTTATAATAATCTCATCTTAAATGCTTGTAAACTGAAGCTTTATTTACGAATATTCAATATGTTTTCTTGCCTTTTCAACCAACATAAAGTATTTCGTCAGATTTAAAGTGACCCTTTTTTAAGGTACAACTGTTCTAAATTTATCCACTAATATTAAACCTAAACCAAATTAATTCGTGAAGAATAGAACAAAAGTATATGCTGAAAAGCAAATTTTATGATGTCCAATATCACATAAAAACATTGAAAAATTGAAATGTGGGGAAAAATTAGATTAAATAGGCCAAAAGAGGGAAACTATACTTTAAAAGTTAATTTGAAATTTCCCTTTCGAAAGTACAGAGCATTTGAGTGTTCTTTATCAACACGATAAAATTGTAAGTAGAGATATAACAAGGGACTATCCTCAATTAAGTCTATGGTAAAATCTTGAGGTTTATGGTGAGAAATGAGCTTGTGAATTTTGTCTTAATTGACCGAGGTAGGATCCGAACTTGAAGTTTTTCAAGGAGTTGGGAGGATTGTAACAAATTTTTAGATGTGAAAGTTCAAGCCAATTTTTAAACTGATTCAAAATAATTTTTTTATTTTTATTAAAATGAATAAAATTAAATTAACAGCAATACAAATAGCTCGAAATATTTATACAAAAAGCAAACTAAATACCAGTTATAAGCCAGATATCAGGAATAAACTCGAAGCTGAACTTAAAAAAGAAAATAAGAAGGATTTCAATAAAGAGGGTTATGTAATTTTAGGAAAGTATTTGAAATTGTTTGATACAAAGAGACAAAAAATAAAGCAAGAGAAACAAGAGGAGAGAGTAAATTTAATCTCGACTTGATTTATCATAGTTTATTAGCTTGAAATTTAGATACGCAGCTATCAGCTAGAAAAGAAAGTAAAGGTTATAAAGAGAAATGCCATTATTAGCGAACCATCTGATAATAAAATAAAATTGATACAAGAGCATGTTAAGGATACCATCGATGAACTTTTATCTTCTGGTTTCACTCCTAATTCTTGGTTACACCCCCTCTTTTTTCAGGTTGTTTCGGTAACGTTTTGAATCATATTCAAATTTGAAATTTATTTTATTTTAGGTCTCAGTAAACCCTTCTATGGATAGAGTTTTTGTTACTTGGAAGGCAATTGAGAACGAAATCTATACTAAAGTAAAACAGTTTAAATACTAATGTAATTTTGTTAAGTTTTTTAGTCCGAGATTGAGGAATCGGTAAAAAAGGATCTTACGAAGTTTAAAGTTCAAGTAGAAAAAAGGTTTAAAATGTTTAGAAATTTAAATGTACGGTTTAGCTCTGAGCCATCTGATGTAGACTCGATCGAAAATACTTTAGAGCAGATAGAAAATGAGGTCAATGGACCTTAGTTTATTATTTAATGTGTATTAAAATAGAATGTATACTAAATTTATGGTATTTAGAGGTTATAGTAAGCTTAAATTTATAAAATAATTTTCAGAGTAGAATCTTAGTTTATGATAATAAATAAAAGAAGTAACATTATACTTTAGAAGTTTATAAATTAGCAATGTCTGTGATATCTTTAGTAGCATTTAAAACCTATACATTTTATAAAAGTAATTTCTCAACAAAATAAGTATCACTACAATATTCAAATATATTTCAAACTAATGCTTATTTTAAAGTCTTTATTTATAAATATATAAAGTGGTTTTGACTAAAAACAATTTTTTGCGCTGTTAAAAAAATTGTCAACTAAAAGTAAAAAATTGTGACTAATTAGATAAATTTTATAGGAAAACAAATTAAAGGACTATTAAAAAGTAACTCAATAATCAATTTGTAAATGTGTATTGACCTGAAATTTTTAAATTTAATATTCGTTATAAGAATTCTTGACTTTTTTCCCTTCTTTTTCTTGAGCTAATTTACGTTTCTTAGGCTTTTGAGGAGGCTGAATGTAATAGGGACCAAATGAGGTAGTTGATTTTCCTGGTAAAAACATTCCTATCCAAGGAACAACTTCCCAATGAACAGTAGCGGTAATACTATTATCAGTCATAAATGGCCCAATATCAGTCAAAGCATATTTAAACTTTTGTCCTTTAACTTTAACTTCACTCTTCTTTTTATTACGAATAATACGGTCCCATACAACTACTTTATTTTCAGTGAAATTCTTATTACCATAATCTACCACTACATACACGAATATTTGTTTTGTATTCCAGTTAAATAAACTGCTAAAATCTAGCTCGTGTTAAATTTATTGAAATAAAATAGTTTACTATCTTACCAGCATTTATATCCATCTTTGCAGAAACAAAATCAGCAGGATCCTTTAAATAAGAGTCGGAATAATGACCGCCATATCTGCCATGAATTCTGTAAAATGGTTATAAACTTGACTATAATTCGTTATTAAACTTACACTTTGATGTCTTTCAAGTCAATAGTTGCTGGAGCCTCATATTTAAAAACAAAGGATGAGAGTGCTATAAAAGCTAAAAGTACAGTAGCTACACTCGATAAGAAACTTGAAAAGGTTGATATTCTTGTTGTTATACTATGCATCTTTCTAAATTTTTAGTTGATGTATTAGAAAATGATTTTATATTATTTTTTTCTCATTCTTACACGCAATAGTTTATATTTTATAGCCAATCAAGTTTTGTTTTCTGTAATGAAATGAGTCTCATCAGCAAAATGAAAGTGATTATTTAGATTTATGGAAACGATTTTTATTCATTATAAACTAGAGTTTTCATGTAGTATATATTATGTATACAGTAAGTTAATAAAAATATCAAAGTTGCTACAAATGTTATTTTAATAGTGAAGCTATATTAACTTTATTAAATGTATAAATTATCCCGCTAAAATTAAATCAAAGCCATTAACCAGAATAATAGGGAGGTTTTCACAAGTAAGCCAATAATAGCCTTTCAGTAATAAAAGTACCGACTTTTCATAGGCTTGATTCGAATCTGCATTAAGAACAAGTTAATAAATGAAATTTTATATAAACTCAAACAATTGAAATAAGTAACAACTATTTTTAAATTTTAATAAAATGGACGCCTATAAGAATTATAAAGCAAGTAATAACCCAGCCCCGGAAAACAACTTTTATGATGAAGATAAAGAGGAGGAAGAAATCAATGCTTTAAAGAAACAGATCCGTGGGGTTAAGCAAGATTCCTTAGCTGCAACTAGACAAGCTTTATCAAAAATCAACGAGTCGGAAGCCATTGCTACAAGTACTTTAACTAAGTTAGGCTCCCAATCTGGTAATTTATTTATTTTAGTAATATATTAAAAATTAAACAATATTCAAGAAAAAATTAACTCTGTTGAAAGACAGATGGATATAGCAAATAAGCAAGCGGATATGGCTTTGAACAAATCAGCAGAGCTTAAAAAGATCAACAACTCAATGTTTTCAATCTTCAGTTTTAAAAATCCATTTAAAAATGAAGCCAAAGAAAAAGAGAAGATTGAGCGCCTTAAGCAGGAGCATGAAGAGCAAATTAAAAAGGAAGACGAGCTACGTCAAGCTAACTACCAAGCTAACGAGCGTGTCAATAATGCATTGAAAAACAATAAACCAGTTAATTATCAAGGTTCTAACCAAGGTTCTCACAAAGGTAACGCTAATGGACAGTATAACTTTGAAGAAGATGAGGAAGGAATGAAGATTGAACAAGAGATTGATGGAAATTTAGATTTGATTTCATCAACTTTAGGAAATTTAAAGAATATGTCATTGGCCATGTCTAATGAATTAGATATTCAAAACAATAAGCTTGATTCTATAAACAAAAATGCCACAGAAGTTCAAACCAAAGTCAACCTTGGTAAAGACCGCTTAAAAACTATTAAATAATTTACCTAATCTGATAGCTCATCCTTTTATTTTTGTTACAACAATATTGTGTTAGTATCTTCCCTTTTTTATTGCAATTTATATTAAAGAAGATTTAAATTAGATTATTTCGTTTCCATCTATTTATTAAATATCATATTTGATTATGTCTAATAAATTCTATTATTAGCTTTAATAATTATAATAGGGTGCTTAAACCATATTGGTTTTAAGGACTACGATGATCAAATGTATCTTTTAAAGTAAACATTCGACATTGTGCTTAGCAATGTCTTATATAAATTATATATAAATAAATACTTCTTGTTAACCTAAAGTACAATCTATCATAAAATTTTAGTATTCAAACTAATATCTTTATATATAATTGTATGGAATTATGTATATATAATAGTAAAGTTTAACCGAACTATTTTTAAACAAATTTTATTCAATAATCTATCTATGTGATCCTCAAACATAAGCCAAGACCTAAGTTTAAAAGATTATAATATTTTAAAATCATTTCGTGTATTATGAATAGAATACTTCTAACTATTTATTTTTGCTTCTTCTTCATTTCCTTTTGTTTAATGACTTCATCACCAACAAAGATACCCTTTAACTTATAAGGTTCAGGTTCACGCCAGCGACGAATGGTAGCTGCAAATTGTCCTAATTGTTGCTTATCAATTCCATAAAGTATAATCTTCGTAGGTTGTGGAATAGTAACTGTTATACCATCAGGTATCTGTACTGAAATTGGATGAGAGTACCCAAGTTTTAATCCTATTTTAGTGTTATTTTCTTCTAAAGCAGCACGATAACCAACACCAGAGAGACGAAGCGGGAGTGTAAAGCCTTCTGTAACACCAACGATTGCGTTATTAATAAGGGAACGTGTTGTACCCCACATTGCTTTTTGCTTACTTTGTTTTGAGTCTAATACACGAACATTAAGTACCTTATTACCGGCTTCAGTAAGCTCTTTTTCTACATTTAAATCAACGAATGGATGAATCTTAACATTTTTTTGACCTAATGGGCCTTTGATTAATAATTCAGTTTCTTTTCCTTCTCTTAAAGCATCAACATTGTTGGAGTTATAAAAGTCACTAAGTGGGCTTGGAACAGTATCTTCAACCTTCATTTCTAAAGATACATCTTTGGAAAAGTACAATGGAGCTTTTCCAATATGGGATCTAGCTATTGTACTAGTTGATATGAATCTAGTTGAATATTTTATCAACTTAAATGGGATATTTTTAAACATTCGAAAATCTATAAATTGAATAAAACTATCGATTTGATCCGAACTTGAACTTCAAATTATGGAAACTAAATAAATATCAATGCTGATTGGTTATAATCTTTTTTAAAATCAGCTTTTAAGATATAAGAATATTAGATTTATTGACAATAGTGAGTTTGTTCTTTGAATAAAACATCAAAATTAAAATTGAATTTATTTAATAAATAACCGTTTGTTGGTACCACTAGAACTGATCAATAATCATAATCAAAGTTATCTTTCCATCAACGAGTTGATACGAGATTATATCAATTTATTAAAATAAATTTATAAAAGTTATAAAGTGTTTTTGAGATTGATAAGGGATTTGATTACTTATAAAAGTTCCTTTATTTTTAAAAAAGAAGATCAAAACTAAGCATAGTTAAAAAAGTAATCTACATTTAACATCAAACTAAATGATGTCAAATAGAAATAAAGATGAAATGAATTATCGAGGAAATAGAAGTAATTCAAAACATGATGACAGGAGAGATTTTAATAGAAGTAGAACAGGTAATTTAAATTAATTTTTATTTGAATATGTAATTGTTTTAGAAGATCAAAGATTTAATTCAGATATAAATTATAGTCAAGAATATAATCAAAATTATAATCTCGGACAGTAAGAAATATTAACCATTTCATTACCATAAACTTATTGTTTCTAGTCCTCGTAATACAAGAGGATATAGCTCAAAGTCTTTTGACGCTAATAGTAGCGAAGGCTATAATAATGGACATAGGTCTCAAGATATTAAGTTTACTCAAGGTAACAAGGCAACAACCGAAAACATATGGGCCTCGATATGCCAGCAAAACAAGTAAGCTCATTATTATATAAAAAAGAATGATTAAATAAATCAGAAAGAGTGAAGATGACGACGGCCCATTCACACAACATATAGCAGCCTCCCGGAAGATTATTTCTTTGGGCAATAATGACGTAAATTATTCTATTTCGAAAACTATACATTTATTAATATTTAAAGGTAAGGAATGATAGAACTGTAGAACAACATTTTAAACAAAAAACAGATGATGCATTTGAAAAAGCAAGCAAGTCATTTGGAAATTATACTGCTACTTATTCTAAGCATAAAAATTATTTAACACCAACATTGAGAAGGACATGGTGAAGAGTATACTAAGCTGAAGCTTACAATTAAAGGAGTAATTTGATCAATTGCCCGTTATAACTATTTTTATTTAATGTATAAAAGTAAATTCATTTTTTAATTCTTAAATTAGATATATATAAATTATATGGGATGTTTTTTTTGGTTTCATCACTTTTTCCACTTTTTAAGTCCTATTTGAGCGGAAAAATTGTTAGTAAAATAAAATTCTTGAACAAAAAAATACATTCCCATATATTAATTTAATTTTGGTATAGTATTTTATTATTTCGAATTTAGATTGCTTTAAATTATAAAATAGAAATATTAGCTGTAGGTTTATATGATCAATTATCTTGTTTTAATTGTGTATTTTAACCGCCTATTTAATAGTCAAAACAGATTATTATTTTAGAATTATAGTTATAAATCTAGTAATAACACGCAGTCAGATCAAACAGTGACATGGTTATAAAACTTTAATTCATTTTGTTAATAATATTTGTTAAAAATTATATAATATTTTTTAATTTTGGCTAATCTTATTAATTTTAAAGTTCCAATAAATTAAATTTTGAAACTACAATTTATATCATAATTTTAGCTGTTAGCTCTCTATTTTAATAATCAAATAAATTAAAAGATACAAAGTTTTATTCCGTTTATGCAGCGTTTTACCTTGATAAGATAATAATAAATCAAAAATTATACTAAATATCAAAGTATAAGATAAGAGAAAATGACAATTAATAAATTTTATTTTGAAATTTTAGTTTCATTAAAATTTATTATTTAATTATGTTATTAAGTATAATAATTTAATCTTTTAGCTACAAATGGGCCAATTTAGCGGCCTTATTTCAATATTTCTCCTAAACATAGCTTATCTTTATACCAATAAAAGGAGATATAAAACAATAGGCCCAATAAAATACAGTTAGATAACTTTGATTAATTTAATAGGGTAAAAAGGTAATTAAGCAAATAAGGAAATAGGTTAATAAAATTATCAAAGGAGTTTCCTTCCAATTTTTTTGAGGACTGATTTTTAAATCAACAGTTAGAGTAATTATGATAAAAATGTTCATCATATCTAGTAGAAATGATCAAAAACTCTCCATTTTAATAATGATTTTCATAATAAACCACGCGTAAAATCAATTGAAAGAAAACATGAATCATCACAAATACAAAAAATGCAAAAAGAGGATAAATATAAGAGAGATAAACATTCTCCTCACTTAATCATCTTTTTCTACTTAAAACTTAACTGAAAGAAAAGTTTCATCTTTACTATTTTTATTAAATTGAGGCGGAAGCGTTTTATTTCAACCTCATTACATTCAAACAAACTTTTTTCGACTGTAACACTAGTTAATATTATGGATACAAACTGGTGTACCATATGCGGCCAACATATCGATTTCTCAGATACCGATCTTTACTGTAGTGAAAAATGTCGTAAGAGTGATGAATTACCTTCCTTATTGCCATCTACTTTTACCATACATTCACCTATCAGTTCGATTACCCCTTCCCCAACCTTAACTTATAGCTTTATCTCTATTGGAAGTTCTAAGGTTTCCCCTTCTTCGATTCATTTAGACTCCACTAACAAAGGTGACACTTTGCGCCATTATAATGATTACGTACCCAACTCACTGGAATAACTATGGTCTAAATTATTCCTTGTCTATTTTGAATCCAGCTAACCCAAAAAAACTATTATTATAATAATGCCCCTCTGAACACTGTAAACTTAAAATAAATGCTCCCTAATATAATAATGAGAATAATGAATTTTTTATTATAAATTTGGTAGTTTATGGGTTAAATTTAGCGGAAATAGGATCACGTTTTCTAAGCAATGTATCCCTTAAATTTCAGTTTGGAAAAAAGGATCAAAATGTTTTACATAAAAATTGATCCTTATTGAAAATCAAAACATATTAAATGAAAAATAATATTCAACAAATTGATATTCATATTAATATATTTGATAGTCTTCAAAGATACAAAGCCAAAATTCCTTGTCAAAGATAAGAAGTAAAACAAATCGTAAAATAAGCTCGATCATAATAATAAGATTGTTACTATTTAGATCATAAAGAATATTTTTAAGAATGTTTTTGAATTTAAATTAATACTGTGTAGTAACTTAAAAATTAACAAAAAATTAATATGTATTAAAATCTTAAAATTAATAATCATGCTAAAGATATTAAACTATCTATTAGTTGTTTTTCTAATATAACTTGAACTAGTCATTTTAATTTCTTCAAAAAAATTACTACTTTTTAATTTTTATTGCCTCAAATTGCGCTAACTGAATTATTTTTTAAACAATTAGATAATATTATAGATCTCAAATCTAAAAGCAAATACTTTATTAAAAGTTATAAATTAGAGTGATGTTGACCAATTTAATGATGGACTATAAACTATATTAAAAATGCTAGATTGTAATTAAATTTAAGATATAATAGTTTAAAAATAACTGCATTAGTATTAAATAAAATACATATTTCAAGAATGAATAAAAAACCCATTATTTTTAAAATTATACTTTACTCTAGTTTAGTAACTAAAATAAATAGCTTATTTTTAAATAATGGTTTTCTGAACAAATTACATAATTTGTTAAAAAGTAACTTTAACTAATTATCTAAAGTTATTATTTTCTCTATCAAAACATTTAATTAAAAACTAAGATGTTTTAGTTTTTTATAATATGAGTATGTTTTTTTTGGTTTCATTACTTTTTCCATTTTTTAAGTGCTATTTGAACAGAAAACATGTTAGTAAAATTCTTAAACAAAAAAATACATCTCATATATTCTTCTTTAAAGCGGGAAATTTATAATTCGGGAAGACCTCAATTACTTGGCCGGTGCTCTTGTAATCTGCTTTCACATAACTATTCACAATACCTTCTTTAATATTTTATTCTTTTACACTCTTTCAAAATTTAAATAAACCACTTCGGCTTTTAGCTTTGAACTTCTAAGTATTACATAAAAGTATCCAAGACTACAAACGCATTATAATAAATTAATTTTACACAGCACCTGAGGATGTTTTTTTGGTTTCATTGCTTTTTCCATTTTTTAAGCGCTATTTGAGCGGAAAGATTATTAGTAAAATTCTTAAATAAAAAAATACATCCCCACCTATTTATTTTAATTTGTTATATTTATGCTTTTTAACCGCTTTGACAACTTGATAGAGACTTTAATTGTAGTTTTAAGCATAATGCTATTGTAATTTACTTTATAGAGGTTTTCTGTATCTAATACTATAAACATGATTTTTTTACTGTTTGAGCCTTTTAAAAATATAAAACATATTTAAAATATATTCTAAAGGATGTTTATTGTATTCTATTTTTAAAATTATTATCTAATTTAAGCTCAAAGTTTATAACAAAATATTTTCCTTTCTCAAAATTGAAATAAGAAATGCCATACAAAAATACTATATAGACACACACCTCATTTACCACTGCTTACTTTTATCGCTCACTCTCTTTCAAGTATCAAATTTTATCATCAGAAATAAAGCATTTGGGAGCTTATCGGCTCTTTCTACTTTAATAAAATCAAAAAAATTCCAGATCCTCGAAATAATTGTATTAAGGGATATTTAACAGTCACACTTTTGATATTTGTAAATTAACTTGAAATTAATCTGATTCAATTTTGTGTATTTATATTAAAATATCAGTTTTAAAAATTATATCCTTAATTAGTGATGATCATATAGTTTGTTAAAACAATAATATAAAAAGGACTAATTGACGTTATTTTAGAAGCAAGGATGCTTTGAGTTTAATATAGTCGCAAAGATAAAATAACAACATAAGTATAGTATAAATTATGTAAATAAGCTTATAAAAAAATAATTAATGGTTAGTTTATTAATGTAGATAATGAATGCACAAAAACAAAAAATTAAATATAAAATAAAATCTGTAAAGCAAATAAGAATACATTTTAACAAAAGTATGAAATGATGTAAAGAATAAAATAATTATACAATATAAAAGAAACTTCAAAGAAACTATGATAAGGCCATCTACCTTATGACTACCAGAAACAAAAGAACCACACTTTTATCTTTTTCCCCGCTCCAGCATAAATATTTAATAAACTATCCCAGTTCTATTATTTCACTCTTTTTTACGCAATAGCTCTAACTGTTCAAATTTTTTAAGTGCTAAAATAGTATTAAAATAAGCAATTAAAATATAAGCTAAAACTTACTTGTTTCCACTTTTAAAAGATCTTCTGGTGATAGTACACCATCCTGTGGTGTTCTAAATTGGATAGCTTGTAGCATCCAAATCGCAGTTCTAAAACTTGACTCATTACTTCGACTATCGTCATTTACCATTTCTCTGACAGCCGCTTCTCGGCCCTAAAAATAAAATTAGATTTAAAAACAAAAAAATTGACAGGTTACTTACTACCTCGCAAGCATGCTTTAATATCAACTTATCAGTGTTGGTATTTTTTGTTTTTAAGGAATCTTCATTAAGGAAGGGCTGAATAAACTCTATTTTTTCCATACAATCTTTAATTTTTACATTAAGCCAATCTACTCTTTCAGTAAGTCGTGGAGGGTTGGGCTTACGTTTTTCGTTCTTGGGATTGATGATCTCTTTCCAGTAGTCAGTCATTTTTTCATACGCTTCCTCTAACATTGACAGTGATTTGGAGTATAACAAATAAGCCTCATAAGCTAATTTTCCTGTACTTGAGTTTGCTTCTAAATCATGTGGCTCAGAGCTATTTTTTTGTTTTTGACCATCTGAAGATTCACTGCTTTTTGACTTCAATTTTTCCAATTTAATATCTGCAATACTCACTACTGAATAAGATTGACAAGCTAACTGTTGAACTTCTTTTAGAGCCTTTTCCTCACTAGAATTACTTGGTTCATAGCTCAAAGGAAAAAACACTTTATCTGAATCAGACCTGTATTGGGTGTTCGGAGGAGATAGCCCTTTGCTTCCAAATAACTTTAAAGATGCCAAGCTTATCGCTTTAGCTAACGCTGTAGCCGCGTTGGACCCAACTGTCCAACCATTTTCGGGATTAGACCCTTCATTCTTACCATTTGAGCCAGGTATAAACCTCGGAACTGACTCCTTTTCATTTATTTCTTTTGGAGAACCAGAGTTTTGTGTGTCGCCATTACTAAATTTTCGAACGCCGTTTTGATTCTGTATCCTAACAGGATTGCTTCTTTTTTGAGCTTCCGAAGAGTTTATTTTTAGATTCCTAAGGTCATTCTCAGTTTCAATTAGAACATAATCATTGTCAAAATCCTCATCTTCTTGTTCATTTATTTTTTCTTGCCTGAGATGTATTTCGTTACTAAGGTTTGAATTTGTGCGCAAATGTGTAGACATTCTCTTATCTGTTACAGCCTTATCCTTTTTATTGTCCCCGTTAAGGAAAGACAATGATGAACTTTTCCTTAAATTCGATCCAGCGAAATCAATTAAATGGCTATAAGATGCTTGTTCCATTTCTGCTAAATGAGATAAATACTTTTTAAATGGTATAAATAAAAATCTTACTGTTATCAGGACGCCTTATAGAGAACAACTCTTCATTTATTATTGGTGGTGGTTCTATTATTGTTCTTTGTACAGCGGGATGTTCAAAAAAATTAGAAAAACTTATCCTGTTTTCAGGTTCTTGGATTAATAGTGAACGAATCAAAGATTTTATATCTTCTGGTATTGTTTGCCTAGGGCGCGTAAAACTGGTAACATTATCAGTAAGCTTTTCTCCAGGGAAGTTAATAATGTTTTTCCCATTTTTTATTACCCTGAGTAAATCACTTGTTCCTTTCGCACTGAAGGGTGGCCCACCTGTTATCATTTCGTATAAAACTGCCCCAATACTCCAAAGATCTGCTGAAGCATCATAGCTAAATCCTAAAAGAACTTCAGGTGCCATATATAGCGGTGATCCACATACAGTATCTGTCATAGATTGAGTTGGTAGATATTTTGCAAACCCAAAATCACCAACTTTCAATTGAGGGAGTGAGTTTATTAGATTGGATGCCTCTGTAGAATCGTGATTAAATAATTCTTCTTTCGGAGGGGATAACAATATATTCTAGAAAATATAAGATATAAGTGATGTTAAAACAATCTTAAATTACTTGAGGCTTTAAATCTCTATGTATTAGACTATTTTTCCTAAGAAATCTGAATGCAGAAGCTATTGTGATTTTAGAATTTAAATAATAAATTTTAATTAGTCCTACCTAATTGTTTTAAAAAATGCCTAAAGATAATTTCATTAAGGCCACCTCCAGGACCTTTTGTTCCTATTTGTTTTTTTCCTTTCTTTATGTAATCTGACAAATCGCCTAAGGCGCAGAGTTCCATTATTATAAGTATTTCGTTATCACGTCTCTAAATCCTAATTTAACCTTTATCATTTATAGCGGATAAATTAAATACCTCAACTTCAATTAGTGAGACGATATTAGGATGCTTAAGTTTTTTTAAAATCATTATTTCGTCTTCCATACTTTGTTTTATTTTGCCTTCAAGCTTGTTCTTGTGTATTATTTTCACAGCAACCTGTTCATTTGTTTTCTAAAATTTTAAGTTAAAATAAATTTTGGCTAAATCAAATAATAGCTACTAGATTATATCCCCGGCGAACCGTAGCAAAGCTACCTCGTCCGATCTCGTCTTGAATCTCGTAATTCCTTTCAAAATTGTATTTCATAGACCAAGCCTCTTTTCGAAATTGTGACATATTACAAGACTTTAAATATTTAGGTGTGGTGCTTATGAAGTTGAATATATGTTGGTGTAATTAAAATAAGTGTGAAATAAGTCAACTGTAAAATTAAAGCAAGTTAAATACAAATCAAATCAGAACAGAATTAAGTTTTAAATTTTTTATAAGTGGTTTATGTTGTAAAGTAAATTAAAAAGGTAAAATGAATTTTGAAAAAAAAGCTTGATGAAAGCATAAATGATCAATCATAAAACCTTAAACCAAAAGTTGAAGCTTTGATTAGCTAAAAGTTAGCAGTGGGCAAAATTTATTGAAATGGCTTAAATTAAAATCACACAACAACTTTTTTTTTGACGCAATATTGTAAGCAGTGATTTTTTGAATTTGGTTTATTATTGCCCTTTAAATTTGGAGCAAAAACCGAAATTCATAGTTGATTTTGTAAACAGGGGGTAGGCTAAGCATGGGAAGGTCTTTACTTCAACGAATTAAGTTGTTGGATTTTAGTGATATAATAAGGTGGCCTTTATGATTGGATATTGTAGCTAAGCGTTGTTTTAGACTCTAGTGATTCTAGCTAATAAACGACAGTCTAATTGTCTCCAGTTAAAGTTTAATCCAATTAAATCCAAACCTTTTACCAAGCGAACAGCATCTTTGCTGCGATAATTGAGGCCAATAATTTAGACTGAACACATGGAAAATACTTTAAATTTTGCATAAACTGCTACATGTGTATTATGGGGTACTTTAAAAAAATTAAAGCTCAAATATTTTAATTCTTGAGATTTATTTAGTAAAAATTTATTAAATGAAAATGTTTAATTTGATAAAGCTAAATAAATTATAATTTCAGCATGAGTCGAATATTTAACAGTATATATAGATACTAAAAGAACAACTAGAACTATTGATGTTTGAGTATCTACCTAGTTTGATTATATTACAATTATAAACAAGATTTAAGATTTTAAAAGGGGTCAAAATTTAAAACTCAACTATGATATTAATAGTGACAATTAATTTCGAACTCAGATATTTCGACTGCTCCAGTTCTATCGAGATCTATTTAATTGTTCACTTAAGAACAAAATTTACTAAAATTAGGCTTTTTTAAAGCCAAATAAACAAATTATTTGTTCGAAAAACCACCGCAAATTGGGTTACAATAAAGTCGCAGCAACTGTAAAGCTCTAACAATTTTAATAATTTCACTTTAAATAAAATAGTGTATTTTCAAAATTAAATTTTCTTAAGGAAATGCTTATTTTGATAACAAAGTAACTAAAACATAATATTACAAGCTATTTTATGTCATTATCCAATTCAATGCTTTAAAAAGAATATAAAAATAAAAAAATTGGTAGTTAATAGCGATATATAGGTTTTAGCACTTTAATAATTTAAATTAATATGGTGACTTAAATGGTAACTTTGTACTATATTGTGATATTTGAAGATCATAAATAATAATATACTTAAATGTTATAAAGGCTTTGAATTTTGAATTGTTTTTTATCCTAAATAAATTAAATATTAAACAAATAGAAATTTTTAAAATAGTGCCCCATGAAAAAATTAAACTTTATTAATAGCATATAACATTTACATATAAGTACAGTAATATAACTATAATAACAAAGTCTTTGATATGTTTTTATTTGTATATTAAAAATTAAAAGTTTGTTAATGTAGTGAAAACATATTAACGGTTACATATATTTAGCTCTATAAAAGCTTACTATCATAAAAAGCACAAAAACATCAAAGCGAATATAAGGAAGAATAATAAAAAGGATGTCTCAGTAAAAAGTTTCTAAAGAGCCATTATATTTGAATTTTTTATTTCAAAAGAAGCAGGCAGGCACCCAAAAGTTTTCTTTTAAAAATTTATTTTTCTTGTTTTATACAGTTATATTTGTAATGATTGAATACCTTTTTGTTTATTAAGCTTTAAAGCATTCTATAACTATACATTTAATAATAAATTTAAATTTAATTAAAAGTCTACACAAATTTAAATCCATTTAATTCAAGGTTTAATAGTAATAATAGGACGTTTATCAAATAATTCCCTACGATCACCTTGATAAAATTCAGGGAATAAAGGATAACCTGGTAAATTACCCACCAAATTTTGAGGTCCAGTAATGGAGCCTCCAACCTTACCACCGGTGATTTTGATATCTACACAATTCATATAATATTCCCGATTACCAATAGCATTAAGCCAAGTCCAAGTTAATACTACATTGTCCGAAGGTGGAGCATCGGCTGGAATAGTTACTGGGAAAGTGATACCTTGTCTAAAACATTCACGTATAACGGTACTTAAAACGACAATAGTTTTAGCATTATCATAAGAAATACCGAATTGACAATGACCACCATCATGTTTATTAGCGCCATCAACGTTAGCAAATTTCACATTGATAGTTTGGCCAGCCGCATAGGTGGCTTGTATAGGCCCTTGTTTAGCTCCTTTACATGGGAATGGATAGTCAAAATGATTGGAAGTACCATGGGGCGCATTTAAATCCCAATCAACGTCATCCTTGGATTGATAGTATTTACTATACTGAGAACGACGTGGTGCTGGAGTTTGGATTTCCATATGTGATGTTACACACAATGCAAATAAGGAGTATAAAACGGTGCTAAGTTTCATTTTTTTATGATACTTAATTCTAATGAAATGTGAGAAAATCTAGAATTTATATACTCTCATTATTTGACAAGGGTAAAAAGAAACTTGAAAGAAATGTAATGAAAAATATCAACATGCATAATTATTTTTAGGTTTTATTATATAAATATATAACTGTTACCTCAAACTTTGTAAATATATAAATATGAGGTTTAATATCATTTGTTATACATCATCACATACTTCTTTTAATCTAGAAACATACCTAGAAAATTCTTCGTGACTTGATCTACCATTATTTTTAAATTAGGTCTTAATAAATTTCTATAATAAGCATATCATGTAGAAATGAGTGATTTTAGCTAAGTAAATTCTCATCTCCAGCTATTTCCTAATATTGAAATAACCACTTTCCTTTAGTCTTATGAGCCCTGTTAAATTAGAATTTCACCGTTTATAGTGGATTTACTTATTGTTTACTCTGTACATATATTTTCATATAGCTTAATTGCATTTCTATAGATATTTTATAGCTTAATTGCACTCTTTTAAATTTCGTAATTTTGTAAATCGTATATTTAAAACTACTATTTTGATAACAAAAGTTCTAATTGTAAACCTTGAGTATATTAACAACTTTCAGTATCTTTATTGAAGAAAACGAAAGTTAATATTAGGGGTAAGATTCATAATATTTCAATAATGGATTCAATTCTCATAATAGTAAAGTATACTTTGGTCCTAAAGTACCAATGGTTACTGTAATATGACTGAAAAAATTTCAATCATAATACAATAAAACTAACCATTTAAAAGCGATTCTTTAGTATGTCATATTGCATTTAAATTATCTTTAAATGAACCACAATTTAATTACTAACATTCTACCTTATTTAATAGTTTATTCTTTATACATTTAAAAAATCGAATTTAGATGGGATTAAATCAAATTAAATCATCAATAGTTTTAAAAACAGGAAACTTGTTTTTAAAGTGAAATATTCTTCTATTCCAATATTAACATAGATCACCATTACTTTCACATCTCTTTTTTACATAAAATCAACCACATACTTATTTCTCTTTTGCTTTACTAACAAAAGCGCTTGGGTGTTCTCTAAATAAAAACATTTCCGAGGTTTTAAGGAAAATAAAATGTTATAATATCATTCAATATAAATACAGTTAAAATGAAGCTACATTTAGCATACAGAATTCAATTTTTATTAGTATATTTAAGGTTTAATAGTAATGATAGGACGTTTATCAAATAATTCCCTACGATCACCTTGATAAAATTCAGGGAATAAAGGATAACCTGGTAAATTACCCACCAAATTTTGAGGTCCAGTAATGGAGCCTCCAACCTTACCACCGGTGATTTTGATATCTACACAATTCATATAATATTCCCGATTACCAATAGCATTAAGCCAAGTCCAAGTTAATACTGCGTTACTAGCAGGGGCTGCATCGGCTGGAATAGTTACTGGGAAAGTGATACCTTGTCTAAAACATTCACGTATAACCGTTTTTAATACAACAATAGTTTTAGCATTATCATAAGAAATACCGAATTGACAATGACCACCATCATGTTTATTAGCACCAGCAACATCAGCAAATTGGACATTGATAGTTGAACCAGCTGCGTAAGTGGCTTGTATAGGCCCTTGTTTAGCTCCTTTACATGGGAATGGATAGTCAAAATGATTGGAAGTACCATGGGGCGCATTTAAATCCCAGTCAACATCATCTTTTGACTGATAATAACTACTATATTGAGAACGACGTGGAGCAGGGCTTTGGATTTCCATATGTGATGTTACACATAAAGCTAATAAAGAATATACTATGGTATTTAATTTCATTATATAAAATTTCAAATAAAAAAGGATGATAATCCATTAAATAACTCAACGATAGCTTTTATACTTCAATAAATGTTATATTTTAGCATCTTTCTTTATAAAGAAATTTTAAATATTATAGTGACGCTTTATTTCTATACTTTTAGTGGTTTGAAGTAATGACATATTACTCTTCCATATGATGACCATTAGTTTATATTTAGAATGAGGTATAATAGCCTTAACTATAAATATATTTATGGTTTAGAGTTATTTTTTTTAAAATGCTTTATTGTATTGCTATTATTACCTTAATGGAAACCCCATGGACCCTTAGTTTTCATTTGACTTTAGTCATAGTAATAAACTTAGAACCTAATGACAAGATCATTTATTAAATTTCAATTTCATAGCGCACTATTTTTTTCTTAACATTGCTAAATTTTAATTTTAATAGAAAATGAATTTTTTTATTTTAAATTAAACTTACTTTTTATTTATGTGTGGATGGTAATCATTAACTGAGTTTTCTCCTTTTCACTGTTAAATTCATTTTTTAATAAATTTAATGTATCTATGTAATAAGAATTTTAATTTAAAAAACCTGGTATTTTAAAGAATTTATTAATATCTTGTTGGGAGCTAATATATTCTATTATATTCTAATTATCAGAGTATCCGATCTCCATTTTTTCCCTTTATATAAATAAACTTACCAATTTAAAACACTGTTTTCTTATTATAAATTCTTATCGTTTTTACTATTAAATTATTTGTTATCTATATAAATTTTAACTAGTTTTTTTATTTGTTTTATTATTATTTTCTATGCTTGTTTCCTACTCAGTTTAAATTTCGCTAGAATACTAGTTGAGAAGATTCTATTCTCATTTATCTAAAAAGTTTTCACTTTTAAAGTGCTTGTAAAATTCCATTCTAAACTAGCAACTTTATTAAAGCATTAGTTTACAAAGATTTTTTCTATTACTTTAACTGGTAAGTAATGAAGGATAGTAGTTTTTGAAATATATAGATCGTAAAACTATAATAACAAAATTTAAAGCCTCTACCATATCTTTGGTAATCATTAGCCTCTATGCTTTTACTCAAATATTAAAATAGAAATAAAGTGTTATTTATAATTAAAAAAGTAATCTTCTATATCCTTAGAAGATATAGAAAGCTCCCAAATATCTTACTAAACGTAAAATTAATGACATTGACGAAGATGAGATAGGACTGCATCATATGAGTTTCTATCGACATAAGTTGTGGATTAGTTTTGATTATAAGTTATAAAAATTTCATTTAGTTATTGAATTTTCTAATTAATAAAAAGGAAAGCTATTAAAGGACAGTAATTCTAAACATACTAACTGGAAGTTTTTAATTATGTAAAGATAGAAAACTATATAAACCAAGTTTTGTCTAGCCCTTTATCTTGATATGGATTTTAAAACTTTGATTGTTTAAAAGATATATAAATAAACTAGTATTTTCACTACTATTATTAACTTAAAAAAGGTTGAGAAAGTAATTTCTATAGAAATTAATCGAACTTTACTCATTCAAACTATCAATATATATAAAACAAAAGCTCATTTGAAACAATCTCTTGCTCTTAAATCAAAATAGTAGCATTTTATATACTTTTACTTTGATAATCGTTTGTGTAGAAACTGTTTGTTAATATTATGGTGATGTATTTTTTTGTTCAAGCGTTTTACTAACAATTTTTCCACTCAAATAGCGCTCAAAAAATGGAAAAAATGATGAAACCAAAAAAAACATCCCCTTATGTTTTAAAAAATTGAACAATTTTTTAGCATACTTAAAAATCCCAAAAAATTCATCACATTTTGTGCAACGTCATAACACCAAAATCATAAGAAATTAGAAACATAAAAATAACCTATTAACAAATATATTATTATCAATATTAAATAACATTGGTAACATAAATTAATATTATTAAAATTAATAAATGATAAAAATCAAATAACATTTATAAACCCTATTTAGTCTCGAGCCCTAAAGCTTCTTTATTAAAGAAAGATATCAACTGAAACAATTAATATAAATAAAGAAATTTTTAAAAAAAAAATCAAAAGATAGTATCATTTGATATAATTTGAAAAAATAATATTAAAAGGTATAAAAGCAAGTCCAACTCCTAATCCAAATAATAACAATCATAAACCCAAATTTCAAAATGGTTACTTTTAAAGCCGCCGTTATACAGGCTGCTTCTGTTGCCTTTGACTTAGAAGCCACATTAACCAAGCTTGAATCTTTAGTTCAAGAAGCCAGCTCCAATGGTGCAAAACTCCTTGTCTTCCCCGAAGCTTTTTTGGGAGGTTATCCTAAAGGCACCACCTTTGAAGCCTATATTGGTGGTCGTACCCAAGAGGGTAGAGAATGGTTTAACCGCTATTATCAAAATAGTATTCAATTACCTAGTCCTGAATTGGATCGATTAATTGCTATAGCTAAAAAATATCAAGTTATGTTAGTTATTGGAATCATTGAAAGAGATGGATATACACTTTATTGTACAATAATCCATATTGATTCACAATTAGGCTACCTTGGTAAACATCGAAAAGTGATGCCCACTGCAGCTGAAAAATTAATTTGGGGATTTGGTGATGCTTCAACATTATCAGTATTTGATACAGCATTAGGTAAATTAGGTTCTGTTATTTGTTGGGAAAATTATATGCCATTGTTGAGAATGACGATGTATTATAAGGGGATTCAATTATATTGTGCTCCTACAGCCGATGACCGAGATAGTTGGGTAGCTAGTATGCAGCATATTGCTAAAGAAGGTCGTTGTTTTGTGTTCTCATCTTGTCAGTTTAATCGTCGAAAAGATTATCCAACAGATTATCCAACTTTATTAAACGAGGATTTAGAAACAATTTATTTTAGAGGGGGTTCTTGTATTGTTAATCCAATGGGTGAGTTACTTGCGGGGCCTAATTTTGAAAAAGAAACAATTTTGTATGCCGATATTGATATGGATGATATCGTTAGATATCATTGGGAATTTGATGTTGTTGGTCATTATTCTAGACCCGATCTATTTCAGCTGAATGTTAATGAAAATGTACAAAGTAATGTTATTATTAATAGTAATGGGAGGGAGTATAATAATAATAACAATAATAACAATAATAACAATAATAATAATAATAATAGTCAACAAATTCAAACCACTAAAAGTACTATTGAATCTATAACCAGTGGTAATTTACTTTAATAATCATTTTTTTAAAATAAATAAATTTCTATTATATATTTTATATATTCCACTTGAACTTTATTTTTATAATTTACTATTGATAATAGTATTATTGTTAATATCATTATTATTTTGAGTTAATATATTAACTGTAGTTTTTGAAATGGGTTCTAAAGCTTGAACATAAAGATGAGCTTTTTGAGATGAAGCTTGACCACGAAGATACCGAGCAGATATACCTTGAATAATAATTGAAAGCTAAAAACAATTTGATTAATAAAATAGATTAACAATTTAACTTATCACTTCACTTACTCTAAAAAAAGAAAATGCTACACAAGCATTCCAATTCTTGATAGGATATTCTCGATTTGTTAATTGACAATAATATTCAATTAATTCTTCACGAAAATTAGGAGGTAATAATTCGGAATTATGCAAAGATTTAAAAAAATTTAAATTGGGATTTTGTTTTCCATAATCTTCTGAATAAAAAGGTTGTAATAAATTCGATAAATCAAATAAGGGATTTCCTAAAGTGGATAATTCCCAATCTAATATACCTATAATTTCATGACTATTTTTTTTATAGATCTAAAATAATTTAATTAAAATAAGTAAATAAAATGGAAACTAGAATAATATCAAATTTCAACTTACCAAATTATCCACTTTAAAATCACCATGAATAATAGATACCTTATCTTCAATAGGAAATTTTCCAAACAATTCTTTCAACTCATTCATTCTATATAATTGTTTTACCCCTTTAGTTTCCGCTTGTTTATCAGCTAATTTCAATAAATTTTGAATTTGTCTTGGATAATAATTCTTTAATGGTCCATAACTTTGTAATTCGGCGGATTTAATATCAACGGAATGTAACTTAGCCAATACTTCAATAGCAGAATACCAACTACAATAGATTAAAGTTTAGTTACAGGTAAGGTGAGAGATTTATATGTGAATGAATAATATAATAATCATAAAAAAACTTACATTTTCTTTCTTTCTTCCATTGTTTTGTGTTTCAATTCCACACTCTCATGAATATCACCTTCCACAAATTCCATAATCTAAATAGACAAAAAAAAGTTTATTAATATCCTTCTTATACCTCTTTTATCTATCTATCTATCTATCTCATAACCTTAATCAATTTAAAAAACTCACTTACATAAAATGGAGTACCTAAAACACTATTATCTTCACATAACAAATAAACTTTAGGTACAGGTACATTGGAGTGGCAATTTAATTGTTTTAATACTAAATATTCTCGCTCAATAGCATGTGCTTTTTGACTAATTAAATTTCCAGGTGGTTTTTTACGTAAGACCCAACGTTGATTTCTAGGTAATAAAGAAATTAATACACGATTAGTCGAATAAGAGGTAGTAATGGATGGGAAAAAGAATTAATTGTTACTTACTTTGAATCCGATAACAAATAAGTGGGATTACTTTGACCTAATTTAAATTGATTTAATTTTAATGGGGCTGAAAAATTATGGAGATGTTGAGCTAAATAAGATGCTAAATTCGATTCATTAAGTTGTTGTCTAAAAGAGAAATGGATGAGAAAATGAGTTTTTGGTTTATGTCTTTTTTTTTTAGTATAATTTAATTGTTATTTTTTTACCTGACTTCAGATACGTCTTGTCCATTCGGTTGACTCATTGTTGTTAAGTTTTTTGATTTATAATTAAAAAAGATAAAACAAACAAATAAAATTAGCTATTTTTAATAGCTTTTATTGTTTATGCACTCTACTTTGAATCATTTTTCTAATTTGAATTTTGTAACTTTGATTTTCATGTGATGCATTAAATTTTTTATTTGAAATCATTTTATTCTTAAATTTTATTAACATTGCTTGTTCTATAAAGAATAAAGAAATAAAAAATGAATACAATAGATCAACGATTAGCATACATACATGCATGCAAATAATAATTTATTTCTATAATAATTGATATTATTTAACTATTCATAATAGGGGAACACTAAAAGAAAAAAGATTAATTAACAAAGACATACATTAAATTCAAAAACTTACAAAAAACATCACGTTATCCATTGGTAACATATCATCAATAATAAAACTAATAACTAAGAATCCTAATTCATTAATAATAATTTTAATTTTCTGACTTCCATTTAAACCTTGATAAATTTCCATTAAATGTTTATATCGATAATAACCGATAATTCTTTCTTGTTGAGTAGCTAAAATAATCTCACTACATACACTATCGTGGTTGGAATATCCTACTTCACTTGACCAATATTCATTGCTTCCTGAGACTATTAAATGAGGGTATTGATTACTAATACTTATACTAATAGTTTCGCATTTAGGATGTAACATATTTAAGGCATCTTTAAAATGATATGACTAATATTAAATATTATATTATTATTATTACTATACAAATATATATTATTAATAAATAAAAAACTTACATTAATTGTAATAGCGGCCATATTAATAGTATCCATTAAATAATAAGGGATTGGTAATTCACAATCATAAATAAAACATATAGTTTGAGTAAATATATTTTTATTTAAGATAGATAATGTTAATTGATTTCCTACACTATCAAAATGAATATATAAACTTAATTTTTCTTGAAATAAAATCTTTTTCTCCAATCGATTTAACATTGGATTATTAATATCATGTTCTACTGTGGATGCTAATTTAGGTTTTCCTTTAGACTCATCAGTGTATTTTAGAAAATCAATTCCTTTAATAAATTGTTCTAAATCTATACCAAAGTATAATTTTTCACTATTAGTTCCACTATAATAATTTAATTGTTCAAATCGTTCTTTTGTTATTCTAACTCGAAATTGCATAACTCCAGATAAATCTTTAACAAATTCAATGCCTTTCGAACTTAACACACAGATCACTCGCTATAATTTATATTATTTTTTTATAAATTTTATTAATATTCTAATAAATTTATAAAATTAACTTACATTATTATTATTATAAATCGGTTTTAATAAATCTAATAACAATTTAATATCTTTAATAATACCGGAAAAACTAGCTATTCCTTTTTGATTTAATTCTAGTTGATATAATTCATATTCATTTATTAGTGTATTCATTTTATGTAATGCTTTATCTTTATGATGATTAATATTGTTATCTTGTTCATAATTATCTAAATAATCTAAAGGATTCATTTTTGCAAGGTGAAACTATTGAAAAGTAAAAAATATATATTAAAAAAGTATCAAAAAATATTAAAAACTTGAAATTATTTTTATTAAAATATCCTCATAATTCAGCTTAGTTTGATTCAACTCAATTAGCTAAGTAACTATATGATTTTTCTCAAAGTAGTAAGTGACAAAAAGTAAGATTAAGAATTAAATTGTATTCAGCTATTATCCACATCAACAATAATATCTTGAAATATATTAATCAAATATATCATTTTTATCAATGTAATAAATAATACAAATTCAATTCCTAATTTTTACATTAGTATTTTATAAATCTTCTTCAGCATTATTACAAAATTTAACATTAGTATTTTAATATTTTATCTCTTATCTCTTATCTCTTGTTTAAATAAATTATAAAAAAAGTTGGGTTTAGTTTAGTCTTAATGCCCAAACACTAAGAAGTGTTGAGTTCAATAGAGAAGGTAAACTAATAAATCAGTAAACCAAATTCCGTCCCTATCTGGAGGAGATGCCAATTATCTCTCAACTCGTATCAACACAAAAGAAAAAATCAATGAGAAAATTAGTATTAATATAGAATCAAATTGAAATTTGGATCAATTTTAAGTAGTGGGATATTGGAAAGTATTGATGGAATCAAGGGATAAATTTTACTAAAAATTTTATTGACTTTCCTTTTATAGTTAAATTAAAATTGATGATACCCCCACCCTTTTAGATATTAAATATGGGGAAGAAGAGGGTATATATATACATTTATTATTAAATGAAATGAATTTATTGAACTTATATTTTTTTATTTTTTTTATTTTTTTATTTTTTTTATTTTTCTAAATAAGTTATTCAATAGTTTTTAATATTATACAAATAATGTTATTTAAAAGGTTCAGCCGATTAATAGCCGTTTTGTTACTATTCATCAGTTTAATCTGTCTACTTTTACTCATATTATCTTATCATAATCCAACATTAATATCATTAACTCATTCTAAAATTAATCAATATTTCATTAATCCTAATAATCCATATAATTTTAAATTACAATATCAACATTTTAATACTAAAAAATATTTAAATCAAAATCAAAGTTTATTAGATATTGAAATTAATAAATATAGATCAAATAAAGTTAAGGATGCCTTTATACATGCTTGGTTACCTTATAGAAAACAAGCGTTGGGGCATGATAATTTAAAGCCAATATCAAAAAAAGTAAAAGATGAGTAAGTAATTATTAAAAAATATTATTAAAGAATATTAATAATAATAATATTATTATTTTAAATTAATTAATTAATTTTATTTTTATTTAGTTGGAATGGGTAATATTAATTAGTTAAAATTTTAATTATAAAATTTTAATGTTATTGATTTAATATAAGATGGGGTATAACTCTAGTAGATAGTCTAGATACCTTAATATTAATGAATTTAACTTATGAATATCAATTAGCATTATCTCAAATATCAACTATAAATTATAAAAAACAAGTAATATTAATACTATTTCATAAACTAATAATTAATAATTAATATTCTTATATTAGAGTGGTCAAATAATTGTATTTGAAACTATTATTCGACATTTAGGTGGTTTAATTTCCAGTTATGATTTAACGCAAGATACTATTTTATTAAAAAAAGCAATTGAATTAGCTGATATTTTATTACCTGCTTTTGATACTCCATTTGGTTATCCAGTTCATTTATTAAATTTAAATAAGTAAATTAATATTATTAATTAATTTTAATTTCAAAGTATTAATAGAAGGGAATAATTTACTTAGAACTGAAAGAGAAAAGGAAAGTAAAAATGAGAAGATATGGACTAATAATTTAGCTGAGATTGCCAGCTTACAATTAGAATTTCATCGATTATCTCAAATTTCTAAGAATTCTATTTATGCTAAGAAAGTAAGTTTAATTTATTTAATAACTTAAAATCTTATTTATTATTGATTTTAAAGGCCCAAACAATTATTGATAATTTAGATAAAGCTAATAATAAGCAATATAATAACTATGGTTTATTTCCATTAGAATGGGATTTATTAAAAAATAAACCAATTACTGGTAATATAATTATAGAATCTATTTATTATAATAATTAATTTTTTATTTCTTATTTTTTATTTCTTATTTTTTATTTCTTATTTTTTATTTAGATGCTATTTCTTTTGGTGCTTTTGGTGATAGTTTTTATGAGGTAAAATTAAGAATGAATTTTATATTTCTTATATAAAATAATATTGAAATTGAAATCTATTTAGTATTTATTAAAACGTTATTTATTAACTAAAAAGACGGAAGATCAATATAAAAGATTATGTAAGATTTTAACTATTTATCTTTTAAAAATTTAATAATATTATTTTAATTTTATAATTAAGATACTTCCGCAATTGATTCTTTTTATAAATATGTATTAATTCAACGAGATGAAACTAATAATAATTTATTATTGATCAGTGATTTATATTCTTTAACTCATCCAAGATATGAAATGGATCATTTTGTAATTTAAAATTCAATCTCATTTAATTGAAAATAGCACTTAATTAATTAATATTCTCCTTTTATTTAGGCTTGTTTTGTGCCTGGTATGTTAATATTAGGAAGTATTGAATTAAATAGAAAATTAGATTTCTCTATAGCTATTGAATTATTACTTTCTTGTTATCAATTATATCATTCCTCACCAATAGGATTAGCACCCGATAAAGTGAAATGGAAGCCAAGTTTTAAAGAGAGTATTGATTATAATCAAAAAGTAGGAAAAGAGGACGATAAGCAGATGAATGAGAAAAAAGAGAAGGGGTGGAGTGGAAGTAAGGACGGAAGAAATGAGTATTTTCATTTAGATCCAAGTTATAGATTAAGACCTGAATTTATTGAGTCTTTATATTATGCTTATTATTTTACTAGAAATCCCATCTTTCAACAATGGGCTTGGGAAGTATTTGAGGTAATGAGTTAATAGTTTCATTATATTGATAGATGAGTTTAATTTTTTATTATATATAGAATATTGAACAACATTGTAAAGTGGAATTTGGATATAGTGAATTAAATAATGTATTTAATCTGAAATTTAATAATAAGACTAAATTTAATGATCGAATGGAAAGGTAAATTGAATTCAATATATATTCTAATTTAACAATTTTATTTCTTTTTTATTTTAGCTTTTTTTTAGCTGAAACTTTAAAATATTTTTATTTAATATTTAATATTGATTTAATTAATTTAAATGAATATGTTTTTACTACTGAGGCTCATCCTTTAAAAATAGATTTAAAAGTATTTAGATAATGAGATTTAAAAGTAATAAAAGAATTCGATATATTTTAAGTTCAAATTAATTTATTGAAGAAATTAAATTCATTATCATTTTTAGATTCTAAATTGTAGTTGTGATGAGTATATGTCATTGAAATTTTAGTCATTGTTAAAATAAAGGGATTTCATCTCATTAGATAATTGAATTTAAATATTCCAGCCCAATCAAATAGAACATTTCAAAAAACTTAGTACTTAAAGGGTAACAAATGGGCATAATAAAAATCAATCAAATTCAATAAGATCAATAGAAGATTTTAATAAATAAAGGATAACTCAATACAAATAATAATAATAATAATAATAATAATAATAATAATAATAATAAAACATATTAAAATACTAAATTTATTTATAAAAGTGAAAAGTAGGGTTATCGGATACCAAAATGATTCAAATGTAATTTATTAGTATTTTGTTAAATACTAAGCTATTTTTTAAGTACCCGATTATTTATACTTCAACTCTAATAAAGAATTAAACGTTTAGAATTTTAAAAAATATAAAAATAATTAATTGAAGTTATCAAAATGTTGAGAATTTAATAAATATTAAATACCGTACTATAAATAAGATAAGAATTAGTTTGCAATAAAATTCTAGCTTAATGAATAATCGTATCATTATATTGAAATTTCAGTGAGAACTAAGGGTCCACACAGTTTTACTAATGTAGCAATTAAATTACAATAATCTATTTTAAAATGTACATTAATACCTCATGATAAATAGAAAAATAAACTATATCATAGGTAAAAATAATAACTCAACACTTTAATTTATTAAAAGTAAGTAATAAATTGTACCTATAGTATACGGTCTTAAAAAAAAAGAGTTATTAAATTCCAACATTTACTAATGTATAAAAGCAACCGTTGAGTCAATTATTTAATTATCATTTATTTTATTGAAAAATTTAGATTATGAAATTAAATATAATATTATGCCCCTTGTTCACATTATATGTTACTTCACATATGGAAATTCAAAGTCCAGCCCCACGTCGTTCACAATACAGTCGGTATTATCGTTCTAGAGATAATGTTGATTGGGATTTAAATGCACCCCAAGGAACCTCTGGTCATTTTGATTACCGCTTCCCATGTAAAGGAGCACGACAAGGACCAGCCCAAGCTACATACGCAGCTGGTTCAACAATAGATGTTCAATTTGCTAACGTTTCTGGAGCTAATAAACATGATGGTGGTCATTGTCAATTTGGTATTTCCTATGACAATGCTAAAACTATTGTTGTATTAAAAACAGTGATAAGAAATTGTTTTAAACAAGGCATTAATTTTGCAGTTAAAATACCAACGGATGCTCCACCTTCAAATAGTACAGTTTTAACTTGGACTTGGATCAATGCTGAAGGTAATCGAGAGTATTATATGAACTGTGCCGACATCAAAATCACCGGTGGTAAAGTTGGAGGCTCCATTACTGGACCTCAAAATTTGGTGGGTAATTTACCAGGTTATCCTTTATTCCCTGAATTTTATCAAGGTGATCGTAGGGAATTATTTGATAAACGTCCTATTATTACTATTAAACCTTAAATGTATTGATTCTTCTTTTATTTTGAAATGTCTAATAAACCTTTGTTTATTCATATAATATCTAGTAACTTTAATTACGTTTTATTTATATTTGATTTAAAAAAATAAAACCAAAAAATAGTCAAATAAGGTTTAATAGTAATTATTAGATTATACATTTTTCTGAAATAATTTAAATGCAAGATGATATATTAAAGAGTCGCTTTTAAATAAAATAATATGTCACTATAATATAATTTTAACCTTTATAGTTATATTGTAGTAACTATTGGTATTATGGAACTAAAGTATAATTTACTATTACATTGTTGAATCAAATATTGAAATTTAATATAAAAGATAGTTTAAATATTAAGAATCTTAATTGTACTATTAACTCCCTTTTCTCAATAAAAATATTGGAAGTCATTAATATACTTGGACTTAACAATTAAACATGATTTATCATATGTATAGTTTTAAATATGTAACTTATAGAAATCTAAAATCTGAAAATGTAATTAAGCTATAAAAAATCTATAAAAATGCAATTTAGCTATAAGAAAATAGTTATAAGGTGTATGATAAGTAAACCAGCTATAAACAGTATAATTTCAATTTAACAAAACTCATGAGACTAAAGGAAAGGCGACTATTTCAATATTAGGAAATAGCTAAAAATAAGGTTACCCTCAGCTAAAACCACTCATCATATATGATGTCCATATTATAGAAATTTTATAAGGTAGAATTTAAGGATAGTGATAAATTAAGTCACGAAGAAAGTTCATATATATAGTTTTAGCTTAAAAGAAGTATGAGATGATATACAGCAAATCGTACTAAACCATATGCTGGTTGGCTTATATTTTTAAGATAATTGTTACATATTTATATAACAAAATCTATAAATAACTCACGCATGTTGATATCTTTTGCTGATATCCTTAAAGCCTTTCTATATGGGGATGTTTTTTTTGGTTTCATCACTTTTTCCACTTTTTAAGTGCTATTTGAGCAGAAAGATTGTTAGTAAAATTCTTAAACAGAAAAATACATCGTAATATCCTTGTCAAATAATGAGAGTATATAAACTGTAAATTTTCCCACATTTCATTAGAATTAAGTATCATAAAAAAATGAAACTTACCACCCTTCTATACTCCTTATTCGCATTATGTGTAACATCACATATGGAAATCCAAACTCCAACACCACGTCGTTCTCAGTATAGTAAATACTATCAATCCAAGGATGACGTTGATTGGGACTTAAATGCACCACTTGGCAGTAATGAAGGCTTTGATTATCCATATCCATGTAAAGGAGCTAAACAAGGACCTGCACAAGCCACCTACGCAGCTGGTCAAACCATCAGTGTGAAATTCGCTAACGCTGAAGGTAGCAATAAACACGATGGCGGACATTGCCAGTTTGGTTTATCTTATGATAATGGTAAAACCATTGTTGCTTTGAGTACGATTATACGTGAATGCTTTAGACAAGGTATCACTTTCCCAGTAACTATTCCAGTCGATGCCCCACCTTCGGATACAGCCGTTTTGACTTGGACTTGGATCAATGCTGAAGGTAATCGAGAGTATTATATGAACTGTGCCGACATCAAAATCACCGGTGGTAAAGTTGGAGGCTCCATTACTGGACCTCAAAACCTTGTAGGGAATTTACCAGGTTATCCTACTTTCCCAGAGTTTTATGAAGGTGACCATCGCGAGTTGTTTGATAAACGTCCTATTATTACTATTAAACCTTGAAATAAATGTACTAAAATTTATAATAAATCTTTAAAATGATTTCCGAATACACTATCAAATATATAATCATATAATGATTTAAATTTTAATAAGTGAAAAGATATTCAAATATTATAACCATAACGCTATTTGTAGCAAATAAAGGAGGATGTTTTTTTTTGGTTTCATTACTTTTTCCATTTTTAAGCGCTATTTGAGCGGAAAGATTATTAGTAAAATTCCTAAATAAAAAAAACATTCTCAAATGTTTCTTTTGAATGCGTGTAGTTATTATCCTGAATAATTACTTTGAAATAAATAGATAAAAGTTAAGTAATTCTTTTACAAATGCTTTTTAATATAATACATATCATATATATCATATACAAATTTGATATATTTGCATCTTTTAGATAAAATTTAACTTTTTCACTCATAAAATCTTATTTCTAGTTAGGGTTTATAAAACCGCTAATAAATCAAATTTGATGAATTATTTTATCCCAGACTTTGGGGTATTAACATAAAATCGACTACAGTAACATGATGCCATTTAATATATGAGACTTTTTTTTTTGTTTCATTACTTTTTCCATTTTCAAGCGCTATTTGAGTGGAAAAATTGTTAGTAAAATTATTAAATAAAGAAATATATCCCTATATTATAAAATGGTTATAGTTTTAATACTTTTGAATAAAATAGTGTAAAACGAAGTTCCAGAAATTATATTTATTTTAAGACCAAGTTTAAGTCTCTCCTATTTATAAACTACCTAATTAAGCAATAATGGAGCTATGAAATCATCCTAATAAAAGTTGATTTTAAATTTCATGGAAAAAGATTGGTTAAAAAATATATTTTTTTACTTCATTAATTTCTTACAAAATAAAAAAGGGGGGGTAAAAAAAGATTTTAAATTTCAATGGGTCAAATAATATCGTGTATACAACCTAAAGATGAGTCAAAACCTCTAAAGAGCAATGTCAAAATATCAAAAGCTCTTATAGGGTCTCCTTCTAATTTTCAAGTAATACTCTTACTTTAAATTATTAACTAACTAAGTTCTTCTTTTAGCATTTAGCCCACGGTGGTAATATTTTCTAAATTTAAATTAACTCATTTTAATAACCTAAAAAGGCTCAGACGGAATGGTAATGAATTATGGGACTAGTGGAAGCCAAGTAATATTTAATTAGGTTATATATAAATATGTTAAAAATATGAAATTATGTAGTTAAAAAGTTTAAAAAAAGATATGGAAGAGTTTGCCAAACTATTGGATGATATTGATATAAATCCTAAGACAAACTCGGAAGAATCAACAGGAGAGTCAAAAGGAGAATCTATAAAAGATAAGGAAGTATCCTCGCTTCGTGACTCTTTATTCAATCCGGAAGTTTCTTTGGGGAATCATCAATCCTTAAATGATAGCTTAGCAGAAATATTTAATTTACCACCGCCTTCTTCCTCTCCTAAGCTTGATGAGAACAGAAAATCAACTTTTAGTTCAAATAATGAAAATTTCTTTGTAGTATCGGATAATAATACTAGTACTGAAACTCCTTTGAATAATCAAGAAATAAAACCAACTATTAATGACGAAAAAAAGGAAAACGAAAGAAAAGAAGATGCAATAAAGGAAGATGAAAGAAAGGAAGATATAAGCGTAAAAACGCAATAATAACTGATAAGTATTGAAATACTATCATACTACTATGTTTTGGTTTCCTTAATTAATGACGCATAATAAGCGTTTAAATGGCCCTTCTTTTTTCCCTTCTCTTAGTTTCTTTTGTTTTACTATTACCTATTCCTATAATACCCTTAATTTTTAGATCTAAGTTGATTCATTTTACTATTTTGAGTTTGTTATTAAGACTCAAATATATTAAAAGTATGCTTTGTTTTAACAAAATCAATTATTTTTCAGGTTTAATCCTTGGTAAAATTTTTCTTTATTATTATTATGGATTCTTGACTTTTATTTTATTTTATTTTATTTTTTTAATAAATAATTGATCTTAAGATAAGTAACTGTATATGAAATAGTAGCTATTATGAAAAAATAATCGACAGTAAATTAATTGAAATACCTAGAAATAAAATTAGCTTTTATTTAATAAACATGTATTTATCTAAATATAAATATTTAAATTTATTTAAAAAATGCTTTAATTTTCTGGATAATAGAGATCATGAACCTCATGGAAGTTATGATTCCCGTGATAAACCCAACCGTTTTCAGCAACGTGGTATACTAAACAACATTAAAAACAAATCTAAGTTAGTAATTTAAATAACTTACAATTGATTGAACCACCAGAGAAAGCATCTCTGTGTGCAGCATGATAAATTGAACGTTTTCCTAACTCAAGTGCATCCTCAACTGACATATTAAAATCAAATCCAGTATCTAAAACTGAATATGCAAAAGTGGAACCAGAACCTACTGAAAATTTATCTCCACCTAAGCGGGTACCATCCGAGTCAACATAATAAATTTGTGGCCCAGTCTTATCCCATCCAGTAATCATGGTACCCTTTATTTAAATGATAAATAAAGCTATAATTTTGTAAAATTTAAGTTACCATAGATAGCCCAGCTCCTTTATAAGAGTAAACAATGTTACTTAAAATTTTTGAAGCTGCGGCTACTGAAATACGTTCCCCATTTTGTAGCTCATAAAGACTAAAAACATAAGCTTATTTTTAAGAACATTAATTTTAAAATTACCGGCATCTACGACCTAATTCTCTTTCCCAAAAAGAACAATCAGCAGCACCACCAGCCATGGTACCCAAAAGATAAGGATTAATTTCAATTACTTTTTTTACGGTACTAGAGGCTAAACTTTATTTAGTTAATTCTTTCAAATAATTAAACTCTTTAATTACCAATATAATTTCCAGCAGAAGCTCTGGAATCCACAGCTACAATGATACCACCTTGGAATTTAAAGGCAAGGGTAGTAGTACCATGGTTTAATTTAATCATACCATTTTTTTCACTTGATACGTCTACTTTTTCTTTTAAAAATTGACTAGGCTAAAATAAATTAATATTAATAAATTGAAATATTAATATATTACGTTTTGCACTATTGGGAAAGAAAAAGTTGGTATTCCATGGTTTGTAGCACTTATAGTGGCATCTATTATAACTTTATCCTCGTCGTTTCCAAATTGTTTTAGGAATGTATTCATTTTTGTTAATAATAGTAATAAAGATGATTGAAGTTGCTAATATTTAAGCAATAGATGCTGACGTATAAAAATTAAAGCTTAGAATTGCAAGTATTTTAACTAATGAATTGATTAGTCTATAATAGATAAAGCCAATTTATTGGTTGAATTTATTTTAGGCTTGGGTTTTATAAAAACGTAAAATCTGAACTTCATTTTATACAATCTTTTCATTACATATAAAGTTTAAATTTGGATAAGCAAAATGATTTGTACAGTCCAAGAAAGTATTACTTCAGCCCCAATTCAACATCAATTCGATCCATATACTCAAACTGGAGGGTACGATTTTCATTGATTTTTTTAATACAAAATATAACAATGCATTTAGAACAAGTGTTGCAATTGCTGGAGATGACTTTGTAGTACTTGGAGCTGACACTCGTCAATCTGAGGGTTACTTAATCACTTCTAGATACTCACCAAAAGCATTTAAGCTGTAAGTTTCATTTTAATGACATTAAATTATTTCTAAAGTTTAACAGTACAGATAAAGCTGTATTTTCCTTTGCTGGGTATTATGCTGATGGCATAATTCTCCATAAGACTCTTATTCAAAGATTAAAAGTAAATTTTATTGTTTTTAATTTACAGCTTTTAATTTCCTTTTTAGTTATACAAATTAGCACACAATAAAGTTATGGAAATCGGCTCAATAGCTCAAATGATTCAAACTATTCTATATGGTCGTCGCTTCTTCCCATACTATACCAATATTATTTTAGCAGGTCTCTCACCAGAAGGTAATATAATATAGCAAATATAATGCCAATATTTTATTAATATTTTGAAAGGCAAGGGTGTTATTTATAACTTTGACCCAGTTGGCTCCTATGGTGAATACACCCATGATTCTATTGGTACTGGTGCTCCTTTATTACAACCTTTAATGGATAATCAAGTATAATCAAAATAATATTATATGATAAAATATTAAACTTTTATTAGGTTGGTAAATACAATCAAATTAATGTTAGTAAAGATTTACCAAAGCATGATGAGGCTGTAAATCTTATTAAAGATGGGTTTATTTCTGCTACTGAAAGAGATATTTATACTGGTGATCAATTAGAAATTTTTACCGTTAACTCTAGTGGTGTTTCAATTGAAAGTGTTCCATTAAAGAGAGATTAATTTTATGATATTAATAAACGCCATTGATTTAAACCTGTGATCATAAAAATTTCTTTTGTAAAATACTTTATAATATTTAAAGGTAGTTAAATTCTTAAATAGCAACATTTTAGACTAACATTATTTATTGGTGAAATTTAACTATATAGGATATCAACGGTATTACGTTTATTATTTTATAAATTTTTAGTATAAATAAATATCAAGGCATTTAAAAACAAAACTAAGTTAATATCAACACCAAATATTTTTTAAGCACAAGTTTTCAATAACATTGTTCTTGTTTTTAAATTATCAAGTTGCTTATAAATCTAGATTTTTGAATAGTTCTTTTGATATTTCATTCTATTATATTATGTTCTGAATTATCGATTTATGCTATATTACCTTATATTAACCATTTTAAAAGTTATTAGTCTTTAGTTCAAATAAAAGTAATATCCTCGCTTATAACTTTCGCGGATGGTTACTTTATGTAAATCACTATATTATGTAGCGCCACATCAGCTGTTTAAATATCCAACTATACAAAATATAAATAATACCAAGTATGTAAAGTTGCTACTCAAAACTTTATTTACTGATTTCAGAATAACAAAACAAAATTTATACTTAGTAAAAATCTTCCTCCGATTTACGAACCAATCTTTTAACTCTTTTCTTGAAATCTGGGTAAGAATCTCTCCATTCTTTCTATGATTTATAGTATTAATAATTATTAAATATATGACAAGATTTAAAGTTTTACAGCTGCTTCAATATTCGCTGGCGACTCATCATTTGGACTTGAAAGCATAGAAATCACACTTAATAAAATGGTTTCTACGGTATGTACTGGTAACCAACGCTCGCTAGCAGACTCATATCCCCATTTATCTTCACCTGGTGGATGCTAAAAAACAAGGTAAACAAAATCATTAAAGTTATCATTGACTTACCAAAATGGAAATGCATACTCTACCATCACTGTAAACTAAAATAATAATATTAAAATTAAACTTGTTAAAAAAATAATCTATACGTACCATTTGGGTGCCACATTTCTGTTATAAATTTCATGCTTGGAGGCATTTGAGGATAATTCTAAAGAGAGTTAGTCTATTTTTTATACTTACTATTTTTTACCGTTGGGAAAGAAAGATGAGCTTTAAAGAAACCTCCTTCACTAAAAGAGTTATTAAGTGTAAAACTAGAAAAATGCCAAATTACTATAAAGTATCTTGAGGGCCAATGATTAATACATCCCACTATACATTGTTGATCAATTAGTTAATTATTTAATTTATTTGCTTACTTCATAGATATTATCTTCAACCAAACCAGCTGAAAAACCTTCCACTGGGTTTTTCATTAATTCTAAAAGCTATTAGTATTCACTCTTATTAATATTAATATTATATACCTTTAAGTTGTTTCCTTAGCAGCAAAGCGGATTGTTCATTAGACATTGTATAAAAAAATGCAAAAAATAAAAAGTAATTTAGTGTTTTTTATACCTTTTTTGTCAAATCAAATGACTTACTTAAACCTTAGCAATGCTTACGCTTTTATTTAAAATGTGGGTAAATTTTACTCAACAAAATGTGGAGTGCAAAAAGCTATATTTAAATTGCTATAGTGTCAAGCTAATAGTATGACATTATAGCTGCTACAATTTTGTTGCGATCGAATTTGCGATAATTTTTAGAGCTAATTATTTTTTTATTTGGTTTTCTTATAGTTTGTTCTTAGCTTTAGAATGATTTTACCAAAGTTTGTGTTTAAATGGATAGTTTACCAGGTTGCAATAGAGTTGCAACAGCTGTAATTACTATGAGTTAGATTTAATTTAATCGAAATTCGTATAGGCTATACATAAAATGTGTAAAAATTTAAAATATCGTATTATTTAAATAAGTCATTTATGAAACAAGGTACTTTAAACAAGACTATTAATAACATCATGTTTGCAAATTTGAGACTTTATTCTTTCAACAATTATAATATAAGCACAGATGTTTTCTAATGCTTATTACTTATGCATTCAAAAAGAACTTTAATAAAAAATTCCCTTTATGTTAAAAATTTTATTTTCTATATGTAAAATGGCCGATTTCTTTGAAAATATAAGTCTACATATTGTTAAGAGTGTAGTGAGTGCATTTAAATTTACGATTAAATTTAAAACTTGATTTTGGTTCGCGATATTTGGAGCAAACCAAAAATTCCCTTTATAAAATTAAAATTCTCAATTTTTTTCATTACATTTCTCCCACTATTCCTTAACCATAACATAAAATATACATTAAAAGTTAAGTAAGCATTTTGGTTTAGGGCAAAAAACTATCACAATCAAATAATCAAATAATTTAAGGAGACATAATGATAAAAAGCAGAACAACAAGGTTACTAAAGTTAAAGTGTTTAAAAAGGAATGCGTTATATAATAATTCTTTGGACTTAAGTGCTAATAAAAGCTGTGGAAATGAGTTTAATAAGAATTTAAATTCCTCTTTTATGACTTCAAAATTATATGGAGAAGACAAAATATTAATAAGCAAGGTAACAGAAAATAAAGATTTAGAAATAGATAGAATTCAAATAGAAAATGCCAATCACTTAAAAGGAAGTATCTTGGACTTAGGAAGAATAGGAATAAAAGAGGATTCTATAGAGATAAAAAAAACAGCTTTCAAGATTTATTCGAATTTTGTATTGGACAATATGCTAAAAATAGATAATGATGAACTTTTTATAGAGATAGGTAAGGAGATTGGATTAGAGAAGTTAGAGCTGGGATCAATTAAAGAGATTTTACAAAAAATAATTAATAAGTTTGAGCTAAGCGATACTAACATTTTGAATTTGATAAAAGCAATTGAAAATCAACCTGAATTTAAACTGGGGAAAGAGATCTATGAGATAGTAGAGAAAAGGATAGAAACTGAAGAAAAAATAAATGAGTCCCTATACCAAAGTATTATACAATTAAATTTAAATGAAAAGAATATTATTTATTTGGAAAAGAGTTATATTTTGGCCCATTCTGCTGGACATATATTGACTAGTAAACTTTATACAGAATTGATTACATATTTTTCAAATAATAATAGATTGCTGATGTTAAGGTATATTTTAGAAGATATTAAAGCTAATGAAGAGGTTTTAGATATCAAATTATACAGCTCTTTAATGTCAGGATTTGGTAAACTAAAGCAACTTGATACAGTACTTGAGATATATAAAGATTTCGAAAAGGAAGGTTATATACCAGATGAGTATATTTTTGGTTCCTTGATTTATGCTTTTAATAAAAATGGTAGAAAAGAGCAGGCCATTGAGTTTTATAATATGTTGCCTAAGTTTAATATCGCTTCAAATGTTAACATTGATTCAATGATGCTTCAATCTAAAAGTGACGATCCAGAGGAAGCGCTAATGTTTTATGAGCAGTTAAAATTAACCAAAAAAACGGAGCCCAATATTTACATCTATAATACGCTAATCTCTTTACACCTTAAAAATGACGATGTATCTTCTGCCTTGAAAGTAAAAGATGAAATGGTCAAAGAAGGAGTAATTCCTAATTCGATTACGTATTGCTCACTTATGACATTTTATTCGGGTAAATATGATATAGGCTCAACTCTAGAAATTATAGATATGATGAATGATGAAGGTGTAATGCCAACGATAGAAAATTATAATATTTTAATTCGACTTTATTTACAATTAGATAAATATGAGGAAGCATTAAAGTTATTTAATTCAATACCAGAAGCGGCTTCTAATATTACCAGTAACTTGCATTTTTTAAAATATTATAGTAGAAGGGACTATTCAAAAATGTTGGAGTTATTTGAAAGTATAAAGCGAAAGGATATCCCATTAAATAACTCTGTCATCGACACAGTTTTATATACATGTTTTAAAAGGAAGGATATAAGGTTAATGCTTCAAATATTTAATGAAATGAAAATATATGGGCTTACTCCGGATATTCCTATCTATAATATAATGCTTAGAGCCACATCTGTTTATTTAAATTTAGAAGAAACTGAAAAAATATACAAATCCATGCTAGATAATTTAGATATAGTAACTCCAACAACTAAAAGTTATAATTATTTATTGTACAGTTATTTAAAGGCAGGTAAAATAGAATTAGCACAAGAGTTGACCGACCAAGTATTTTTAAGACAAACAAATGGTGACAATATCAAACCAAATGTTCAAACACTTTCAATACTATTACGAGGTTTAGGTAAACTAAAGAAGATCGAGCTTGTGGAATTTTATTTCAACACATTTACCTCCCCTCCTATTTCATTAGCCCCTGACCTACAAGCTCTAGAAGCTGTTTTATTTTCTTACTTTAAGGCCCGAGAGTTTAGTAAAGCTAAAGCAGTTTATAGCAATATAATATTTGAGTTGGAAAATATAAATAAAATAAACCCAAGTACAGTTTCACTCTATTTAAGCATCCTTGGGTCTGAAGGTTCCCTTAGTACACTCCAAGAGGAGATGGAGGTAATTAAAAGTAAATTTAGCGCAGTAATAGTTCATTCTACTCAAGTACAAGCAGCGTATTTGGTAGCTTTAGTAAAATGTAATGCCATCAATGAAGCCATCGTTTATTTTAAAGGCTTGGCGTCTACCATTCCAAGTATATTTCCAAAGAGAGAAATAGTAGATCCCTTATACAGAAGTCTGATAGCTAAAAAAATGTTCAGTGAAGCTGTGAGTATCAACAGGTACATAGATAAAGTTAATTTAAAATAATATAAAAGTCTGGTTTGAATCAAGCTGTATTTTTTTAATTTGATGAATTTTATTCAGTTTTTTGGATATCGAGATGAGTGCTATAATAATTTTATAGCATCCAAATAATCACTTTTATTTTTGTCTCATTTTCTAATCTTTCATATATATTTTTGTGATGTTTGGATAGTATTATAGTATGTATGTTAAACCTCTTACCGTTATTACATTTTTATATTTACTACCTTTTTATATCACAAAGCTGTATTAATACACTGTTGTTTTTATCTGAAACTGTTCAATTGATAGTAATGATTTTAAAAATACTTGGTCAGTTTTTTCTATTTATATATTAAAAGTCATCTTTATACCAAATAATTTAATATGACAAAACCTATAAGCTTTATTATTAATCTAAGTTTGGATCATTTTTTTCAATATTTTTTGATTTAGCTTTAGACCATTTTTAGAATATAGCAATAATTACTAGCAAAAAGCGATTATTGCAATTGAGCTTTATCTTTAACTTAATATTAGAGCTGCGCACATTCTTAAACAAAGATTGGAGTTGAAAGTGCTATACCCTGCAAAATTTTCTAGTTTTCGTGATCAATTCTATTCCATTTTGAAATTAAAATGCGAACTATAAATAATTCCACTTTTTATTTTATAAACAATAATGAAAGATAACTTTAAGCATTTTGATCCAAATGAAAAGTATGGAGGGTTTAGGAAGAAGACAAATGATAAGAAGAATCGATATAATGGGTTTTATTTTAAAGCAAATCAAATTGAGAAAATAGTCAAGGAAGTGTTTAAATTGAAATTGGAGATTCAAAATGAAACTGAAGTAATCAAAAACGGTATGCTCCAGTATGAAGCGAGAGGATCAAATGATTTCTATCAATACGAAAAATATATATCTATGATAGGGTATATAGATTGGGTCTTAAAAACATTAAGTAAGATATCTAAATGCCCGCTCAATAATAATTTGGAGAAAAGCTTAGCTTATAACAACCAAGATATAGTTTGTTTTTTATCAAATTTTCAAAAGATAACAAACATACCTAATTTACCAATACAACGTAGAATTATGTCGTACAAAATCAATACTTTTGATGCCAGTTTTTTACAAGTTGGGACTGAGTTTTATATCAAATATTTGGACCCTCTAGGCTTATGGTTCACAGGACCCCAATTATGTTATGAATTAAGAAAAGAGAAAAATAATGATTTAAAGTATGTTATTATTTTATATATAGCAGGTTTTGCTGTTTGTAATAATAAAGACTCAGAGTTAAACAAATATCGAGTACACTGTTACGAATATCTTAAATCCAGATCGTCAACTTATTATTCGAATCCATCCTTGAACCACATAATAATTATCATGTTTTTAGCTTTCTTTGAAGCTTCGTTATACAAATTTGAAAATTTTAAAAATATGCTTTTTATGGCAGTTAGAATGGGACTGTTGTTGGGTTATGATAAACTAGGTTGTGATAAACTAGGTTTGAATGAATCGAATAAATCCAATTTCTTTAATGAATTTCATATTATAAGAGAAGCTAAGATTTGGGATTTAATAGTGTTAAATTGCAGCGCCCTTTCGTCGATAATGGGGGATGCAATGATAAATTGTGTGCCAAAAATTGAAGTGTTATCAAGCTTGGCTCAAGAGTATAACTCATCCCCGTTTTTACTTCAATTTGTTCAACCAAATAAGATATCTAAACTTCCATTAATTAAAGAAGCAGCCAAGAATTTTGCATTTTTATACACTAATTTTAATTTATTGAATGATTATCATGCTGAATGGAGGATGGAGTTCAATAAATGTACCTTTGAAAATATTATTCAACTTTATAATTCATTACCTATTAAAAGATCAAAAGAAGCGGATGTTCTACTCCATGAGTATAGGGTAAAGCTATCAGATCAATACTCAGCATCAGAGTTATTGACTAAAGACTCAAAGTTAATTGAGTGGCTCTCTATTCATCATTTCTCTAAAAATTGGTTGACTTTTGGGCCAGTGTATTCTATTATTATGTTCAACTTATTGCTTATGGTTCCAGAAGTTGTTACTATGACTGGCATTAGCGCAGTTGATAGTATAAGAGCGTATTCTACTATCGAGCCTTGCCACCTATTTTATTTTGAAAAGTGGTATGCTTATTGTTCTTAAAATGAGCTAGAATGATAGTAAACAGTACCAAGAATAGCAAGATATTATATTTAAAGTTTGGCTATTTTTAATGTATACTTTTTGTTAGTATTTTTAAATCGTGTTTTAATATAGTTGTAATAAATATTTTTGAGTTTTAAGCTAGAATAAATCAAACATATGGGGATGTATTTTTTGTTTAAAAATTTTATTAGCAATCTTTCCGCTGGAATAGCGTTTAGAAAATGAAAAAAATAATGAAGCCAAAAAAACACCCCCATATTTTGTATTTGTTCTTCTAAAATATTTAAAATATTCAAGAGAAATAATAACACGTTCGATTTCTTTTCTGTTTCTTATTTATTATATAAAATTTAAAACAATTAAACAAATGAATGGGTTGTAAGATAATAAATTTTAATTTATAATAGAACTAAAATAAGCAACTAGAACTGAAAATGTTAAAAAAATTCGCATTTATTGCTCTTCTGTTCTAAACCTGGCTTCTATAGCTTTAAGTCTCTTTTCCCTATCCTCTTCAGAGATTGACATACCTACTTTAGAACTAGCAGATCCGCCTAATTTAACACCCGAAGTTGTAGTAAACCCAAATCCGGTGCTACTGCTGCTAATTTTACTTGGTTTACTTTGACCAAAGCTTCCGAAATTACCCATTGAGGGACCACTATTGGATGACAACATTTTATAACTTGGTTTTTTATTCGATAAGAGTTTATCATTAAGCTCCTTAATATTGTTTTTAATTATCTCCTCTTTTTTAATTGTCTCTTTCTTTTCCTTCTTTTTGGCTTTACTTTTTTCTTTTTTGTTATTCAACTTATCTTCCAATTCTTCATCTGTAATACCTTCGGCAACCCTTCCTTTATCATAATCAAACGTATCTGGATTATTATACCTATAGTTTCTCATCATTAATTTAATTGACTTATTACATAATTGATAAGCTGTCAATTTATCTGGGCCATAAAGGATAGAGATATCAGGCTTGAATAAATTTAAAAAAGTCTCAACTATTTTGCTGTGATTATTCAAGCAAATTAAGTAGAATAAGGTAGGAGTGTACTTTATATTGGTTAACTTATAATCTATATTTGATTTAATAAACTCATTATTATTAATTAATTCAATAAGATCATCTAAGTTATATTCTTTTTGGGTAGGTAATGTGTTGATTATCCATTTACTTATCTTTTCAATTTCATCTAACTCCTTTGCTGTTGGCTTGATTTCGACACTTTCGTCATTTGCTTCTTCTTTTTTAGTCACTATTTCTTTTTCATTCATGCTTTTATTGCTATATTCTTGTAATAAAAATTCCATTGTCAATTCATCAACATCATTCATTGCCTTGTTTAACTTTTTCTTCTCTTTATTTTTCTTCTCCTTAGGCTTGACTATGTTTTCGGGTAATTCCATTTTAGACTCTTTACTTACTTCTTTTGGTTTGGTGTTGTTTGTAACAGATGTAACTTCCCCAACTTTAACCCAAATAAATTCGTGATATAACCTGGTCAGTTCCTTAAGAGTTGGTCTTCTAGTAGTGATAGGAAATTTACATACTCTTTTGTCTTTAGGGCTAAAAATAGGTTCATCAAAATCATACAAAATTTTGTAATTCGAACTAGGAGCCCTAACAAATATTTTATTGCATTGATCTAGCTTTGGTTTCCATTTAGTTAAAAGATCATAGATATCCTGCTTTAGAACCGCTTCTTGTTGTCTTCTAATATACGAACCTGCTGAATGTGCTGTACCTTTAGAATTATCGTTGCTTGATTGTCCACCACCTTGCTTTCTTCTAACCGTGTATTTGTGAAATGTTTTATGTAAAATCATATTTGGCTTAGAATTCTTTTTGTCATAATTAAAGTTATCAAATATTGCTGCAGCAAAATGTCCCCCACCTAACATGATGAATGCCCATAAATTTTGCTTATGCTCGTTCAATTTATGTTTTAATGTTCCTTTATCAATCACTTTGTTGTCTTGCTCCTCTACTAATTTTTTATAGAAACCCAACACCTCACTTGAATCCTTTTGTTTATACCATACAAGTGACCCTACTTTCGTTATCTCTTCCTCTTCCTCTTCTTCCTCTTTTTCACCATCAATAGTTAAATCTTTTAATCTATTAGAGTAATTTTCTTCATCTTCTGAGCCAGAAATAGATGACAAATCTAATGAAAATTAATTTTTTTAAAAAGTATAGAAACTATAAAGTACCTTCTACTAGTTCTTCAAACTTGTTCTCGTCAACTGGTGGCAATTTTTTTAATTTCCTATTTAAATTAAATCTATGCCAGTCCAACTTAAAATGTTCTCTTTGGTCTTTTATATTTGTAAAATGATTCAAATTACATACAGTACACGATAGTCCAGAATTCACTGTTTTATCAAAGGTTTCTTTATTTGTCACATCTTTATCCTTTACATCTTTTATTGATTTACACGATAGCTCTTCTTCAATATTTTCGTAATGTAATTGGTTTAGTTCAAAAATGTTTAATGGCTTTGGTATGTACTTGATTTTTACTTCTTGAAATTCCATTTTTTCTTATTTATATATTAACTACTAAAACTGGATAAAGGAAACAATGATTAATTTCATAAAAAGTATGCAGTCAGCCTCAATTTATACTTATTCATCCTTAACTGCGCACATTTTAAAGAATACTGCGTAATTTGAAAAAAGTTGGATAATTTGTAATGAAAATCCCATAAAATAAAGAAACTAGCTTTGAACCGAAATTCAATTACCAAAATGTTAAAGTATATATCAGAGATCAGGATCAAATTAACACCCTATAATGTTACCAGTGTGTCAGCAAGAAGTTTTTTAAACAGAGTCTGCACAGATAAAAATGTATTAACTAACCCAGATTGCAAAATTAATACTGTAGTACAGTCGGATTTGAAAAAAAATAATTTGATTTACATCAAGTTTAAAGATGGCTTTGAATTAAATTTAAAAGCAGACTCATTAAAGGAAAAGGAAATCACTAGTGAAGTTGATAAGTATTCTAGAAAGTTGTCTCTCCTCGATGAAAATAAATAAGGAATTTAAAATAGACTCAATAAATGATAGTTATAATTTAAAGTAATTATTTTTATCAATTATTTTTTTAAGTATAAATTTTCATTTTTATTAAACATTAACGAATTAATAAACATAATATCAAACAAAATTGAAGCAATTCATTTATTTTGAGTATATTTCGTCAAACTATGAATGTGTACTATTTTTATTATTTTTACTGTTTGAGTAAGTATAATATGACTTTATTATAAGTACCAGTTTAAAGTTACCTTGTAGATATAACCAAAGATATTTATTATTATTAGTAGTATTTTCACTAAAATACTATACTTTTTTATACATCTTAGTGTTTGATAGATTACTATGTCTTAAACTTCTCAAACTATCAGAGAGAACGGAAATAGAGCGTGATTATCGGAAAGTTAAGCTTTATGGCCATAAACAAAGAACTCAACTACGCATTTTTATCATTGCAATCTTATTTAATAGTAAAAATAGTAGCAAAAATAATAATATGTAAAACCGGGTATATTACGTTATTTAAAAGTTTCGGAAATAGTAAGATGGCTTTAAAGTTTGCTTTCCAAATAGGACATTGTTTTTCCACAATATGCTCCAATAAAGTTCAAAGTATAATTTATTTTTAGTTTGTTTTTACTATTTTGTTGAAATAAAAAATTATATAAACCAAAAAAATCATATAAATCAAAATATAAGTTTATAAAAAATGGAAAACCAAGAGTTATTAGACAAACTTAGTACAATTAAAAGCTTTGAGATCAAAGATAATCAGCGCCATTTCTTTAATATAGGTTCAAGGTTATGTACGTTACTATATTGTATGTATGATTTACTTTAACATATTATCTAGCTTTAGTTGGTTTTAGCTTATTAGCGGTGCTACCAACATGGGAGTATACATTCCAAATAGTGAACACAATATGTATAATTGATGCCATTTTATATATTCATAATATGTTAACTTCACTTAAAATTGGCAAAAATAATATCGAGTCCTATTCAAATAGTAAGTTATTAATTTTGGGTCTATTTATTGTAAATTTAACTTTGCCTCTATAGTTATCCCTAATTATAATAAATCTATAAAGTCCTTCTCAACTATCAATGGCGTCTTTGATGTTTTTAAAAATGGTAGCAATTCTTTTTTACTTGCCGGATGGATCCATTATTTGTGTTTTGATTTACTTATTGCAAAGCAAATTGTTGTTGAATCCTTACAAGTAAGTTTTTAATAGATAATCGTTCGATTTACTAATTATTTAGTCAAATATACCTTGGCCACTCGTTGTACTTAGCTTATATTTTACATTGATGTTTGGACCTGCTGGATTCGCTTTGTTCTCAGCTTTAAAGTTTATCTTTATTTAAGATTATAATCTATTATTAAAATACTAAACAAATCGCTTATTTTATTTATTGTTATTTTCTTTTATTAATTTAGTTTAAAAAGTAATTTGTAATTTTTAAGAAACAATTTAAGTGAAATTTTATTAGTCTAAACTAGGGTGGTAATAAAATTTACTATTGTTTTTAAACGATACATCATTACAAAATGATAAATATGGAAAATAAATTTTAGGAGTAATATTTAATATCTCATAAAAAACAATTAGATGAGTTTTTTTCACTGTGGACCCATAAAAGGTAAGACTCTATCACCATCTACTTTTGGTTCTGGAGCTTCTTTTTGAACTTGACTATCATCTTGCATAGGAAAGCTTATACGGAAGGTGGAACACAAACTTAACCAAATGGCTAATATTAAAAATTTCATTGAATTTACTTTCTTTTAAATAAAAGTTAAATTCGTAATTTAAAAGTATTTATACTATTATAAATTTTAGTATTAAAACTTACCTCGTGTTAATTTCCGACTTGAGAATGTTTACATTCAATTCATTTATTACAATTTAGAACTTAAAGAAGGTGTTAAATTACTATTTTTTATTTAAAACAAGTTTTATTGATTTTAATTTTACTTAACCCTTAAAAATACTGACATTATCAGTTAAATATTATTAGAAATTATATTTTATCTAGACAAATGAACTAATAGATTGTATTAATTAATTCATAATTAATTTTGTACTTTATAGATATAAAAATATGATACAAATTGGATTAAAAATACTTTTTAAGCTTTTTGATGATTTTTAAAATATTACAGACCCTTAATAAAATACAACATAAATAATAAAATACGTGTAGCACTTTCTTTTATATTCTAATTTAACTTCATCATATTTTTTATATATTCTTTATTTTTTACTTAGTTACTTTGATTTATTATTTAACTTTATAATTACGAAATAAGAATAATTAATTAAAATTGATGTCCTAAGCCTGCTAATTACTTTCAGATACCCAAATGTAATGTATAAGGCTATTATTAAATGCTTTAGTTAAATATTTATAATATAGATTAATATATTATTCCAAAAAATAGCTTATTTCGATTAATTTTAATTTTAATTTTCCATACATAGATAAATTTTAGGATTGATTTTATAAAAATAATAAAGCATCGTTTTCATATCAATAGTGATAGCTATTTACCAAATGATTTATTATAAATAAACTTTAGCATTATAAACTTATATTATAGAACCAAAATAAGTTAGACTTCATATATAACAATTATATAGATAATAATACAATTGTGATTTTATATATTGCTTGATGTCAAATAACTTTGATTTATTACTTTTTTAAACACGTATTTATAACTTTATAGCATTTTTACACTATAAAACCATCTTTCAAAACAATCGAATTTTTAATTTTATAATCAATTTCGATCCCAAATATAGCAACTCTCTCTTTACACTATTTATATCATTACTATTTGCTAATCTCGATTGCATAATTTTTCGAAAAAATCAATGATCAAAGATTGTGAACAATTGTTTTTTATAAACTTTAATAATAGAATAATAGAATAGATATACTAAAAATGGAACCAGCTATTAAAAGCAAAGCCAATACAAGAATCCAAAACTGGAGTAATAATTTTCATTTTAATCCATACCGAGTCTTTTATGTGAACCATGAAGATGAAGTTAAAAGGATCATTCAACTGAGCAACAAAAGCAACCGAAAGGTGAGGGTAATGGGTTCAAAACTAAGTCCAAGCTCTTTAATCCTAAGTTTAGATTTTACAGTAAATCTCGACAATTTAAACCGTATCATAGAAGTAAATTCGTCATTAACTTAATTTCATTTATAATAATTTTTTTTAGATAAACGCAGAAAAAAAACAAGTTATAGTAGAGGCCGGGATTAAGCTTAAAGATTTAAATGTTGTCTTAGACCGAAACAATTTAGCTTTTGAAAATTTAGGCTCGATCTCTGATCAATCGATCGGTGGTATCTTAGGTACTCCCGTCCATGGCACTGGCCTTAGTTATGGAAGTTTGGCCAATCATGTGATAGAAATATCATATTTCGATGGGTTAGGAAATTATGAAACTATCAATCTTAGCGATGGTGAATTATTTAAAAGTTATTTATGCAATTTAGGAGTATTGGGGATCATTACTAAAGTTAAGCTTCAGTTAGTGGAACAGTTTAATTTGGATATTTATCAGTACCCTATCTTGTTTAATAGAATGGTGGATGAGTATTCAGGTATTATACAAAGATCTGAGTACGCCAGGTTTTGGTGGTTCCCTCACGTTAAAGATATTAATTGTTTTGTCTGGACAGCAGATAAAACGAAGAAAGAAGTAATCATTGATAATATAATATTTGCTTGTACTCACAATTTATAGATAACTAAAGAAGCAAATGTGGGCATATTAGAAAGAATAATTAGAGTTAATATCTATGAATTATTATTGTTTATTGGAAAATATATACCTAGTATCATACCATGGATTAATAATTACTATTATCAAAGGTTTTTTAAAGTGGTTAAAAAAGAAGTCAGGTTGAGCTATCAAGGATTTAACTTTGATTGTTTATTTCAACAAAATGTTAACGAATGGGCAATCCCTATTCAATTTACTAAACAAGCTTTAAATGAGTTGAATCAAATATTACTTGGTCAAGAACTTTTAGTGCACTTCCCTATTGAAATCCGATTTGTTAAAAAAGAAGACATTTTGATTTCCCCTGCTTACAATCAGGACGTTTGCTATATTGGGATTATTATGTATAAGTAGGTATTTTTATAATAGCTCAATTATAATTCACTGTTCTTATTATTAGACCTTTTGGAGCTGAGATTGAGTACCAAAAATATTTTGATTTGTTTGAAATTATAATGAAAAAATATAATGGTCGACCACATTGGGCAAAAGTAAGTTTAATATTTTAGGTTAAGAAATAGTGTATTAACAACTTTCAATAGCCACATGGCTTAAAATATAAAGAATTGTCTCAGTTATATCCAAAATATAGCACTTTTTTAAACATTAGAAAACAAAATGACCCTAATGATCTATTTTTAAATGATTATTTAAAAAAATTGTTATTAGAATAAACCAAACATAAAAATTTATTGTGTTATTAAAAGTGGATGGGCTTCAGTTGTAAATACATATTTTGATAAATCTAAAGCGTCTGGAGTAAAGATAAGATACAAGTATTTTAAGGTTTCTGCTAAAAAGTAACTAAAAAAGAGTTGATAATTAATAAATAAAACAAAACAATAATTTACCTTTCCATAGAATCATTCTGATTGTCATCCTCTAAACTGTTTACGTTTTTATATTCAGTATACCCGTATTTGCCTTTACAATGCTTTTCAATTGCCTAAAAAATATGTTAATAAAAAGGTGCAAATAAATAAGCAATATAATTACAGTAAATATTCTCCAGGCCCATTCTCTATATTCATTATCTCCAGTAAATTTATAAGCATAGTAAATAGATTCCAAAGTTTCAGGTCTTAATCTGTAAATATTGTCCAATCCTTCTACATCGTCTTTCTTTGGATCAAACTTAATCTTTTCAGGCCCTAATCCAGTAGCGGTTTGATTGTAGAACATTTGGCAGCTTTTGACTAGTTTCTTGCCAAACATATACTCTTCCTTTTCTTTCAAATAAACCCCACCCAACATTAACATTCCTGGTACAAAACATGCCTTAATTATTGTTAATGTTTGAATTAATTATTATTGTTATAAGTATTACTAAATGATCCATCTCATTATTTGGTCTTAAGTTATCATTTAATTCAGTTAAAAATAAATCATCTCCTTTTTTAACTAGCAATTTTTCTTTGAGGGATTTAATGGAACTTTGATCTAGCAAATATATTATATTACTGTGTTTCGCTATTTAAACTAATTTAGACTTACACATTCTCTTATATTGAGGTTCACTACCACCCATTAAGATATATCGCTTTATAAGATACTAATGAATTGATTAATATAATTAAATTATAATAGACATTAATTACTTCATAAAAACTATCACCTAAAGCTCCAAAAGAGATTTTTTCTATAAAAGATAAGTAATCATTTTTTTTATAGAACTATGAGCAGTTTACTTGTAATAGGCTTATTGGTAGTAATATCAAACTCAAGCGGGTATAACCCTGGAATATCTAACTCCCACAGTTCTACACTATCAATGATTTTTTGAGCCTAGAAAGAATATTATTAAGATATAACAATTATAACCTTTATAAGCTTACTGTATCAGCATATCTTGTATCTCCAGTAATAACTGATAGGCGATGGAATTCCAATTGTAAAGATCCAATCTCAGCTAAAGTATTAATTTTTTCGTCATTCTTACTGGCTTTCCTAACATTTTTAGTACTATTTCACAGTCATTACTTTATAGTAATTTACTCTCCATAATTGAAATGTCTTACAGGGTATCCAAAGGGGGTATCGAAGGCAGGTAACAAATTGTCAGCAAGGTCTCTTGCATGGCTTAGTAAGATCTCTTCTTCACTCAAATCATAAGCAGCAATCAAGCCACCCAAGTGTCGGATGATAATTTCGAATACGGTGAATCTGGATTTCTATATCAACATTATTATATTGCTATTAGTTTACAAATATTGTGGCTTACCGATTCTTTATAATTAATTTTTTTAACCGTTTCCATAGCATCTTTGAACTCATCCTTTAAGTCCATAAGTATTAGAGTATCCAAACTATCTACTAAGGTAATCCCCCATCTATAATAATTAACACGTTAATGTTTAAACTGATACTAAAAAAAGAACTCACGAGTTCCAGCCATCGAAGTGCTGTCCAGACAAAGGACCAATATTGTCATGGCCCATTGCTTTTTCTTTATAATTTTTCCAAACAAATTTGAAGGCATCTTTAATAGCCTTGCTCTTATCTACATCTATTTCTAAAGTTTTACTTAATTCTGTTGGAAGCTCGTCTCTGTCAACATTATTTTGACTGTTGTTGTGAACATTATTTTGATGGTTGTTGTGAATTGAAACTTTGATATCCTCCGTTTCGACCACTGGATATTGCATACCACTATTACTTTGGTAGACCATATAGCTGAACAAAATGATGCTTACCAGCAAGCCTACGGTCATCACTACCTTTCGATTGAGCCTTAAATTCAACATTTTTAACTTTTGTAATAACAAAAAAGTATTTTTCAATAACTTTCATTTTAAAATTTTATTCTTATTCTAATTTACTATTTTATTATATTTGTTCTTTTACTTCAATTGTTCTTATTTTACCATATTTTATTGGCTAAAGTTAATTAAATTGTTCTCAAAACTGAAGTCATAATCTAAATATAAAGTTATTATTTATTGTGGTTGGCTTATTTGATCAGCCACCGTTTAATTAATATCTTATAACAACCACAGTAAATTAATATTAAAGCCTTTAAAAAGCATACTAAGGCATATATATTAGCATATTATGTGATATTATATGCGATATAGTAAATATCCTTTGAAAAAATTAAAGTCATTTACTTTATTTAATCCTACTCACTTATTTATCTCAATACAGATACTATTTCTCCCCTCAGAAAAAAAGAGAATAAATGTTAAGCCTTAATAAAAACACAAATACCTAAGTATATCAAATAAAAGTATTATAAAAATTTATTGAAAAAACTATTGTTTTAACTAAAGTTTGATATTTTTCTTTTCTTTTTATTTTTCTCTTTATTTAATTCGCTTTTTTCTTAGCAACCAGTTTGATACTTTTTTGGCATATTTATGTAGATCTTCCTTTGAATTCAGCTATTTAAAGCAAATTTCCTTCAAAATCAAGTGGCTTTAAAAGTGACTGACTGCTGTATAATACAAGCATTGAAGCTCTTTTTCAAACTATATAACGACTGATTTAAGTGCAAAATTTATTCTAAAATTTGGCTAAGATACAAGGGTAAGAGGCTTTATAAAATCAAATAGACAAACAATTTCCTTGTAAAAACCATTGCAAACTGATTCGAGAAAGAGATGCAACGGAGTAAATGGTATTTTAAATTTGACTGAGTAGACTTAGGTTAAATTGAGAAAAGTATTTTTGAATGATTTCTTAGTTATTATGCTTATAATATTATAAGTAAATTTTGCCATCTAGATAATTAAATTTAACAAAACCTTGACTATTTTTGTGTATACCTTTTATACTTGAATGTAAGCACTTAGTATACACAGATGATCACATTTCTAGAATAAACAAAACTATTATTACTCAATTAAACTAATCTAAAGGCGATGGCCATACCATTTATAGATAATATCGGCTTCTAGGAGTAACATAAAAGATTTAATAATAGAAGCATAATTAAAATATATGATTTCTTCTAACAATGAGGATGTTTAAAGCATTTAGACAAATTTAATTTTTAAAGGAATAAATTAAAAAATTTCATAAATTAAATAAATAACGTCAGTAATAGCGAGAAGTTTTAATTCTTATACTCAAGTACAATTCGACATAATTTATCAGTAGTATGTAAGCTCATACATTCATCGTTTTTTTTAATAGGTTTTACACACTGTCCATTGTTACATAACTCCAAGGTAGATAGATTTAAGTTATAGCCTGAGCTAGAGAAGTTAGTCAATTTATCATCCAACAAAAAGGGAGTATCTAAAGGTTTGTTCTTGTTTGAAAGTAGATAAATGTAGAGTAACGAAGCTTTTTGGAAGAGTTGCATTTTGATTTGTTTTCTTTATAAAAAGAGTTCTGTTTGATTTTTATCATTTTTAGTTGGGTTGGTTTTTATAGGGTTTACTTCACCATAGTTAGAATTTATTTTAGTCCTATCTTATCTGCTGATAGTCTATTTTTTCGACTGTTTACATTTATGTCACATTTGAGTCCATGATCTTCTCATGAGATATTAGTTGCTATAATAGAAAAATAGTATAAAAATGGCTTTTATAAGCAAAAACTATCCGGTATAAAGGTGATATAAAAGCGAGAACATAAAAGGAATAATAAGGAAAATTATGTTAAGAAAGTGTCTAGAGTCAATAGAAATATAAACCAATTTTTGAAGTAAAAGCCTATTATAGGTTGAATCTATTAAAGCAGTAAGGACATCAACTAGATTTTGAACCTCATTTACTTCATTCAACAACATGATGTTAAAATAAATTAAACTACTTATATGTAAGATGTAAACAAGATCATAAATGGTAATATTCGATTAAATTAGGACAAATGATTTTTTTAGATTTTTTAAATAAACAATCCTTTTATTTTTTTGTAAAGATGATTAAAAAAATAGTATAAAAAAATCTGAATAACAATTAATAAGTTTTAAAAAAAATGGTAAATTTTCGTAAAGCTTCGGTGATCTTTGTTGGCTTACTTACAAAAACAGACTTGATTAAACTGAACACAACTCTCTTGTTAGATAATGTTCATACTCCATTATCTAAAAATATTACCTATAATCCAGATAACGAGTACCTTTGTGTCAATGGAGAGTGTATCCAGCCTTATTTAGCACATCTTAATGAGCTGCAGATGCACAAAGAAAATCATTTTGTATTCACTGAACAATTCTTTTTGAATGTCTGATAATAAATCTTCCTTTGTTTTTACTTAATTTAATAGTATGTAATATCATTCAATCAGTTTTATATTGAACCATTATATGAGGGTGTTTTTTTTACTTCATTACTTTTCCTATCTTTTAAGCGCTATTTGAGTGGAAAAACTGTTAGTAAAATTCTTAAATAAAAAAAACAGCCCCATATTTTATTTAATTTGATAACAATAGTTTATTTAATTAGTAGGATCAAAAATAATTTTAAATCTTTGGAAATAAAATCGAAAGAATCAAAGCTAATATCAAATCAAATATATTATTCTAATTATGTTTTTAGAAAGCACTATTTAATTCATAGGTTTATGATCGCTTGGAGTTATGATATAGTAACTTTTATCAAATATGAGTATATTTTAAAAGTTAATCACATAATTAGCATCTTATTCAGCATTCTAATTTAAAATAGAAAAATAACGAAAATATATAAATTTTTTTGTTTATTTGACAATGGTATATGGGGTTACTATAAATTTTAATTCTTATACTCAAGTACAATTCGACATAATTTATCAGTAGTATGTAAGCTCATGCATTTATCCTTTTGTACAATAGGTTTTACACACTGTCCATTGTTACATAACTCCAAGGTAGATAGATTTAAGTTATAGCCTGAGCTAGAGAAGTTAGTCAATTTATCATCCAACAAAAAGGGAGTATCTAAAGGTTTGTTCTTGTTTGAAAGTAGATAAATGTAGAGTAACGAAGCTTTTTGGAAGAGTTGCATTTTGATTTGTTTTCTTTATAAAAAGAGTTTATTTAGGTTTTTATAATTTTTAGTTAGATTAGTTTATTTGAGTTTGATTTAATTTTGCTTTAATTTGTCTGCTGATAGTCTATTTTTATAAACTGTTTACAAAACTGTCACATTCATATCAGCAACCCGTTCATGTGGTAATAATAAAAATGATATAAGAAAGATAAAAAGTAATTAACATTAAGTAAAGGGAACAAGAAAAAAGATAGCTTACTAATAATATACTATAAGACAGTGACATAGAAAGGATAATACCAAGTAAAGAAAGCTTCAAAAGGTGGCTTCTACATAAAAAGCCATGATATTATAACCTAAGGCTTTCCAAACAAGTAGCTCTTAATTGCTAAATTTCGAGCCTTATTTACTTCATCATCAAACAGCATGATGTTAAAATAAATTGGTTCCCAAGTATGCAAGATGAAAAAAGAAGAGCATTAGTGTTCTAAGGAGGTTGTAAATGGTAACATTCTATTAAATTATTTCAAATGATCTATTTACTAAAGAAGCCTTTTATTTTCTTAAACAAGGGCATAGAAAAATAGTATAAAAAAGAGAAAAGAGTAGAACTAGACAAATATTGAAAAATGGTAAATTTTCGTAAAGCTTCGGTGATCTTTGTTGGCTTACTTACAAAAACAGACTTGATTAAACTGAACACAACTCTCTTGTTAGATAATGTTCATACTCCATTATCTAAAAATATTACCTATAATCCAGATAACGAGTACCTTTGTGTCAATGGAGAGTGTATCCAGCCTTATTTAGCTAATATTTACGACCTACAAAAGCAAAATGAGAACCGTTTATTTTTCACCGAACAATATTTTGTAAATTCGAAATAAAAAGTCTCTTATAGTTATAAATAAATTTGTTGTTATAATACATTTAAGTTTGGTTTAATTTTATAAATACTTTTTGTTTTGCTTTTTTAACCGTACCAAGATATGAATATAAGGTATTTATTATAATACGCTATAAATTTTATTAACGTTGATATGGGGATGTATTTTTTTGTTTAAGAATTTTACTAACAATCTTTCCACTCAAATAGCGCTTAAAAAATGGAAAAAGTAATGAAACCAAGAAAAACACCCCCATATATACTTTACAAATTTTTTGGTAAAGGTATATGTTCAACAAAAAGCGAAGAGGTAAAGCCAATTGAGAAGAACGTAATAAATGAATAAAATACTGCTTTGAGAGCTTCCACATGACAATTATGTACAAAAAGTCTTAGTTCTGGACTTAAAGATAATATGTAAGTGGTGTTATTGATTAAAGAAGTAATATCGATTTTTGATGAATAATTAGATAACGAATTAATCAAAACATTATGATACATCGTTCCGCAAACATTGATCCCAATAACACCTCCAAAGTTAAAAAAAAATCGAATTAGAGAGCCTATAGCCTGAGGATTTATCCCTACAACTGAGACTTGGGACGCGATATTGCTAATTTTTAAACATCCACCAACGCCTAGTCCTATTAGAGCCAACGAGGAATACAATTGAATATTTTTGATAGTTAAACTCATAAAACAAACTAATAAGACTGCTCCTAAGATACCAAGTAAATTACTAAAGCTTAAGAAAAAGCGATAGATATCTGTTTTGTTTACAATGGAGCCAAATAAAAAGAATGCCACTACAATACCACCAATCATTGGTAATATCCCAGCCACAGAATCTTGAGAGGAGCTAGTATAAATCATCTGGAAATAATATAAAATATATATAATTGAGGTAAAAAATACAGCTCCACTAAAAAAGATAATAATACAGCAACAGATCACATTTCTTGACATAAGATTATGATGTATCATTGGATTTGGAAACTTGAACTGAGAATAGATAAATCCAACAAGTAATAATAAACTCAACACTAGAGTTAAAATAACAGCAACTGAATTCCAGGGATAAACTTGAGCAGTCCAATTTAAGAATAAGGCTAAAAGTGCTATAAAAGAAAAAAGAGCTATAGATCCTATATGATCAAATTTCTCGATTTTAATGTCTGATTTCATATCAAGTTTATTTGGTAATAAAAAGATAAGGAGAATACATCCAATACCCATAGGGGGTATGGTGACATAAAAACACCATCTTCAAGTTAATCTATCTAAGAAAACACTGTTTAACATTGAGCCTAAAATTGAGATCAGAGTAAAGATTCCAACTGCCACCTTTGTATAAAGTTCAAACCTGTTTTCTAGTACTATTTCTTTTATAACTAATATACATAAAAGTAATAAACCTCCCCCACCAAATCCAGCAATTACTCTAGCAACAATTAGCATGGTAAGGTTAACAGATAAACTAGCTAGAATAACCCCAATTAAAAATAGTAAAACTGAAGCTAGAATAGTAATTTTGTGGCCGAATGTATAGCATAGTCTCACAGCTTGCTTTTCAACAATGAACGAGGTTGATAGATAAGCAATACTAAAGATGCTTATCTTCGAAAGCTCATTAAATTCGGATGCTATTGGGACAAGTAGAGTCACAATAAGTGTTTGATCGAAAGCTGCAGAGGCAAGGATAAGGAGTAAACTGAATAGTATGCTTATAAACTTAAAGCTGCTCAATTTGCTTGGTTGATTGCTCGGTACCAAATTCTTGCTATCTCCAAGCAATGAGCACTCGTTTTCAGAAATATTACCTGGTTTAGGTATGATTGACATTTGCAAGTTGTTTTTGAGTTGCTTATATTTATTATTTATATATTCTTAATAGAGTAGTTTACACTATGGTTTGGATTTTTGCTTTATCTTGAAGTTTGCGCTATAGTGTAATTACAAATTAGCTTTTTTCGGAATTATGATTTGTATGCTTTCTAGCTTTCTTTTATGATAGGGGTAATATTTTTCCTTGAATAGTTTTTACAAGGAAGCTTCTGTAAGCAATTTGTCCGCCTCAAATTAAAAAGGAGTTATTAATGTAAAGTATCTTTTTAAAAACTTGAACCCTTTCGGGTGTATGTATTAAGCAAAACCAAGATTGGAGAACATCAAATAAATTATAAAAATAAACATCAAAAGCTAGTAGTTTTTAATAAAATAAAATTTAATATTTATTAAAATATTTACTCAATACCTTTAATTAAAGCGTTCAAAGATTCGTTTGTCATATGGGGGTGTTTTTTTTGGTTTCATTACTTTTTCCATTTTTTAAGTGCTATTTGAGTGGAAAGATTGTTAGTAAAATCCTTAAATAAAGAAATACATCCCCATATAGCCTAAATTTTTTATGTTTATTAGGATCGTGATTGCTGAAATAATTTTTAATGAAAACAAAAAAGTACCAAAAAATAAACTTTTATAATATATTTTCGATAAAATATAATATATAGGTCATTTAATGTCCGGAAAGGCGTCACGTACGAGTACATTCAAATACTCCTGCTTTATGAAGCTCAGTAGTATTTCGAATAGGCCTACTATTATTGCCATGCACTGCGCCCTTTAAGATACCTAATTGATGAGGGGATATAGATGATATATAATCAGAAATTATAAACCTAGCAGCTTCTGTACATGGCGGAGTAGTAAGAGAACCACGATAAACATGGCCAGATTGAAACCCATGTACAGCTTTGTATAAGTTACCAAGCTCTAATCCACAAAACTCTTTTTTATTAGTAATTTGATTACTTTGAGCAAGACCTTTAAAAAAGCCATCATGATTTTCCAAAAATAAATCAACATCAAAAAGCACACCAAACACTTGGTAAGCATTCGCATAATCATTAGTAAATACAAAGTGGACTTCCAGATCTGCTCTTTTTCCGTCGATGATATGTTCAGCTGGTGTATGGATATGGAATTGCTTCAAGTACAACTCATAGCCATCTAGCTCAAAAGAAGGCACATGAACCGAGGTTAAATTTACTGAGATAGTATTCCCACTACTTACATAAGCAAGGGTAGCTTCAGTATTAGGCCATTCATTAACGTACTTCTCTTTAGTTACAAAGTCAGAAACGTGTTTTTTTAAAGCAATTGGTGATTGTCTCTTTCCTTCTTTGCAGGTTTTATAGGCACCACTAATTGAGCCCCAACGACTTGGTCCATTATCTTTGCCATAGCCCCAATTGTTATTTGCAGTAATTAGCTTAAGAAGTAATATATTTATTGTTATAGGAAGTAAGTTCATTAATTGATAAAAACTATTAGGCTATAACTCAAATCTCGTATTTTTGTATTATTCTTATATTAGATTTTTTCCATGGTATTTATTAATTTGCTATGGTTTACTACAACTTATTATTTTGTGGTTGATTGAAAATATTAAGTTTTGTGACTGCTAATTTTTGAGGTTTATTAAATAACATAGGGTAGGCTGTTGTTAGTGTTGTTATTATTTATTATAAAAAAGGGCGTTATTTAATTAAAAGAAAAATAGATGGAGCAACCACTTTTATATTTTATTTATATAAGAAATATTTTTTTAATACTTTATTTTTTATTTAGCGTTTTTAAATTAATGCTTCTTTAACTTGAAATGAATAATGCTAACAAATGCACTATTAGTCATACCAATTACAATTAAGAGTTAGGATGACTCAAAGTGAATGCAATTGGCTAATAGATGAAACAAGGGATAATGAATAGTATAAAACAAGCAAAAATGGAGTTGATAATTTATTTTAAAAATGAGTGAAAACGAAGAATCAAAAAAGTTATGGGGTGGTCGATTTAGCGGAGTAAGCGACCCACTGATGGATGAACTGAATTATTCGATAGGTTATGACAAACGATTATATAAGGTAGACATATTAGGGTCAATCGCTTATGCTCATGCATTGCAAGATGCTGGTTTATTGAGTTTAGAAGAAAGCAATTTAATCGAGGAGGGATTAAATCAGGTGTTAGAGGAATGGGAGCAAAAAAAATTTGTGATTAAGGAAAGTGATGAAGATATACACACGGCAAATGAGCGCAGATTAACTGAAATTATTGGAGCCGTAGGAGGCAAACTACATACTGGGAGATCACGCAATGATCAAGTTGCTACTGATATGCGCTTATGGCTAAGAGAGGAAATTAAGCTATTACTTTCTCAGCTACATCTTACAATTCAAAATATGGTTGAAGTTGCAGATGAGAATAAGGACATTATTTTACCAGGCTACACACATTTACAACGAGCACAACCAATTAGATTCAGTCATTGGTTATTGAATTACATATTTCGCTTTAAATCAGATTATCAGCGTTTAACTGAAATATCGCAAAGAGTAAACCAATTGCCATTAGGTGCTGGAGCATTAGCTGGTAACCCATTTTCTATCAATCAGGAAAAGATAGCGGAGGAGTTGCAGTTTCCAGAAATTATGCCAAATTCTATCTTGGCAGTGTCAGATAGGGATTTTATTATTGAGTTTTTATTTTGGGCATCTTTAACTGGGATTCATATATCCCAGATATCAGAAGATTTAATCATCTATTCATCAAAAGAATTCGACTATGTACAATTAAATGAAAGACATTCAACCGGATCTAGTCTGATGCCACAAAAATGTAACCCTGATAGTTTAGAATTATTGAGAGGTAAATCTGGAAGAATATTTGGAAAGGTAAACAGTATTTTAAATTTTTTGATTGAATTTGGCTTAAATTTTATCAAAGTTAAGTGGATTTATGATGACTATGAAAGGCCTGCCCTCTTCTTACAACAAAGATATGCAAGAAGATAAAGAACCAATGTTTGATACTGTAGACACAATGAAAAAGTGCATTCCGTTAATTGGTGATGTTATTAGTATGTTGACTGTAATTTTTATTTTTTTAATCTGTGTATATATTAACTTGCTTAGATTAATAATATAAAAATGGCAGAAGCTCTTAGTGAGGACATGCTAGCTACTGATTTAGCAGATTATTTGGTAAGAAAAGGGGTACCATTTAGAGAAAGTCACCATCATGCCGGACAGTTAGTTTTAAGATCTGAAGAGTTAGAAACGCCTATTACTCAGCTTCCATTAGATATACTAAAAGAACAACATGAAGTTTTTGAAGACGATGTTAAAGATATGGGAGGTAATTTTGAAGCATCATGTGATAGACGTAACGGGATTGGAGGAACTTCCTTGCAATCGGTTGAAAACCAAATTCAAAGTTTAAAACAATGGCTTACTTCTCAAGAAAACTAAATAATGGTTTAAATAAATGAATTAGTTATGATACTGGTTTTATATGAAACCTAACAATTTTTTTAAAAGGAGATTTTTAAAATATTTTATGGTTTTTACCTTTTTGATATAAATTTATTAAAATAAACTAGATAAGCAGTTACATCATTAAAATTTTAATTTTTTAGAATCAAAATCTGCTCAAATCTTATGAGCTATTTTTTAAGATCTTGTAAGAGAAAATGAGCTATTTTTAGATAGACACATTCGTGTCAATCATTATTAAATTGAATCTCAATAAAAAGTAAAAAGTGAATAAATTAAACCATGTCAATCTAACAAATTGTTTTAAAAAAAATGATAGCTGTGCTATTTGTATTACTTATAAACAATATCCTTATTGTATCAGGATATCAACTAGGGTACATGTATGCCCAAACGCGCTATTACAGGTGGGTTGTAGAAAAAGAGAACATAGTTAGCTGGGACAAGGATATAAAGCTCATAACAATTAATGGCAAATTTCCAGGACCAAAGATAGAAGTCAATAGTTATGATACCATTATTGTTGATGTTATCAATAATATGGGCAGTGACCTATCAATTCATTGGCATGGTATGTTGCAAAAAGGTACTGTATTATCAGACGGGGTACCTTATGTGACACAGGACCCTATCAAGCCTAACCAATCTTATCGTTATGAATATCATGTTACAGACCAAGCTGGTACTTGGTATTATCATGCCCATACAGGATTGGACTCTGAACAATTGTTTGGACCATTAATAGTTTGTGATCAACCACACATTTATAAGGACTTAGTCAGGCACGATAATCAATTTTATTACGACGAAGAAAGAACAATTGTATTATCAGAAATGAGAATAAAATCATCAGTCGCGATGGTTCAAGGACTAAAAAGTACTCCATTTAAATGGGTTGGTAATCCAGATTATATATTAACAAATGGAAAATCATTTAATTATAATAATAACACTAATCATACAATTATTGGGAGAAACAAGTTTAATGACGGATATCAGGTTATTAAAGTTGAACAAAATAAAAGATATAGAATAAGGTTTGTAGGGGCCTTGGAAGTTATGTCAATAGCCTTCATGATACCAAACCACAAAATAACATTAATTGAAGTGGAAGGTACATATATTGAACCTTATCAAGTAAGTGAAGTGCAAATTAATCCTGGGCAGAGAGTGTCTATTATATTAGAAACAGATCAACCTGTAGACAACTATATGATGTGTGCTAAATCACTTGGATCAAAAGATAGTACTTGTGATAGTGGTTTATCTATTTTACATTATAAAGGAGCAAAAGATTATAAAGAATTACAAACAACATTTTATGATAAAGTGTATAAAGCACCTCCCATCACAAGATATGAAAAGAACTATTCTACCAACAAGTGGTATTTAAAGAGAAAGTTAAAGCACTTTTATGATGTGCCTTTAAAAATTAATAAGAATATTTATTTTAAAGTAGCTGAAGCAAGCGATATCAACAAAGCTATTTATTTTACAATGGATGGAAAAAGGGTATCAAAAGATAATAGTACTTTATGGAATGAAGTAGTAGATAGGAAATATATACCATATCAAGAAAATTCACAAGGGATAGTAGATATTAAGGAAGGTGATAATGTACAAATTGTTATTGAACACTTTGCTATGCGTAATAATAGTACAAATTGTATTATTCATCCATGGCATTTACATGGTCATTCATATTATGTCGTTGGGCATGGCAGTAATGATTTTACAATTGAAGAACAAAACGAAATCGATGATAATTTAAGGTATAAAAATAAAATTCCAATTTTAAGGGATACATTTGTGCATTATCCAGATATTGTTGATAAAAAAATCCCTCTACGATCCCCTTTGGGAAAGCTAAATTTACAAGTCAAATATTCAGAGAATCAAAATTTCACTAATGTTAAACCTAATATTAATATTAATGACAACCCAGAGGAATATGTTTCTTGTGGCTGGTATGCAATCCGATTCATAGCTGATAACCCTGGGTCTTGGTATATGCATTGTCATATTACTCCACATTTAGTTATGGGCAAATTTCATATTATTAATGAGTTGCCTGCTGATTATCATATACAATGATCACAAACGGATTTCAGTAATAGGGTTTTAGTTATTAAAGCTCAGTTGATTTTTTTCGAATGTATCATTTTATAAAATTATTTATACTTTAAATTTTAAATCATAGATTTTAATACTTTTCATTTATTGTAATACTTGGCATCTCAAGTACTATTTCTTATTTATTAGATCATTATAAAAGTGATATTTAAAAAAATTACAGAGTTCAAATTTATAATCTGAGATGTTAAATTTACAAAAACATTACATTTAGATAATGACTTAGTATGTTTTAATAAAATGAGAATGAATAAGCATGTCCACTAAATTAAATAAACTATATAGCTATTAAAGTCAAATCATTTTGTAAATAAGTACATTCATTTAATAGTCTAATCTAGTTATAACATAATGAGTTAAGAATTCCCTACTACTTTATCATAAAATCTTTCCAAAGCAGATTCAACCTTATTGTCGAACCTGCCTAAAAGAAGGAAACTGATAAATAACACGTAGCTTGGACCACACTAACAATAAATAAGTAAATAAATAATTCTAACTAATATTTGTTGATTTACTCCATAGTGCTATATTACGACCCACAAGTCTTGAAATGAGTGGTACTATCTGCAAACCTAAGATTAACTTCAAATTGTGTACGTTTTCTTCCCAGTCATAGATAGGGTCGTCATATTCATCTTGATATAATTCACCACTACATGTAGAATCTACATCCGATATTGAATATAGCCCAGGATCTTGTTCAATTTTATTGTTACTTGAGTCCACTATTTTATAACTTGGACCCATCAAATCTATACATGAAGTGTTATCTTCTATATCTAATCTTTGTTGTTGCTCTTCCTTCAATTATTAGTTAAAAGAATAAAATTAAAATTAAAATTAAAAATACCATTTTGAAATTATGAAAAAAATACAAAAATAATATTCTCAAAAAATTTAACTCAAAGTATAAACACGCAATCCAAAGCCCCAAATTTTGAATTTCACTTTTCAAAACTTTGAAAAAAAATGAGTGACCACATCGCATTCACAATGTCTGGATTATGCGCCGTAGGCGGTATGGTAGGCTATGCCAGAACTGGTTCTATCCCATCTGCTGTTGCTGGTTTAGGTTTTTCTTTATTGTACGGTGTCAACGGTAAATTGATCAAAGATCAACGTGACTATTGCTATGAAAGTACTGCAGTCACTTCCTTACTCTTAGCGGCTGCTCAAGCTCCACGTGCCATCCGATTAAGGAAACCGGTGCCTATTGCATTAGGATCCACCGCTCTCTTAGCTGGTGTTTATTATATTAAGAAGGCTTATGAAGAAAGATATGGTGTTTAGTATTAGAATTAAAAAATTCATAATGTATAAACAGATTGAGTTTGTAAAGAGTATTTTTATGTTTAAAGCCTATTATATGGTTTTTATTTCAGATGTTTTACATGGATCTATTTAATCTTAATTCTTTTTAGCAGCTCAACATAATTTGATATAAAATGACATTATTTTTAAAGTTAAATATAATAAATTCCGTGGATATAGCAGTAAATCAATGTTAAATCAATGCCTGATTTAAATGAAACTAAACTATTAAAATCATGAAAGCTCTATATTTTATTAATTTACTAACACAATTGTACTAAAAAAGTAAAAGTAGAATGTGAACACTATTAAAGCTACACTATGCTTTTGATCTCATTAATAATTTTTACTTTCAATATCAATTTATTGACAAACAAACAAGCAGAGCTTATACATAATTAAATAACATTTTATTACTGATTCCCATTCTAACCGCCATTAGCTCTAGCCTTGAGCTTACGTTCACGCTCTTCTTGCTGCTCCTTAATCTTTTTATGCACTAAACAATTTGGTTTGGTACACGGGGTAGGCGACATAGCATGACGGCGTACATGTTCACGTATTGGGATTTTATTACCTGATTTAATCAACAATTCATCCTGTTTAGCCTGCGCTGCTTGTGCTTTTAAAATTTGAGAAGCAGTTGGTCTCATTAATGAAGCCATACCACTTGGCCTTGGTCGTGTAGACATAGGCTTAGTTAAATCAACCGACTGAGATGGCGTTCTTTTGGGCTTAGGTTCAGAGACGCCTTTTTCAAGCCCTTTGGACTTCAGATTAATACTAGCCGATTTTACGTGACCTCTTAGAGGGCGAGATGAAGGCCCTGGTGCAGAAGCAGCAGAAGTGACAGAAGTCTCCGATTTTGGGGATGTAATTTCAGAACCAGCTTTCAATAAACCAGAATAATTCAATTCATTAAGATCAACTCCAGAGTCACTTTGTACCTTTGTAATATCAAGATCTTTAATCCATCTAATAATATATATTAAAATTTAAAAAAAGAATATAAAAACTCTTACTGTGGGGCTTCAGGGATCGAATTTATTGCTTTTTCAATATCAAATTGCTTCTTTTCTTCTTCGAATTGTTGCTTTTCTTTAAGAAATTGACTACGATCATATCCCAATGCTACTGCTGCTTCTGTAAGTTTTTTACGATTTTGTTCTAATTCTTGACGTTGATCATCAATCTTTTTTTGTGCTTCTTCAATTTCTGGAGCAGTAATATCAGGTCTATTGAAAAATTGTTATTATTCATAGACAAAAAATAAAGATAAAAATACGTTGAAAGTTCAATTTGACGAAGTTGATTATCAAAAATAGTTTTATCTAAAAGTTCTTGTAAATTGGAAATAGTTTGTCTATACTCAGCTTAGAATAACGTTAACTTTAACCAATTTAAAACGATAAATAAGCTTACTAATTTTAGCTTTCAACTTTGTTGACTCTTCCGCTTGGAAGCGTAACTCTTTAGTCAACATTTGAATTTTTTCTAAATCTTCTTTTGAAGAACCTTGAATCTTAATTTCACTCTCCGTCGTCTGTGTAGCCATATCAAACATTTCACTTTTAGCACCAGGTTTTAATTTTTCCTGCAAATTTTTCCAAATTTCACTTAGTAAATCCAGTATTTTTTTAACACTGTTTTCGATCTTCATTTTGTCTCCTTCAATGCTAAGATTATAACTATCTAAGCTGGGATACACTGTACCATTATTAATTTCTTGTTTCTTAATGATCTCTTTAAGTCCATTAAAAAATTCTTTAATTATATCGATTAATTTTATGTTCTCATTGACAAGTGTTTCCTCTCTTATACTATAATTTTTAACTAACTCAGTATAATAATCTTCTTCCTAAAATAATAAGTTATAAAAATAATATGCATAATATCATTACCTCAGAGCTAGGATGTGTAGTATTTGAAAGTAACCCTGGATTCATTATACTTAAATCTACTTTATTCACCTTATATTTATCATTAATTATTTTTTGTACTTTTTCTTTTAATCTTGTAGTGTCCACTTCTTTCTTTCTTAAATCATGCTAATAAACCCATTAAATTAAATTCTTATTTAATATAAAAAAATCAAACTTACAGCAAACTGGTTTAATGCATGTAAATGATTCACTTTAAGTTGTCTAATTTCTTCTGTTATCTGTTTATGTTTTATTTGTTTTTGTTTAACTTCTTTGGTCATAGAGCTAAAAAACATTAAGCCTTAATTCAACCATATAACTAGTTAACTTGCCTCTTTTCAACTGTCAAATCATGGATCTCCCTATCTTTACTTTCAATCTTTGCTTTCAGTCGCTCCTAAAGTTGATTATTACACCCATTACTCAGTTTCAATATAAAATAAAAATTACTGAATAAGCCACTGCACTATCATAATCTGATTCAATATTTCGATACCTTATTTGAAAGTCTTGATTAAACCTACTATTTTTCTACTTTTAATTTAGCATTATATTTGAAAATAAAATTATGTTACTTGTGCTTTGTCCAATAGTGAAAAAAAGGCAGTGATTATAGATTGTGTATGTTTGTCCTCAACGGGTAAACTTATTGATGATATACCAATATTGTTTAATTCATAGTTTAAATGCTTTAAGGCAGAGGTCATATTGGACTCATTATAAAAATCACTAATTTTTTTAACTTATAGTTTTAGCAAAGTTGAAAGTAATTTACTTTGTTGACAGTGGGTTATAATCGGGATTTTCTTCACTCTTTATATATATTTTACTTATATTATAATCATCCATCCTTTAATTAAAAAAAATGAAACAAAATTTTATCGTTTTTAATTTTGTAATGATTTGATCAAAAAACGTGAATTTGAATGGGTTAAAATTACTTGATTTAGAAAAATAATAGAAATGATTTAATATATATATAAAATTAAATGATGCCATTATGTATTACTTTTAAATATATTTTGTAGAAATAGTAATTAATGGTAATTTTTATAATACAAAATAAAACAAAATAATAGTAACTCTAAAATATAAATATAAACTTAAAAAATAGCTCCATATTAATGTTTCAATATTTGGTTTGATTTTAAATTAATAACATTAATAATACCGATAAAAGGAGAGTAAATTTGTTATGAATTTAAATAGTTAGCAGTTGTAAACAGTAGTATAAAAACATAATTTAATTGATACTTTATTACCATTTGCTTGTTTTTATCAGCTTAAACAAGATAATACTAATTTCAAATTTAGTATTTAAAATCGAGCTTTAAACCTTAGTTTAAAGTAATAAAAAAACACTAAAAACATATTGATAAATAAAATTACAGCTATTCAATCACTTAAGCTTACTTTTAATTTTCTATTGAACTAATTTATGTCAAATAGTTATGTTTCGACCTTCCATATCTTAACTAAATTATCATCTCCAGCAGAAGCAAAATAATTAGGATCATGTAAATTCCACGCTACTGAATTGATATCTGAGATACCGTGTGCTGATTCAATATGAGAGGTCATTATATAATTGACTTGACCATTCTAATAAAAAAGATCAGCAATTACCTTATAAATCTATCAAAATTTCTACCTCATTTTGGTTCTCAAACAATATAATACTATTATCTCCACTACCAATCAATATTTTACCGAATTCTTCATTTTTAGCCCATGAAACTGTATAAATACTCCTTTCAGCTACATTTTCAATTACTTGTACACATTCCCATCTTTCTCTTCTTGAGCTTACTATTTATAAATTAAATATTTACTTTTTCGATAACAAAACATTAATTACCTTGTACCCTATGCCATATCCTAACACTTTTATCCTCACTAACAGAAACTAAAATATTTGTCAACAACTTAATCCAATCTACTTATTAAACCTACCTAAATGAGAACCATGTTGATTAAAATCGATAGCCCAAACTGTTGATTCGTGACCTTCTAATGTAGCTACGCATGTCCAATCATCATCATCTTCTCTACATATTTTAATAGTATCATCATAGCTAGCTGAAGCTAATAACTATTTCATTTATCAATAACTATCTCTATTTTAAATTTAACAAAATCTTACATCAATCTGTGGATGCCAAACAATCATTTTGACATCTTGAGTATGTTCTTGTAATACTCCTAAACACTCAAAATCACCATCTGGTCCAACTATAGTTCATTATTAATTGATTAATTTAAAAAAATCAATCACTTTTAATTTATTTTTACCTTCCCAAATCCAAATACTTTTATCTCTAGAACAAGTAGCTAGCAATTTACCATTCCTTGAATAAGCTACTCCTTTGACCTCATTTTCATGACCTTCTAAAGTAATAATACATCCATATTCTATTTTAAAAAAATCACTAGTTAAATCTCTTTATAATAATTAAAAATTATTACTTACGTTCATTATATTCTTTTTCCCAAACCAATGTCATTGAGTCAAACCCAGCAGAAGCCATCTCATCTTTAACTGGTGATACAGCTACACTTCGTATTGTTCTACTATGACCGCCATCAAGCACATTACTACATATCCAATTACCAGCCATATTTTGTTTCCAAATTCGAACTGTTTTATCACCACTACATGATACTAACTGATTATTATACCTTGGATTCCATGTGACACACCAAACACGATCCAAATGTCCTGATAAATTGATGTAAGTTTTAAGTGCTATTGACGGTAATTTATAAGATACCTTCTAAGGTTGCTAGGGGCAAAATCCTAGTAGAATTCATTTTTTTATAAATTGATAATAGAATATATTAATTAACTTTCTATCTTAGTGTTGGATTATCTGTTATCTTGATCAGTAGATTGATTGATCTTATTGGTTCATTTCGAAAATTTAAATTAATGATATGACAAAAAATTGGGCAAAGCTCCGATTTTTATCTTATCCAGTTTTTATTTTATTTTATTTTATTTGAAATCTTTATAAGCTCTATTTTACTGAAACAATAGATTTAAAAAAAGATGGATGATGTAGAGAGTGAAAAATATGAGATGTTATTTCATGTTATTATAAGCTTAGTTAAAGATACCACTTTTCTACAGTTCAACTATAAAAGTTAGCATGCTATTTTGGTGGAGTTTTAGTGCAATGAGAAATATATAGAAGCCCTTTTGAAAAGAACTGTAGCTATACGTAGTCTATTAGATTTATTTTAAAACATTTTCTAAATTTAATTAACTTTATTTAAAAAATCAAAAACATGTACCAATTGTTGTATAAACAAAGAAAAGTGTGTTTAAAAAGTTGTAATTCAATAAAAAAAATATAATAGTACGATTAAAGAAGGTAATATTAAAGCTTTATCTTTAAAAATATTTTGTTAATACCATATAATAAGTTAATAGATACTAAAATTTATATTTATTAAATTATAAAAAACCAGTAGTTAATAAACCATTTTTTAATACTATGATTTTAGTAATTCATTTTAAAAGATTATTCATAAGGATAATCAAATCAGTGTCAATCTGAGATTACCAAACTTAATAAAAAAATAAAGCTAAAATATATAAGTTGAAATAATAGTTATTAACCAGCTACTTTAAAATGTCATTAAAATTAGTTTTACTTTTGGCTAAGCTGCTAATTATTTTTGGATATCAACCAGCATATGGATATCCTAGAACACGCTACTATAAATGGACAGTAGCAGAAGAGGGTATGGTTAGTTGGGACAAAGAGATAAAGCTTATAACAATTAATGATAAGTTTCCAGGACCTACTATAGAGGTTAATAGCTATGATACCATTATTGTTGATGTTATCAATAATTTAGATCGTGATTTAACAATACATTGGCATGGTATGTTACAAAAAGGTACTGTAATATCGGATGGGGTGCCTTATATAACACAAGATCCTATTAAGCCTAATGCATCCTACCGTTATGAATATCATGTTACAGACCAAGCTGGTACTTGGTATTATCATGCCCATACAGGATTGGACTCTGAACAATTGTTTGGACCATTAATAGTTCGTGATCAACCAGATATTTATGATGATTTAATTAACTATGATAATCAATTTAATTATGATGAAGAAAGAACAATTGTATTATCAGAAATGAGAATAAAATCATCAGTCGCGATGGTTCAAGGACTAAAAAGTACTCCATTTAAATGGGTTGGTAATCCAGATTATATATTAACAAATGGAAAATCATTTAATTATAATAATAACACTAATCATACAATTATTGGGAGAAACAAGTTTAATGACGGATATCAGGTTATTAAAGTTGAACAAAATAAAAGATATAGAATAAGGTTTGTAGGGGCCTTGGAAGTTATGTCAATAGCCTTCATGATACCAAACCACAAAATAACATTAATTGAAGTGGAAGGTACATATATTGAACCTTATCAAGTAAGTGAAGTGCAAATTAATCCTGGGCAGAGAGTGTCTATTATATTAGAAACAGATCAACCTGTAGACAACTATATGATGTGTGCTAAATCACTTGGATCAAAAGATAGTACTTGTGATAGTGGTTTATCTATTTTACATTATAAAGGAGCAAAAGATTATAAAGAATTACAAACAACATTTTATGATAAAGTGTATAAAGCACCTCCCATCACAAGATATGAAAAGAACTATTCTACCAACAAGTGGTATTTAAAGAGAAAGTTAAAGCACTTTTATGATGTGCCTTTAAAAATTAATAAGAATATTTATTTTAAAGTAGCTGAAGCAAGCGATATCAACAAAGCTATTTATTTTACAATGGATGGAAAAAGGGTATCAAAAGATAATAGTACTTTATGGACTGAAGTAGTAGATAGGAAATATATACCATATCAAGAAAATTCACAAGGGATAGTAGATATTAAGGAAGGTGATAATGTACAAATTGTTATTGAACACTTTGCTATGCGTAATAATAGTACAACTTGTATTATTCATCCATGGCATTTACACGGTCATTCGTATTATGTAGTTGGTTATGGAAAAGATGGGTTTACAGCCAACAATCAAAAAGAAATTGAAGAAAATTTAAAATATAGTGATAAAATCCCCATTCTAAGAGATACCTTTGTACATTACCCGGATATTGTAGATCAGAATCAACTACAAGCTAAAGCATTTGATTTAAGATTACCTCGTTTAAGGATTGGATTTTCAGAAAGACAGAATTTTAATAAGATTTTACCAAATATCAACATTCAAGAGAATCCAGAACAATATGTCTCTTGTGGTTGGTATGCAATTCGATTCATCGCTAATAATCCAGGATCTTGGTATATTCATTGTCATATTACACCTCATCTACTTATGGGGAAATATCATATTATTAATGAGTTATCTAAAAGTTATCATGCGAATAAGCACAAATAGAAATGGAAGAAATAAAAGCTTTTTAATTATGTTAATTTATTTTTATTTTATTATAATTTTAATTACTATAACTTATTTATCATATTTATAGTCGTTAGTTTATTTATTAAAATAAATGCTTAATCTAGTGTCTGTTTATAACCACATAAAAATTATAAAGAATCAAAAATTTTACATGTAAAAGAGAGTTATAATTAGAATATTCAATTAAAATTAGCTTATTTTTTAAATAATAAAGTCATTAAATAATTGACAAAGGATACTAAACTTAGTAACTAGAATACTAAATAAAGTTCATATTTATAAAACTTAAAAAAATTATTTAAAAGAAATGGAATATTGAAAAGTTCTATATAAAATAGTTTGAATTCTTTAAAATCATATTAAATTATAATGACATTAAGTAATCTTGATTAAATGGCTTTCAATTTATCAGTTTTATAAAAAAAATGAGATTGTTTTAAACTCTTATTATTGAAATTGAAAAACTAAATTACTTTTTCATATTATTAAAATATACATAAAATATAGTAATCTTAACAATAAATCATTCCTATTTAGGGGTGTTTTTTTTGGTTTCATTACTTTTCCATTTTTTAAGCGCTATTTAAGTGGAAAAACTGCTAGTAAAATTCTTAAATAAAAAAATACATCCCCATTTTTTAAAACTTGACATAAATCTATAGAGAACATAACAATTCCTGGATTATGTCACTTTAGATAAAAATTCCAATGATGAGTTTGTTAATTTGATTAACAAAAAAGTAAGAAATCAGATTTAACTAAGAATTCAAACTTATTTTTAACATTATAATATAAAAAGAAGGGAGTTAATAAGGGATGATTTCAAACTTCGTCATCAAAAAAATTGGGTTACGTGGATGAAAATAAAGTATATAAACATAAATGATAATCAAAAGTAGAATAGAGAATTTAAAAATAATCAAAAATGCCATTAGCAGGTCAAGTGAAAGCGGATGAAGTCTTAGAAAAAGCTCGTGAAAAGCGAACTGTTGATAAAGGATCAAAGTTACAAAATTTTGCCTATGCTTCTCGTTATCAAGCTCGAGAGATCCCTAAATTTAGGATGCCCGAAGAAGGAGTTGATCCTAAAGCAGCTTATCGTATTGTTCATGATGAAATGATGTTGGATGGTAAACCAGAATTAAATTGTGCTACTTTTTTAACGGGATGGATGGAACCTGAAGCGGATCAATTAATTCAAGAAAACATCAATAAGAATTTTGTAGATGCCGATGGTTTTCCTTCTTCTATGATTTTACATGAACGTTGTATCTCCATGTTAGCTAATTTATGGAAGGTTCCTAATGGTAGTCAAGCTATTGGTACTGTATGTGGTGGTTCGAGTGAAGGTGTTATCCTTGGTGGTTTAGCTATGAAATGGGCTTGGAAACAAAGAATGAAAGATGCTGGTAAAGATATTTCAAAACCTAATGTAGTATTTGGTGCTAATGCTCATGCTTGTATTGAGAAATTTGCTCGTTTCTTTGATGTTGAAGCACGTATTGTACCAGTTAAAAAGGAACATAACTTTGTGATGAATGCTAAAGATTGTGTTAAATTTATTGATGAAAATACCATTGGTATTTATTCTATTTTAGGTTCCACTTATACTGGTCATTATGAAGATGTGGAAGCTCTTTCTAAAGAATTAGATGATTATGAAAAGAAAACTGGTATTTATGTACCTATTCACGTTGATGGTGCTTCTGGTGCTTTTGTTGCTCCATTTGCTACACCAAATCTTAAATGGAGTTTTGATCTCCCAAGAGTAGTTAGTATCAATGCTTCTGGTCATAAATATGGTTTAGTTTACGCTGGATTAGGATGGGTTGTATGGAAAGATAAGGATCTTTTACATAAAGATCTTATCTTTGAAATGCATTATTTGGGTGTAACTGAATATTCCTTTTCTCTCAACTTTTCAAGACCTTCTTCTCATTTAATTGCTCAATATTATAACTTTATTCGTTTGGGTAAAGGAGGATATAAAAGAATCATGTTAGATAATTTACATAATGCTCGTTATTTATCTCGTGCCCTTGAACAATCTGGGTATTTCTCTGTTGTATCTGATATCCATCGTTTGAAAGGAAAACATAGTATTGAAACTGAAAATGATACTAAATCTTATAAAATTGAACAATTGAATGTTGGTTTACCATTGGTAGCTTTTAAACTTTCTGAAAAATTTTTAAAGGAATTTCCATATATTTCAGTATCAGATGTATCTGGATTAGCACGTACTAAAGGTTGGCTTATTCCCAATTATAATTTACCAAAGGATTGTGAAGATACTAAAATATTAAGAATTGTAGTTAAAGAATCTTTTTCTGAAGAAATAATCGATCGATTAGTTGAAGATATTATTGCAGCTGTTAATACTTTACAAGTGAAATGTGCTAATGGTAATGGTTTAGTTGCTACTAGTCAATCAGGTGATCCATCAGATTCTATCTTTGAAATTATGGGTGAAATGTCCAATGATTCTCCATTTCTAACTAAGAAATTTGAATCTAGTACAAGTAAACGTAAAGCAGGTAAAAAGCTCAATGATGAGAAGCCTAAACCTAAACGTAGCAATACATTTTCATCTGTTTGTTAAATTATATATTTTTATTTAAAATAAATAAGAGAAGCTTTTATTTAAAAAGTTACCATTTTTGGAATTTTTTTGAAATTCAAACTTAAATCAAAGTTGAATTCTTTTTTCTTTTTTCTTTCTTTTTTTTCTTTCTTTTTTTTCTTTCTTTTTTTTCTTTTTAAAAATGAGAATCTTATGCTTACCAGGTCATGCTCAAAGTAAACAACAATTTCAAAGTAATAATTTAGGGGTATTTCATTATTTTAAAGAAAAAGAAATAAATTATGGTAATGTTTAATAATATTAATAAACTGAAATTTTATTTAATTCATATTAATACTAGATATCTTACAGCCTTATCATCCCAATTTTAATGGTAGTTTAGTTTTAGTTAAACTTTAATAATATTAAATATTAATTCAATTTATTTAATCTTATTAGGGTAAACTTTAATATTAATTAATATTAAAAATAATTAATTATCAACTCATTTATTATTAAACCCTTCAGAGAAAATAGTTATACATGGTATTATCAATTAAAAGATCAATCTGAATTATTAAATACTACAAAACAACAATCAATAAATTATATATTAAATTATTTAAATGAACAGGTAATTTATTTTATAAAAATAGAAGATATTTGTAATAAAGATTAATTTTTTTATTAAGCCCCCATTTGATGCTATATTAGCATTTTCACAAGGTAAATTATCAATTAAAATATTAAAAATACAATTTTATACTCTTATTAATAATATTAATAAGGTGGTGCTATGTTAAGTATTTTAAGTAACTTTATTCAATACCCAAAACAAAATATTCATAAAGCTTTAATACAAAACTTAAAAACTAATAACAAATTAAATTGGAAATTAATTTTCTGTGGTAGTTATTTACCCAATTATTTAACAATAATTGAACCTTTAAATTATCAAACATTACATATAATAGGTCAATCAGATACTATCATTTTACCAGGTAAATAAATTATAATATAAATAAATAAATAAATAAATAAATATTAATAATAGAAAGATCTTTAATTTTAAGTCAACAATATATAAATTCACAATTACTTTATCATAATGGTAGTCATTCTATTCCTTATCAATCTAATGAATTACATCAATTATATAAATTTTTATTAATTTAATATTCCACATCCCCTTCATCTTCATTACCATTAATAGGACTATCACTTACTTTCATAAGACTACTTTTTTTAATCCCCAATTCCCCATTATTATGATTCAATTTATTAAATGTTAAAGAATCACCAATCCATTCCCAAACATGATGATCATCCCCTTTAATATCTTTTTGATATTTTCTAATATTACTATTATTTTCAATTAGTTGACATACTTGATTCCATATATATTGTCGTTGATTTATATCTTTATATTCCATAGTTAATAAATGATCACGTAATAAATTAATTCCAATAGAATTCTCTGGATATTTACTAGGGTTTTGTAGACTAAGATGATCCTATTAATTAATAAATATAAATTATTAGAAATTGAAATTGAAATTAAAATTAAATTCTATTTTTAATAAATAAATCTTACTCGATCAATTAATTCTTGAATTACTTGATGATATAATTGATTCACTTTCACTTTTTCATTACAATAAATTTGATATTTATAATAAAAATAAATTAATACTGCCACTAAACAATTCAAAACTAAAAATAAAGATATATTAATCATTGATAATTAATTATACAATATAAAAATATTATTTAAAACAAATTAAAACTTACATAATATTTCTTTATAATATATTTTCATCCATTTTAAATAAATTAATTTCAATTGACAATAAATGGTATATTTTTCAATTTTACTTTTAATTAAAATAATTTCTTGACCTTCTTTATTGATTACTATTTTTTTTAAAATATCATTGTCCGTTAATAATTGTTGATAACTTTTTTCAAATAAGGTATTAAATTCCAATAAATCCGTATCATATTTCTAAATATAAAATAAAAAAGTAATTCATTAATAATATTAAAACATACTATTTCTTTTTCCAAGATTAATTTTTTAATATCATCAAATTTCAAATATTCTTCTCTCACAAACTTCTTTTCCCCATAACATTTTACTAGTCCAGCATTTTGTTTTAATTTTTCCAAACTTTTTAAATAGAATTGATTCACTTTTAATACTTGACTTAAATCAATAACACAACTTGCTGATAAAGGGAACAATTTACTATTCATTGGATGAGGTAAAAGTATATAACCTTTTTTACAATATTGAATTTGATGATTTTGACATACAGCATGTTTTGGACATGAAATACAAGTAGGTAATAGGAAATCAAAATAGAATGGTTCTAAAGAAAGTAATTAAGATTAATAAAAATATTAAAAAAATCATTTATTTTCTATATTTTAATTTAAATTTAATTTAATTTAATTAAATTTAAAATAACTTACTTTCTTTTACTTGTTTTTCACTATTACAATAACCTAATTGAATAGTATGATATCGATACCAAAGAAAGTAACTAAATAATATTAATAATAAACTTAAATTTAATAATCGATTAAAAAACGAATTATTAGTTTCTATTGTTTTTGGTGTAAATTTTAATCGTCCTTCAAAGGGAGAGGGTATTGTGGGGAGAATTATGGTAGACTCTTTAGTTAAATTGGAATTAGGTTCTTCTTCAATTTCATTTGTTTTGGTTAAAATGGATTCATATGAATTATTTGTTATTGACTTTGTAGATCTATTTATTTTCTTTTTTATATTTGTTATTGGCTATAGTTTATTATTAATTCAATAAATTATTTTATTTTATTTTATTTTAATTACTCTTTTTTTTATTCTTTCTTTTTGTTGAAATGGATTATCACTCATTTTTTTATTTAAAATTTATTAAAAAAAGAATTTTAAATTTTCGTTTTTATTTTTAAATTATGATTTAAAAATTTGAATGAAAAACAAACAAAGATTATGACATAACAAGAAAGTAAACATCCAAATCAAATAATTTTATTTTAAAAAAGTATATAAAAAATCCCTTTCTTTATACTCTCTTATAAAAATCTAATGTTGTAAAATAGATAGTTATTAAATTTTCGAATTCTTCTTTACTTAATATTTCATCTTCTTTTTTTAATTTTAAATTTAATCTTTTTGAAAATAAATTAACTTTCTTTTTAGGTTGAATTAAATATTCTTTAAAAATTAAGTTATCATTTAATAATTTTTCTAAAATTAATTCCAATTCCACCATAGTAATTAATAATTCTAGATTTTTATGTAAAATTCTCTAAAAATAATAAATTAATATTTATTTTATATATATTATAAAATATAATAAACTTTACCTTACTAATACCTGGATAACGAAGAATTTGTTTACAAACAGCTAATTTATAAGTATTATAAACATCCTTATTTTCTTTAAATTCATAATTTAACCATGGTTTTGGTAGAATTAAAACTTCATTTTCTTTTTGATTCTTATTAATCTTATTTCTTCTATTACCAATATATGTAGCCCATTTATTAAAATATTCATAACTTATAATTCGACTTATTTCACTGCCAACAATATAAATTAATGGTGGATTATATTTCATTAATAAATTTAATCCCATTTCAATATCATTAATATTAATATTTTTAAAATATTTGATTATTAATATTTTGGTTATACCATTAACTTCAAATTGTTTTATAAATTCATATATTAATTTCACTTGTTGTTGTAATTGTTTATCCGAAATTGTTAATAAAAAGTTGTTAATATTATGTTCAATTATTGGATTTTCTTTAACTTTTGATCTTTTATTACTGTTAAGTGTTAATTCATTATCTTCTTTATTAATTTGACGTTTAATAATAAAATTGCTTATATCTTCTTCACTATTACTGATAACATTATTATTATTATTATTATTATTATTATTATTATTATTATTATTATTATTATTATTATTATTATTATCTACATTAAAATAAAATATTAAAAATATAAAAAATATAAAAAAATATAATAATTTAATAATTTACCATCATTTTCTAAACCTAAATTAAATTTTCCAATAAAATTTTCTTCTTTAACTTTTAATTTTTGATTAGTAGATTTTATGTTAGCTTCATTATTTCGAACTTCATCATGAATATTAATTATTGGTAATTCAAGTTCAATCTAAAAAATAAATTAAATTATTATTATTATTATTATATATTATATATTATATATTATATATTATTCTTAATCTTACCTTATTTTCAGCAATCAAAGATAATAATACTAACATATTTGATGGAGTTACTAAAGGAGTAATAATAAATTCCATTTTGTTTTGTTGATTTATTTTACTTATTAACTCATTATAATAATTTTTTCCTAATTCAATTAATTTTTTTGGAAATGTATTATTTAAACATAATATAAATTTATCACTTAATATATAATCTAATTTTTTACCCGGCATTTGTCGATGCATTTGTTGAATTAATTCATTCTCATATAATTGATTACTTATTCTTTTAGTATTACATATTACGTTTTTAGAAACTAATTGTTTAATGGCCATTTCTGTTAATCGAGGATCTAAATTTAATAATAATGGTGTCAATTTATTCATAAAATCGAAACTACTTTTATCCATTAATAATATAATTCGTATAATTCCTAAAGTTAATTCTAAACTTGGATTAATTTTAATTAATTTATTATTATTATTATTATTATTATTATTATTATTATTATTATTATTATTATTATTATTATTATTATTATTATTTATTGTTAATTGTTGACATAAATTAGCAGTTGGATCATCTAAATTAAAAGTACCAAATGAAGAATACATATTAAAATTCATTAAAGCTACATTCTTTGCTAATAAAGAAGCAGTATCAGATGTTTCAATAAAATAATTTAATGTATTTAAATTAAATGGTAATGGATTTTTAATTTTAGATATTAAATTAGGTACTTTAAATTGCATTATTTGTTTTATATTATAATTAGATTGAATTTCATTATTATAATAATATGTTTCTTTTTGATCAAATAAATTTAATACTCGATGTAAATTAATATTATAATTTTCATTAACCTCTTGAATACTTGATGGTAAAGGTTTAAATGAAGCTAATTGTTCTTTTTGTTGATAATTTTTTAATTTAGATTCAAAATACTTAAATTGTTCTTGAAAATTAAAATTTAAAGCAATCTTATTAGGTAAATAAGAATAAGGATCATTTTCTTTTGGATTTATAGGTTGATGTATAATTTCTTCTCCTTCTCCTTCTGTAAATTCTTTTTCAATTAAACTTTTGTCTTTTACTCCTTCAATATAAATTTGTTTCCAAATTTCCATTAATTTTAATAATTCAAGTTGATATTTTTGTTTATTTAAAGTAGATTTTAACCAAGTTCGAACTGCACTTTTTGAAAATTTTGGAAAAAAATATTGTAATGGAAATGAATAATTTATTCTTTCTTTATGAAATCGAAATTGTAATATTGTTACTCCTAATAAAATTTGCTCAATTGTAAATTCTGTTGTTGGTCTTATTCGTTGATATTCTACTTGATATTGATCAAAATAATTTTGATTTAATAATTCTAATTCTTCTTCATTACTAAATTCCATATCATTTAAATCTATATTATTAAATTTCTTTGTTTTCTTTTTCTTATTTCCTTTTCTATTTATTATTTCATTATTATTATTATTATTATTATTATTATTATTGAAATCTAATACTTTCTTAATCAATTCACTTTCTTTTAACTTTTTCTTAATATTATCAGAATTATCAATTGATTTAAACTTCTTTTCTAATATATAATAATACGATCGAATATTAGCTGTGGGTATCTTTAAGGTATCCGCTAATTCATTTATCTTATTACTATCATTTAAAGGAGTAATCTTACGTCGAATATCAATATAAGAATTAAGTACTCCTCTTTCAAATACATTAAATGTATATTTTTGAGTCCAATTGTTAGCTGTATTTAACCAAATTTTTATTTCTTCTTGACATCGTGTCATCTCACTTGTATCTTGTTCATAAAATACTTGATTTGCTTTATTAATAATATTCTCTTTCTCTTTCTCTTTATTTTTATCTTTATCTTTATCTTCTTTTATTAAAGTTTCATTACCCGCGTGATATTCTAAATCGGTCCAAAATAAGATTGCATCTTGAACTGTTTCTAAACAATATTGATTCATAACTTTTAAAATATCCATAACATGTTCATATTTATTTGGTAAATAATAAAAAAAGCTTACATGTTTATTTACTAATTCTTGTTTCACAATCTCATGATAAGGTTGATTGACTATCATTTGATCAAAATTATATAAATTAACTTTAAATAATAAACCCATAGCTGTTAAATATTTGACTATTTTTAAGGTTTTTTTACATAAATTAGGCTGAATTAATTCCTTATATTTTTCTTTATCAATATCCTTTAATAATTTACTCCGGTTTTCACTCTTTCCGCAATATTCTACTAAATCTTCATTTATATTAGAGATAGGTGTAATTGCCAATAAAACTTCCAATTTTAACTCTTGAAAAAAAACTTGAGGCGGTAATAATCGTGTTTGTTGATATTTATCATCAAATAAAGATAAACATTCAATTAAATGAACATGTAATGTTTTTATTCTCAATAATATTGTTTTTAATAATCCTAGTTTCTGTCCTATTGTTAACCAATGATCAAAATTTGTTGCTACTTCTAAAATCGGCTTTCTAATTGTATTTTCTTTACTCTCATTTTTAACTAATTTTGTTAGCTTTTGAATTTTATTCATACTGTTAATATAATCTACATCCTCTATAATATCTCCTCTTTCTTTATTTTCAAAATTATATATTACTTCTCTAACCAAAGGTCTCTTTGTTGTAAGAAACCTAGAATTATTACAAACATCTTGAACAAAAGAATTAATAATTAATTGTTGATTATCAAATTGATATAAATGAATAATTGTTACATTTTCTGTTGTACCATTGAGATGAGGTACTTCAATTTCAAGTTTAGCTACCTTTTTTTCTAATTGTAGAGATTTGATACTATTCATCAATGTTTTTCGATCCAAATCTGATTTTATGCCATGAGATTTTAATTTTTGTTGAACTAAATTAAGTAATCTGACATCAAATTTTATTATTTTATTTTCCTCAAGGACATCTAGTAGCATTCGATTTCGTAATTCTTTTGTTAATGAATATATATCACCCCTTGCAATTTTCTTTGATTTACTTGCTTTATTTTTTTCGCTTGGTATATTTTCTTTAGTTTGTCCATTAATAGTTACATTTTCTTTAGTTTGCTCTGTTATCTCATTCTCTTTTTTTTGTTCATTAATAGTTATATCTGTATTTTCTTCCATCTGTTCCGATATATTTTTGTTTTCCTCTACTGTATTTATGTTGGATGAATTTATCGTATTTTTTTTACTTTCAAATGCTTCTTTAGTGAAAAATCGAAGCATTCTTTTCTTACCCTCAAATTCATATGCTTTTACACAAGGTGAAATATCATCATCTTCCTTTTCTTTTACTAATATTGATAATAAATTTAATAATATTCTTTCTGATAAACCCATCATTTTTTTACTAATTTCCTGTAAAAAACAAAATAGAAATATGAATTATTATTATTATTATTGTTATTATAAATTAAAAACAAAAACTTACCGAAGTAAGGATCCCCTTTTCCCCACTATCTTTAATGATTTGATAAATTTGATGTTCAAAAGGCAAATTAGGATGTAAATTTGAATCTTGAGAATCAATAGGTTCATTATAATTAATCTTCTTTGGAATTTTAACATCCGTATCAATATTAAAATCTTTTAGTTTCCTTATACCATCTATTAATGTACCATTTTCTTTATGAATAGCAATATATTGAAGATACCCAATTCGAACCATATTTTGAATAATACGTCGAATTCGTTTACGAAACACATAATTTTCATCATGGAGTTTCTATTCAATAAAATTAATAAACAGTGATTATAATAAATATAGTATAATAAACTTACTAATTTTCTATAAAGATCTTTTAATGGAAATACTTCTTGTTGTTGATCTTTAAAAAAGGAATGTATTGCTTTTTTAACACTTTGATTTGAAATAGAAATATCAATATCATCATCATTAACAATAAAGTTATCTAAATTCTGTATTTCGCCTTGTTCTAATTCAACATCATCATCCATATTAACTAAAAATATATTCCTTGATGCATAATAAGAATGTAACTGTATATTTGTATAGCATGTTGTTTTCTTTTTTCTTACAATTGGATGACGTACACTAAAATATTTTTTATTTTTTATTTTTTATTTTTTGTTATTAATTAAAATAAGAATACTATTGTTAACTTACATCAGTCCTAAATTCACCAACTCTTTAACACGAGTAAATATAGTTTTAGCATCTTTTTTAAATACATCCGATAAATCGGTAGTTAATACCCCTGAATAACGATGTTTACAAATGTAATATAGTAACTCTTTCCATTCTTTAGTTACTTTTTCAGGCTATAAAATAAAATTAAAACTAAATTTCCTTTTTTATTTAATAACTTACATCCACATTTTTATAAATAATTTGATCCCTTATTTTTTCTTCAATGATTACAACTACTGCCGAATAATTTTTTTCTATTTCTTGATATGTATTTAATTTAAGTTGAGCGCTATCTGCCTATAATATAAAAATTAAATAAAAAATGCCATTTTAACTTTATAACCTATTGTAATTACTGTTTTTTCTTCATTTCTCAATATCACTTGCTCCAAATTAACAAACTCTTTCCAAAACCAGGCTTTAAAATCATCACCTATAATCAATTCTTTTTCCACTACCTCCTTCTCTTCAAAGTCTTCAAACTCGATCATTTCATTTACTGATACCAGCTCTCTTTCATATTTTGGTTTCAACTCTTCAACAAAGGACCAAAAAGTGGTTAAATTGATACCATTACTACCACCTACCATACATATTTCACAAATTAAACTGGTTTGCCATTCTTTTAAGCGCATTTTCAGACTATTAAATGTATAATGTTAAATAAATATAAAAAAATTGAAAAATTTGTGAGCTTGAATGATTTTATCAAGTTATGGGGGGGGATTATTGGTTGATAAATTTTGATGAAATGAATAGATAGTATTTTTGGATAAGACTCTTTTTTATGAATAAGATTCCCAATTTTTTTGACTTTAGGATATAAGATTCTAATCCAAAGTAATTACAATATTGTTCTTTGATCTTACTATTACATTTTCTTTATAAGTGATTTGATTATAAAATAATAATATACAAGGCTATAAATAAAAGTTAAATATAAAGTTTGTTTATTCAAACTTGTTTATTTATCTTATCCTCTTATTTATCCTCATCTTCTACTCTACTATTCAAACAGATTAAAATTTAAAATAAGTTTATTAGCTTCAGCAATAAAATACTTGAGTTCCTCTCCCTCAATGTTTTTAAAAAAAAAGTTGTCTATTTGATTATAGTCTTCTAATATATTTATAGTAATTAGATTACTTACAATGATAATAGTTATGCTATTATTATAATTCAAGTGATAATGAATGATTAATAAAATAGTAATATTCATGTTAATCATTCATATCGTTATTATAAAGAGAGTAAAAACGCATTTGCAGTAAAATATTAATTTGGCAATAAATATGTAATAATTTAGAAAATACAATACACTTTTTATAGAATCTAGCAAGAATTACTTTTTTGAAAACTTCTATTCATTATCTTAATAATGAATATTATTGCAATGACACTCAGTCGACTGTAAATGCATAAGATTGCTTTTTTGTACTTACAATTGATTGACTGTTATCACGATTATAGCTGTTATAACTGATGTTGAATAGAAGTCCCTTATTCTTTGAATAGATTTTTATTTAATAATGAAAATATCGAGTTTAATTTTTTAATCTTTTTTACACCCTAGCTGTTGATTTTAATTTTTATTTAGACACAATATAAATCATGAAATTACTTATAATTTTAATAATTCAATTACTTTTTTCTATATTCTACATCATAGTATTAGAATTTCATTTAAAACAAATGTTAGTCACCACTTTGAATGTTTTATTACTTATCCTCTAAATAGATATTACCGGATTATTCCGAAAATCTATAAATTAAAAGGCTAAATATCAAAAAACCAAAGACCGAAATTTCAACTTATCTTAATTTCTCCACATACGCTTTAATTTTATTTATACTCAATAGTATAATAATAAAAATAGTAATATAGTTGAAATTTTTTATAACAAATTAACAAAGTTTACTATATTTGACTATATTGATTTTAAACTTGTTATTTATTTTACTTTTTATTCTTTTAGGTTAATTAGTTAAAAAAGATTTATTTAGTGGAAATGTTAGATTAAATAGAAGGATTTATTTATTTTCTTAAGAGTTTATTATTAATAGAATTTTCAGAATAAACAATATGTTTTAAAACCATTAAATATAAACTAATAGCATTTGAAATCAACTTTTATTTTATTTTATTTTATTTTATTTTATTTTATTTTATTTTATTTTATTTTATTTTATTTTATTTTATTTTATTTTATTTTACTTTATTTGTTTTTTATTATTAACATGGGTAAACTTTTATTGAATTTTACTTTGTGAAGTGGATAAACTTTTATACTCATTTTATTTTTGATTCCGAATATTGTTTTTTTTATATAAGATAGCACGAGGAGTTTAGATTTTTTTAACTTTTGTGAAAATATCTCATGTTCCAGTAATTTGTCCATTTTATCTTCACAAAAATTAAAAAATATTAACTACATACTAAAAGGGGAAAAAACACTCTCATATTATTAATACAGTCACATCTTTGTTTAATGTTGTACTAATAATTTTTGAAAATTTTACGCTAAATAAAAAACGGACAAAACAATGAAAACAGGTATTCCAATAAATAATTACAATGAAAATAAAAACAATTTAACACATTAAATACTAACTTTATTTACAACTTATAAATATTAAAATGAGACACTTAGTTATAATAATCATTATTATTATCTAAACCATTTAGTAATTGAGAGATAGAAGGTAAATGATGATTTGGCTTGGGTAAACTAGTATCACGAATAGGTGATAAAGTATTAGAAGAAGAAAGTGAATGATTGTTAGTAGAATCAAAGTTATGATTATACTTTAAACTAAGATCCAAAGCTTGAATAGCAATATTTAATTCAGGTGCGATATCTTGACAAGTGTAGCTAAGTTGAGATAATACATTTCTAACATAATTCATAGTAGATTGATTATGATTGATAATGGACTTTTGTTTCTGGTTATCTGAATTCAAGTAACGAGCCTTTTGTTTCAAGTCGATCATTTCTTTATTTAAATTTAAAATCCTTTTATTTAGGATCATACTCGTTGTTGTATTATCATTGTTACTTTTTTGAAATTTATTAATTGAGGTGGTGACCTCTTGATTTAAAATTCTTCTTTGAATACTAAAGATAAGGTCTGGTCTTCCACGTACAAATAATGGATGTCTAAAGATTAAGGCTTGATCATAACAATAGGTCCCAGATTCTCTGATAAATCCATACATGTTTAATTGTCTTGTAAAACTGGCCCAACAGCTATGTTTAAAATAAACTGGGAAAATATTTCTACATAAATATTCAGAATCACACACCTTAATTGCATCTCCTTCTAAATTCCAATTGATTTCTTTAATCTCGTTATCATTACACATGGAGTATAGTTTTTGTATAAAACTGACAAAAGGACGATGACCTTTTTTATCATTATTACTATCTTTAATTGCTTCTTTTCTTACTCTTGGTAAGTTTGGAGAAGTAGAAGTAGAAGTACTTGAAGATGATTTAGGCATTAGATATAAAGATTTAAAATATAAATTTAATTTACGCTATGGAGATAAAATTGAACTGTTTATATACTATTTTTTTTTCTCCTAAATTAAAGGTTACTAATTTTATATGAGAATTAATTTACAGCTTATAGCCCTTTTAAACAGCCAAGACCAAATAATTATAGATTGTAGTTTAACTTTGGAGTACCTTAATTTAGTAATAATTTAATTAAGAAATCTGAATGGCATGAAGTCATAATTGAGAATTCTCTTTGTATGTAAATTTGTTATTAAAAACCAGAAACTATAATTAAACTATTAAAATAGAGCCTTTATAATTATTATAATTATTATATTGCAATCGTTTTAAATAATAGCGTATACATACTAGAAGCATTCAATTTCTCAATGATAAAGAACATTAAATAGGTAAAAGGAAGTCAAATTATCTTCTTTTTCATATTCATTACATTCTCTAGGTTTTGTTTCCATTTTACTTTCTATTCTTTATCAACTAAAACTGTCGGTCAAAATTAAGCCAGAGGCCGAAATTTGCAACTTTATAATAAATATGCAACTATGTCGCCAAGAAAATAAACTGACTCCTCAATAAAATAAAACCTAAATTAATGGAAGCTTTAATTCAATATTATAAGTTTCTAATAGAAATTTACTATTAAGTTTTATTTATTTATCTCGTTACCTTAAAAGTTATTTATAGAACTTAAGATATGGCATTCATTTAATCGAAGATATATAACTAAAGAGGAGGATATATTTAAAATCAAATCAGATTAGAAATCATAATTGAAATCATACTTGAAATAAAGGCTAAAGATAGTGTAAAGTAAAGCATGTTGAGTTAGCCTTTACAAAATATAAGGTTTCAATACTAAATGATCAATAAAGCAATTAGGAAAAACTGAGAATTTTATAAGTAAACAAAAACTTTATTCTATTTTATAAAAAAGACAAAAATAACTACTGCAAAATTTTAATATCAAGCAAGCATCTTTAAAAATTAATTTATAATAGTTGATCCTTCGGATAAAATGAAACCGTTTTGTTTCCAAAGTTTCTAGGCTAAATTTAGCCGTTTCATCATCATTTTTCGTTCATTGACTACCAGTTTAAAATAATACAACCTAAATTTTAGTTGTATTCTCAGCAGCGTCTATAGTTTATCATCTTATTATTTAAAACTATAAACCCTGTATATTACGCTTTATTATGTATATATTAAATCTTGTATCACGTAAATTGCTAATTATAAACTTATCTAGATTTACAAAATAAGATATAGAGTTGAAACTTTAGTAACTATAGTGCAAATACCCACTTTTGGGTAAAGAACGGATAAAAGAAACTCGAAAGAAGTATGTAGGATGGGAAAAATGGTGGGTTATTTATTCTGTTGATCCGTTTTATTCTTTAAAGTTAACAAAATGTTAAGTTTTAGTGAACTTATATATTCGGGTAATCATTATAAATCGTTAGCTGTAATAAGCTAATAATGATCGTCAAAATTGTTATTAGCAATAGCTTGAGTCATACATACGCTAGTAAACTAGCCATGAACTTTGAAGCTTCTATCATTTTATTCTTTATATGTCTAAGATTTTATGCTAAACTGCTAAATAAACTTTTCCTTAGATATATTTCTAATCAATTTTATTTACAAAATAGGGTTCTAAGATATCCCGGTTTGTTAACTCGAATACCAAATAGCCTAATTCTTAACTAATTCACAATGTCTCTTGCACATGAATTGGATAAGAATTGATATAAAAAAAGGCACTTCTTTATGTAACTTTGTTTTTTTATTTTGCTATTCTAATTATGCTTTAATGCCGTTAAACAATGTTCTTATTTACCTTATACCAGATTTTAAGTACTCATATTTTCAATTTGTCTAGATTAGCAGTAAAAACAATATTCTGAGTGAGTGAACTTCAAAGCCTAAAAAGCCTTTGAATTTATGAAATCAATGGCTGATTTTGACGTAAAGTCGTCTCTGACTTAATTTTAAATTTATAGCATACGGGGATGTATTTTATGTTTAAAAATTTTACTAACAATTTTTCCGCTCAAATAGTGCTTAAAAAATAAAAAAAATAATGAAACCAAAAAAAACATCCCCATATATAACTTCAAAAGCTAAAGAAGTTTTTAACTATAATTTTGTAAACTATTTAGAGTATTTTTGAATTGTAAAAGAGCCTGACATCTTATTTTATATTAAAAGCTGTTTTAACAAACAAATTAAATAAGCATTGAAACATAACTAAGAAGTGTAAGTTCAGTTTAAAGCTGCTTTTCTAAAAAAATTAATAAAGCTGTGGTGATGAAATTATATATTTAAATTAAAAATATCTTAAAAAAATACTCTAAAACTAATATATGGGGCTGTCTTTTTTGTTTAAGAATTTTCTAAAAAATTTCCGCCCAATAGCGCTTAAAAAAAAGAAAAGTAATTGAAACCCAAAAAGACATTCCCATATAAAAATATTTAGGCAATAATATAAGTTAAAGTACAGCATTTTCCCAAATGATCAAGTTAAAAAAAAAGTTAAATGTTAGATGTTGATAGTTTTATAACCTATACGAAAATTGATAAAAATATTTTTAAAATTAGGTTAAATATTTAAAAAAAAACTAAAGAGTCTGAAATGAATTAGGAATTGGGGGTGTTTTTTTAGCTTCATTACTTTTTCCATTTTTTAAGCGCTATTTCAGCGGAAAGATTGTTAGTAAAATTCTTAAACAAAAAATACATCCAACTCTTTGAATTGCTTTTGCCTTTACTTTTAATATTATATTTTTCAAATATATCTTGAAGGCTTGAACTAAAATGTTAAAAAAGCCAACATCTTTTTAACATTTATCGTTTTCAAAAAAAGAAGTATCATATATAAAAGATAGATAGTAAATACTTTAACTAAAACTATTTTAAAAACTATTTATATCATAGTTAAATCTCTATTTATTACAATTCAATTATATTCATTTATATGATAATTTCTAGGCAACTCATTAATAATGTGAAACTTCCCCATAATTAAATGTGGGGTGATATGACAATGCATAAACCAAGAGCCTGGATTATCGGCAATAAATCGGATTGCGTACCAGCCACAAGAGACATATTCATCTGGGTTATTATTGATATTAATATTAGGCTTAACAGCAGTAAAATCTTGATTCTCCGAAAACGCAGCCTTTAGACTGGGGACGTTAAAATTGGATGATTTTGCTTCCAGACTGTTTTGGTCAACAACTCCCGGATAGTGCGTAAACGTATCTCTTAATATTGGAATTTTATTACTATACCTTAAGTTTTTATCAATCACGTTTTGATCTTTGATTGTAAAATTATTGCCACCATAACCAACAACATAATACGAATGACCGTGTAAATGCCATGGATGAATAATACAAGTTGTACTATTATTACGCATAGCAAAGTGTTCAATAACAATTTGTACATTATCACCTTCCTTAATATCTACTATCCCTTGTGAGTTTTCTTGATATGGTATATATGTCCTATCTACTACTTCATTCCATAAAGTACTATTATCTTTTGATACCCTTTTTCCATCCATTGTAAAATAAATAGCTTTGTTGATATCGCTTGCTTCAGCTACTTTAAAATAAATATTCTTATTAATTTTTAAAGGCACATCATAAAAGTGCTTTAACTTTCTCTTTAAATACCACTTGTTGGTAGAATAGTTCTTTTCATATCTTGTGATGGGAGGTGCTTTATACACTTTATCATAAAATGTTGTTTGTAATTCTTTATAATCTTTTGCTCCTTTATAATGTAAAATAGATAAACCACTATCACAAGTACTATCTTTTGATCCAAGTGATTTAGCACACATCATATAGTTGTCTACAGGTTGATCTGTTTCTAATATAATAGACACTCTCTGCCCAGGATTAATTTGCACTTCACTTACTTGATAAGGTTCAATATATGTACCTTCCACTTCAATTAATGTTATTTTATGGTTTGGTATCATGAAGGCTATTGACATAACTTCCAAGGCCCCTACAAACCTTATTCTATATCTTTTATTTTGTTCAACTTTAATAACCTGATATCCGTCATTAAACTTGTTTCTCCCAATAATTGTATGATTAGTGTTATTATTATAATTAAATGATTTTCCATTTGTTAATATATAATCTGGATTACCAACCCATTTAAATGGAGTACTTTTTAGTCCTTGAACCATCGCGACTGATGATTTTATTCTCATTTCTGATAATACAATTGTTCTTTCTTCATCATAATTGAATTGATTATCATAGTTAATTAAATCATCATAAATATCTGGTTGATCACGAACTATTAATGGTCCAAACAATTGTTCAGAGTCCAATCCTGTATGGGCATGATAATACCAAGTACCAGCTTGGTCTGTAACATGATATTCATAACGGTAAGATGTATTAGGCTTAATAGGATCTTGTGTTATATAAGGCACCCCATCCGATATTACAGTACCTTTTTGTAACATACCATGCCAATGTATTGTTAAATCACGATCTAAATTATTGATAACATCAACAATAATGGTATCATAGCTATTAACCTCTATAGTAGGTCCTGGAAACTTATCATTAATTGTTATAAGCTTTATCTCTTTGTCCCAACTAACCATACCCTCTTCTGCTACTGTCCATTTATAGTAGCGTGTTCTAGGATATCCATATGCTGGTTGATATCCAGAAATAATAAGCGCATTAGCTAAAAGCAATAATAATAGCTCAATTATCATTTTAATATAGCCACTTAGCATGCATCATTTAGTTTATATACTTTCCTAAACCTCCCTTTGATACTTGGTTCATTCCATAGGCATAAATTTTAATGCCTTTAAAATAGCTCACTCTTTATTAATAGCTTGCGGCTTTCAAGCAAAATAAACTCAGATTTTACCTACAGCGCTAAAAAGAGAGGAGGTCTTTGGATTAGTAATGATATCGATCAGCATAAATGTAAAATGTCAAATCTAATGCTTGATTTTTTCCAGTTTAGGTTTTTATAAGTTGGAAATTAAACTAATAGTAAGATAATAGCCTTTTTAGTCAATATTGAAATAAGCCTTATAAAAAATTTATAAATCTGAACCTAAATCAAACTGCAGTATATTTTAACGGGATACTCATACTCTCAGAAATAAAACGTGCTTTTAATAGAATCCCTTATACACTTGATGCCAAAATTATTTCATACTTTCGAATCAGTGGAGAATCTGCCCAAAATTGATAATAAATTTTAGTACAATCAAAAATTCCTAATAATTTTGGGCAGATTCTTCATAGATTCAAAAGCACATTAAATTCCTTATTTCCTTTGTTTATAACTCAATAATGGTAAATAAGAATATCACTAATTTGATACTTTGAGCTCTTTTTAAACACAATTATAGCCATATTGAGTAAAATCTATATAAAATTGAAATTCATTATGTTAAATGAAATAATATTTTTTCAAATATTTGAATCATTATAAAAGACGAAAAAGGAAAACTTGATAATCTCAGTTGCGAATATATATTTTTTTAATTTACGAATTTTTCAAAGAATTGAAAATGGAAGAAAGTACGTTCTAGGCTCAATAAATCCATATCATAAGTAAATTATTATAATAATTGTAATAGTTTCCTCCTTTGTTTGGAGTTTTGACCATTTAACCAATGTAAAATTAAAATAAAAAGTTAAATCCCACATTCAGGGCTCTATTATGGATTTCAAGGGGATGCAATAAAGACTTACCAATTATGTCTTAATTATATTTCACTAATCCAATTAGAGTCTACCCTTAATTTAAAAAATTGTAAACAAGAAAAAAGTTGACTTGTAGAATAGTTAACTTTTTCTGGAACAGTGTTAAAAAATGTTGAATAATATGCCAAAAAGTACCATCAATGGTCTCGCTTATTTACGCGACCGATTTGGCTCCTTGATTACCTTTGAGTCCTTGGAAGGTGATCAAAGTAAACTTAAAACCTTCAAGTTCGATAAAGAAGAGTTAGATACCCTGGATGTTATTGCAAGAAAATTTCGTCATGAAGCCAAAGATGATGTTGAAAATGATTTAAATGAAGAAAGTGTTGAAGATAGCTCAAGGGAAGAAACTAGCGGAGCTAGTCAAGAAGGAATCAATGATACCAACAACGAAGAAGAAATTAGCAAAACCAAGTCAGCTGATTATAACGAAATTAGTTCTATTGGAGACTCAATAAAAAGCGCAAGAACATATGATAAAATAATACAATCACATGATGGAAGGGAAGTTTTCGTATTTTGTGGAGGGGAAAAATGTATGCATTGAATTTGTTTTCAAAACTAAACTAACATTTCAATTTAGTTGTACAAATAGAAGAAGAAGATATAGTAAATAAAAATGATGTATTCAAGATTACTCAAAATGGACAGTTGGTTCCTTACGTCCGAAGGTATCCTGTTTTAAATACCCCAAATCAATATCCATACAGCTGGAAACATGGTGTTGGTTTACGTAATCCAGATGTATTTTGTTATGCAAATTCGCTCTTTCAAAGTCTATTTAATTTAGGCTATTTTAAGGATCTAATAATGTCTAAAGCTCAATTTGAGTGTAAGTTATTTCCATAGTTTATTTAACAATACTTATTTTCTTACAGGTAAACATGGAGAACTCACAGATGACTTTGGATGTCTATTATGCTATTTAAGAAAAAGACTGCCTTCAATCTATAAACATCAAGGGGGGTCAACTGAATTGTATAAATTAATTATTAGAATTGCAAGTAAATAATATTTTAGTTAACCAGTATTAGAATACTGATAGTTTAATAATAGAAAAAATGAATGAAGGTTCTATATATGATATGAAAGATGCTTCAGAATTCGGATTAAAGCTATTAGATTTACTTGAAGAGTGTTTTACTAAAATGATTGATAATCCTAAGTAATATAGTAATTTATGTATAATAATTAGATTAATCATTTTAATTAGTCCATTCCGCCATACAACCGTAATGGATAATCCAGTTCATCAAATATTTGGGATAGTTAAAAAAGATACATCCTCGTGTGCATTAAAAGGTCATGAGTCAAATCACTTCTTTACTGATTATTCATTAGAAGTATTGCCTTCTAAAGATATTTATAAATCATTGGATCATCACTTTCAAAGTAAAAAAATAGATGATAGAAAATGTGATCATTGTGACGTACGAGGGAAAGGTAAAAATATGGTTACGATACATAAACCACCAAAGGTTTTATTAATTAAAATTAATCGAACATCCTATTCTTTCAAAAAAAGAGACGATACAGTAGAATTCCCAACTATATTGGATATTTCAAAATATACAGATAGTAACTCAACTACCAAATATCAGTTAGATTCTGTTGTAGTTCATTACGGAAGAGATGCATATAGTGGCCATTATGTAACAGTTACTAGAAATAAGGATAATGAGTTTTATATGATAAGCGACGCTAGTGAGCCAGAATTACTCAAATTTGAATCTTTTAAAAAAGAATTATATCAAGGAGCATGTGTATTATCGTATGTTTTAATAGAAGATAATGAAGAAAGAAACGAGATTGAGGACTATAGTCTTATTGAGCTATTCGATAATCATCCAAGTAATTAAATTTTAAATTTTTAGTATAATACTAAAATTTTATTTAGAAAAAATAGAGAAAGTTAAAGTAACCAAAAGCGAAAGGGTGGTCAATAAAGCTGGAAAAGCAGACGAAGCCAAAGAAGATAAAGAAGTAGATAGACTTAAGATAAAGGAAAATTACAATATGATGCCAATACTAAATGCAAATATGAAAGGAAAGGTAATGAAATCAGCCTTGAAAGGAAAAAAGAAGAAGAAACTAGGAAGAGGTAAAGGAAATTTTCAAGTGATAGTAGAAAAAAATGGACAAGGGGTTGAAAAAGGATTTTCATTTAATGAAGATTTATTTGACAATAAGAAAAGATCCTTTATTAAGAGGCCTGATAGCTATGACCACGAATACGATTATGGACGCTTACCAAAAATCAAAAAGAAAAGGGAAGATAATTTTAACCAGCATAATCAATTCCAAGTGGAACAAGATATTAAGAATATTGTTAAAAAATATAGGAATCATTGATTAGCAGCTATTAGTTTTACAAAGTTTCAAGTTTTCTAAAATATTATCAAGCATTTTGTTGTATTTTTATTAATAAAGTAATTATTGACATTTTACTCTGTTTATTTCATAATTGATTTTAATATATGAGGATGTTTTTTTGGTTTCACCACTTTTTCCATTTTTTAAGCGCTATTTGATCGGAAAGATTGTTAATAAAATTCTTAAGCAAAAAAATACATCCCCATATATATGATTTAGGCTCAAAATTGTCAAAAAATATTTTATGCTTTAGCATTCCACTTTATTGTTCTAAACTGTTCTATTATCTTCTCTATAATTTAATACACTTATACTAGTATTTAAAGGTGTATTTTGAGATGTGTAATGGTCGTTAATAATAGCTTTATTTGGATTGTATAACTAAAATAAACCAAACGATTTTAGTCCACATATGCAACTTTTACTATAGTGTTTTAATAAAACATAGTTAAATACTTTTCACTTAATTCAACATTTTTTATTACAAAACATGATAACTCCCGGCTTTCATGTCTTTATTTTTTCAATATGATTAAAGTTTAAAAATCATGAAGTATTTATAATAAATGTAAGTGTTTCGATTATGATTGTAGAAATTTAATTATAAAGTTGTAAAGGATGAAATTTATATTAAAATCAAGAATTTAAAGTATTAAGTACAGTGATAAAATTTTAATTATAAAAGTTTGAATAAATTGTTTGGACAATTATATAAAGGGCCGAAGCATGCAAAAAATACTCGAGAATTATTATTTTTTTATTTGTACAGCAATTATTAATCTAATTCAAAAAAGTAAATGTCTCCTACCTTATTTGTATTGCGTTATAAATAAAAACTATAAATTTGCTTTGAGGTATTTTAAATACTACTCGATCAAAAGCAAAACAAGATAACTAACTTTTAAATGCAATTTTTAAGACTAAGAAAAGGAGAAAATATAATTTATATCAAAGCTAAGAAATTGATTCTAAAATAAAGACTTACATCTATTATCGCTGATAACAGACAGAGGCACTCTTTGGAAAAACTATCTTGTAACAAATAGGTATTATAAATATTTAAGATAATCCAAACAAAGTAATATTAAAAAATAAAATCCATTTATTAAAGATCTTTAAATAGCAATATTAGTAAAGAGATAGAAATTTAGTGTTCACGAATGATTTGTTCAAAATCATTTCCAATGAATTTTTCTGGGTGGTTAATACGAGAGTTATGGAATCCATAACAAATATAAACAAGTATACCAATACCAAGCCAGATGAAAAGACGAGCTAATGAAGATGGTGGATTTGTAAACACTAAAGCGATCGAGAACAAAGCTCCAAATAATGGAATAACATAAGGTCCTAATGGAACACGGAATGGACGTGGGAGATCTGGTCTTTTAATACGGAGGATCATAACTCCAAGGCACACAAGGAAGAAACCGAAAAGTGTACCCATACCAGACAACGAGCCTAAAAGATCAATTGGGAAGATAGCAGCTAATAAAGATGCAATACATCCTACAATAAGCTGACTCACCCATGGAGTACCAAATTTACGATGAACTCTTCCAAAGAATCTAGGTAAAAGACCATCACGAGACATAGTATAGAAAATACGGGCTTGGGCCATCATAGTAACAATAATGGCAGTAACCATACCAAGTACGGCTGATAGACCAATAGCAATAGATAACCAATTTTTGTTGACATAAGAAGTTGCAAAAGTAATTGGACTATTGATATCAATTAAATTATATGGAACAATACCTACTAAGACCAAGCACACAGCAATATAAAGCACAGTTGAAACAACTAAAGAACCAATGATACCAATAGGTATGTCTCTTCCAGGATTTTTGGCTTCTTGTGCAGCAGTTGATACAGAGTCAAATCCAGTGTAACAAAAGAATACGATCGATGAGCCTTTTAATACACCTAATGCACCATATTTACCGTAAACACCTTCTACTGCATCAGGAATAAATGGATTATAATTGGCAACGTCAACGTCTCCAGCACAAGCAAATATAAATAAAAGAATAACAACCATTTTGATTATAACTGCGACAACAGTAGCAGTAGCAGATTCACGAGAAGAATATATCAATAATAAAGTGCATGTCATAATAATACAGACTGCAGGCAGATTGAAATAATCTCCTGTAAGCTCAAAACTACTTGTTTTTTCAACCCATTTTACGAACGCTCCAGTAAGATACTTTGGTGGATACCATCCGAAAGCATCACCAAAGAACCGCATAAGATAAGCAGACCATCCTACACCTACAGCAGCAGTACCGACCAAATATTCCAAAACTAGAGCCCAACCAACGACCCAAGATATAAATTCACCCATAGTAGTATATGTATAAGAGTAAGCAGAGCCAGCAACTGGAATCATAGCAGCAATTTCAGCGTAACATAAAGCAGCCAAAGTAGCAACGAAACCAGCAATGGCAAAACATAAAACAACAGCAGGACCAGCATCATCATGTGCAACAGTACCAGAGTATACGAAAATACCAGTACCAATAATACAACCGATACCAATACCAGTCAAATGGATGGCATTAAGGTTACGCTTCATACCAGTGTTCTGAGTAGCATCCATCAGACCTTCAACATTTTTTCTAACGAACAACCTTCTTAATGTAAACATACTCCAGTTTTCACCAGACTTTCTTATAACTTGAGGAACAGGGACATCGACTGATCCAGTCTCTTTTGAAGTCTCAAAAGCTTCATTTACTTCTTTTTCACCCATCGCGAGCCTATAAAAAATTCAAACTTTATTAAATATATTTAGCTTGTAGTAAGTTTATGTACTGTTTATATACTCTTAAATATGGTTTCTTTTTTTGTCATTTGGGTCAAATTCCAATTTGGTTCTCAGAACTTACTTTAATTATTAGCAATCAACTGATTTAAAATGTGATGTTAAATAAAATCTTCACCTCCAACTTTGGTTAATTGTATGACCTACTACTAGGCTAGATCACTTGATAGATTTTAATCCTAATGTTGGTAAAAAATCTACGTTGCCTATTTTGATAATCTATAAATTATAGCCAATTAATTTATTTAAATCTATTATTATATTAAAATTTTATTTTTATATATTGACAATAACAATGTACATGTATGTGTTTATTAATATAAGTTTTATTCTTGTTTGGTTTCGTTTATACAAAAAAGGTTTTTGTATTTACCTTAATGCTTCTAAATTAATGAAGGAGCTTGTGCTTTAAACGAAAAATGTGGCAAATTGATAATGAGAGGGACAATGCTACATAATGGCGAAATTCTGGAAATTCTGCTTTTAAGCGTCCTTAACTTTTAAGGATAAAACAAGATAAACTTTGATTCTTCATTCAATAATAATATGGGGTAAGAATTATATACAATAACTTTATACAGAAAAAGTTATCGCATACTTGTATTATTAAAATATACAATTATAAATGATCATAACAATGAAGGGAAGGATCATATACCCTCAATATTTAATAATGGAGGCACATAATTTAATAATTTGAGGACCTTTTAAGTGTATTAGCCCATAAGTTAAATTTAACTACTGAGATATACAACATTTTAGTCGAAATATTTCCCTTTCACTATAATGACTTTAATCACAGTTTTTATTTTAATCAGTTGATTCACTTTTTATTATATTTATCTACTCATGATACATAATACTTTTTAAGCTAAAGTTATAAAAAGGATCTTTAGACTCCCTTTAAACCGTTCATTATATATAATTTAAACATTAAATTAATACTAAACCCACAGTACATTTTTAATAATCCAACGAATAGTATTTCCTTGGGGTATAATTTGACTCTAGATAGTAAAGTAATTAACATATTAAGGCTTACAGTAATAATATTTTATTTAATAAATGAGATCCTTGTTATAAATATAAGCACTTGTATTCTATTTGAAAATAATCTTTCTGCATTTATTTACAAAATTCTATTTTATTTATTATCAATGTTCGGTAATTACCTCAAGCCTTCTATTCTGCTGCAATCTTGTATCAGCTATATCTTGAAATCAATCAAACATTTTTTGCATAAATGAAAATAACATAAGAATAAATGATATATTTAATTTATAAAAGACGTAAGGCGGAATATATAAAATCAAATAAATGTTGCTAAAAATGGCATTTTTTTCTAGATTACATAATAATATTAATCCGGGTACAAAATCACTCAAATAAGGTTTTCTCATTTTGTGGTTTTTTAACCATATTTAAAAATCATATTCTTTTATTACAAAATTTATCAAATAACAGATGAGATAAGATATCTTTGTTACAGTAAGCTTACACCAAATAAGAGACAATAAATGTTTTCATACAACTATTACGAACATTACATTATTTTCTATTATTGATGATCATTGATGAAAGAATTCTTTCCAATATGCAAACGAATAAAAAATTAAAAATCAAAGGTAAGTTCTAGAGAAAGCAAATGATCAGAGAATAGAATAATAGTTCTCTTATCTAATCATTTGACAGTTCATATTTATTGTTGTAATATTATCAACGCAGAACATTTGAAAAAGGACAACACATATAGTAAATAAGCAACATGGTATTTTTTAAATCTTTAGTTTATATTATATTTTTATAACTGCTAACTAAAGTATATAATTTAATTATAGAAAACCTTATAAGTGAACTATCTAGTAAAATATTAAAAATTTGAAACATTCAAGTGAAAGCATACTAATAAATTAGGTTCTAGAAAGAAATGTTTGTCTTACCACTTTGATCGTCATTAGACTCCTATTCGTATTAACTAGGACAAAACCATAAGTCGATCGTAATATTGAAAGTTGCTACCATCGAAATTTCATTTTTTTGGCTATGGCTAACTAATTAAAATTAGAATGTTTTACATTCTTTGAATTAATTTATTTTAACCTTTATTTTTTTATATTGGAATCAATATACTGCCATATACATATAATTTCTATAAAAAAATAGTTAATTTACTTAAAAAGTATAAAGCTTTGAATATGGGGTTTTTATTTTGTTATGTCTGAATCTAATAACTCATTTGTTTAAAATATGATGAGATAAAACTTTAAAATAAGCTTTTATAAAAATTATGGCTAAAATGTGAACTATTATAATGATATTATATTATTGAATTATAGCCGAAAACAGGTCATTAGTACTAAATGCTCCGTTTATTTTTTTTGCCAAAAATACTATAAAAGTTTACAATTTAATCAAGTAAAATCGATTGTTAGTTATATTAAATAAAAGCTGTATTTAAACACTTTCCAATTTATTTTAATTCTAACTATTATTTAGTAACATGCAAATAAAACTCATTCCTACTTATATTAGATAAATCTGTATACATATACTTTTTATATTTTTAATAATATACAAACAAGATAACTTTGTTTTTTGAAATAATAGTATATAAAGATTTTTAAAAATATTAAATTAAACTTTATGAAAGGCTCTACTAAAAATTTATTACCTACATCATTCATTGTTTATATACCAAGTATTAAGAATTGGACATTTATTTCAATATTAATCAAAAAATGCGTCATTGGAAGATGTATCTGATGATAAGCTTAAGGAATCTGTAAACAACATGCTTTTACTTGATAATGACAGATTGGTAGAAAACTCAGAAAAGTAAGTTGAAGCCATAGTAGAGTTTAATATTAATTCTTTTTGCTTTTTTGTTTGACTATCACTCTCCATTTTGTTTTGCTTCCTTTTGAAATATGATTTTTTATTAAGTTTTTTAATCAAATAAGTAAATTTATCAGGCTCTTTAAGTGAATCATATATAAATACTTTGCTTTTCTAAAAGTCATTAGTATTGACTTAATAGTCAACTAATTGGCATACCTTAATTTTACTTTCATTAGGTATAATAAAATAAATATAATATAACTTATATATTATGTATATAAAATAATCTTCTAAATTAATAGTATCCTAAAATTCTCCTTGAATAATAATAAATATTTAATGAACAAGAAGTTACATTATTATTTGTAAAAACTAATTCCTTTAGTAAATAATTTGAAGAGAATTTAGTAATGCTAATGATTGATGTACATATCATTTCCCAGTTAGGATATATTTCTTTAAATAACTATAATAATATAATTATAATAATAGCTACATATAAAATTATAACCTTGAAATGATTAGAATCAAATATAAGCGGGAAGTGAAGTTTTAATAGTGAAAAGATAGCATATTGAATTTGATCTAAAATTTGATCGGGTTTTTGATAGTTATCTAATAAAAAAGTCATAATAATTAATTTAATAATATGTTTTTTACCTTCACTGCCTAATTCTATACTTAAATTGATGCTTTTTAAATGTGATATTAAATTGGGTTGAATGTTTAGTTGGTTTTGTGAAAACAAATATACTGCTATTTAGGTAAGTTATTTTTTACATAAATGCATTAAAACTACTTACTTTTCATAAAGTCATTGTTATTTATATCTGGTTTGATTTGAGATACCATAGTATTCTCATAACTTTGTTCAGAGATTAGTAGTGATAATATAGGATCCTTCCACTCCGTTTTAATCATCGTTTTATTTCTAGTTTATTAGTATTAGATTAGTAAAATTAGACAATAATTTAAAATATTACATATCTAAAAAGATTATGTTTAATACAATAGATCCATTAAAGTAAATAAATTGACTAAATTCTTTGTTTATTACAGTATTCTGATTTATAATGTTATTGATTGTTTTGGGAAAATGTAATATATAATTAAAACTTATTTTAAATAAATTATCTGATGTTTTATTTTTAAAATTGATTGATAAATAATCTTTTTTTTCGTAATCCATTTATAATATTTTTAAAAGTAAACAAAATTCATAGATTTTATATAGTTTATTATTTAATGCATTTTATTAATTATTCATTTTGATGTCTACTTAGCAATTATAACTTTTGTTTTATCATTATCTATTTATTAACGCTTGTTTAAGCATTTCCCATCATCACAGGCATCGCATAAGGTTACGTCGTCCTCATAAGTATTATATAAATTTATAGCATCCTCACCCTCTTTCTTGTATTCGGATAAATTGATTTCTGTTATAATTTTAGTACCATGATATTGGGTTATTTTGCTATTCGTTTTTAAACTAAAAAAGCATTCAACTGGAGGTGCCTTCATTCGATTATTAAATGCTTTTGAGTGCTCTTCTAAAATTTTTGAGTCCAAAATGGTTTCACTGTTCTTCACTTTTCGCTTTTTATCAGCCTTCTTATTCTTTTTGCCCATCCTCTTAACCACCTTTGTTTTGTTTTGTTTTTCGGTTTCGTTACTTTCTTGGATGTTATTTTGTGTTAAGTTTTTATCCAAGTCAAGTCCCTTTTTATCGGATTCAAGTTCGCTAGATGGGGATTCATGTTCTTCCTCTAATAAATCAAATATATTCGCTGAATGTCCAAACTTAACGTCATTATCAGACATTTTTAGTTTTAAAAAGATGAAAGATTATCTTTATTAGAATATCTAAAATAAACTAAAAACCGGGAGTATAATTGGTTAGATTATGTTAAAATTTAAAAGCAGCTAATAAAAGATACCCAAAATTATTGCAAGATGCCAATTATTTATAGTTTTTATCTAAATTCAATGAAAGTACTACCAGGACCACTCCTAACATAATAACAACTAGAATTGATATGTGAACAAAGACGAAACGAATGTCTCAATATTCCCAATTGCAAAAAATTTCGTGTTGTTTTGGAAAGAGAAATTGACGAGGATGGGAACAGGTATTATGAATGTTCAGTGGATGAGAATGTGTTTTATTCTTTAATTTTATTCTGAGACAGATGAGTACAGTAAATACAGGTCGTCCAAATATAAAATTTATGTGCTAGCAATATATGGCCTTGGGAATTACTTGAATGATAGGGGCACTGGAGAATATGTATGGCCTTCCGAGGACAGTATTGTATGGGGTGAGTGACAAAAAAACATCACAGTTTACAGAAAACAAATATTAGTTTGTCACTTTAACCTATATCAAGTTTTAGTAGGTTATCAAGGTCCCTTTTCACTTTATTTAGCGAAATACAAAGAAGTCCTTCAAAGATTATTAAAATGTAAAATTTTCAAATCCCTGTTTACTTTATGACTTTGAAATAAATACCATTTAATAAGTTACATTATAATAGATAAACTAACTTTTATTCACTATTTTATAATAAGTTGTTATGATTGTATGTTCATTTTGTTCAATACAAAAAGCCTTAGATTCGCTGTTAAAATTACTTTTATACTAGAAATTACATAGATATAAGCTCTAACTATTATTTTAAATCATTCATATATTTACAGCAATTTAGCCTGGTAAATTACATCAAAATATTAATAATAGTCTCTAATTAAACTATTATTAACATTAGTTTGATTAAGCACAGATTGAATCCAATCTTTATAGTTAAACACTCGAGTATAAATACCTGGAGTGTTTGGCCTCCCACATTTAAATCCAAAAGAAATGATTCCTACTAAAACTGGATTATCATTCTTTTCATCAAAATATAATGCAGGCCCACCAGAATCTCCTTGACAAGCGTCAATGGTACCTTCGTTAAAACCTGCACAGAACTCTTGTCGAAAATCTATATCATAAGTTCTACTTAAATAGCTATAACAAGTTAACGGTTCAAAAACAGGAATTTGTCCGATAAGTAAAGTCTTACTATAAGGTCCATTACTATATACTGAACCCCATCCTAATATATTTAACTTTGATGATACTTTTTTCGCTATATTCATCTCATCTATTAACGGAAAGTGAATCTTTGAGTTGTTTACTCCAAGCCTCTCTTTATTAGAGCTTTTATCCTCGACTACTTTATTTTCTAGTATCAAAATTGCAATGTCGTTTTTAATTCCTTTATTGTTTGAGTCATAGCTAGGGTGTAAATAAATTTGTTCAACATACGAATTAAAGCCACCCTCATCTTCATCTTTTAGAGACAAGTTATGTCGGTTAATTTTTATCTGTAACTCAGTCCTTAAATGAGAAGCAATACAATGCCCAGCAGTTACCACGGCTTTTGAAGAAATTAAAACTCCTGAACAAAAGGGTTGATTTGTTTTTTGGTCATAAATCGAAACCATAAAGGGATACGAAAAAGGAGTTACCTGTTTACCATTAGTGATACTAGAAACTACACTAAAATAGGCGGTTATAATTATAAAGTTTCTTATCTTTATCATATGCATTATAATGAGTTAAAGCTATTTTCTTTCTCATTGTTTTATTATCATCCTTTCTTTTGGATCAACATGAGCATTGGATTTTGATTTTATTATAATAAATTAGTGCTAATCTTATATGTTCTCATTTCTGTCAATCTTAATTGCTAGTAATTAAAATGATGTAATAATAGACTGAGAGTGTGTATTTTAGTAATATTTTTGGAAAATTTTCGACAATATGAGGGAACTGGGATTTTTAAGGACCATAGTAATTTATTACTATTATCTATTATGATTGGCTAAAGACTTTTAAAGTACTTAACCCACTTGAATAAAATAAATTATTATTAGAATTATAACACTTGCTAATAGAACCATCATATATTCTTCATATTTCTCCTTATAAGCTTTTTTAATTATTTACACCTTTTACTATATTATAATTGATTTATAATGGCTGGTATTACAAAAGGTTTGAAGAGAGCACTTATGATAACCTCATTTGTGCTATTTGTTGCCGGTAGTATTGCAATTGGTATTAGTGCTTACTTCTTGTTTTATCCATTTAAACGTCGAGCTATTATTATACAACCTCCAGTAATTTTAGGTAACAAACCCTTAACTTTTAATTAAAAGTGAAAAATAACCCTTAAATAGTTGCTTTATCTCTCGGTGTTTTAATGACAATATCTTCCATTATTTTACTATCTGTCTTTTTGAGTTCAAAGCTAAACAAAATGTTTTTATATGCATTTCGTGTAGTCATACTGCTGACTCTTTTAGTAACCCTAGGTTTGGGAGCTTATATTTGGTTTAATTCTTTAAATGTATCAAGTGATTATAGCCATCGATGGAATGATTGGAGTGACGACATTAAGGGCATGTTCCAGGATGAAGTAAGCATCTCATTATGTAAATTTTTATCTAAACTAACGCTTCAAAGGGAAAATGCTGCGGCTATGATGGTGACAGAATGGTTTTATCAAATTTTTGTACACAGGAAATGATTGATGCAAAAAATTCTGTCCCTTGCAAAAGTTCGATTCAAGAGTTCGTGAACTATTATTTACAAAACATTTATACAGCATTATTTTTATACGCAATTGTTGATTTCTTTACACTGCTTATGTGTCTCGTTACATTAAAGGCTTTGCAAGATATGGAGCGCTATGAGAGATCCATGCGTAAAATGATTAATTTACATAATTTAGAAGACTCACGTTTAATGTCTCCAGAACAAGTGTATGGTAATGAGGAATACGGTGATGAAGAATATATGCAAGAAGAAGCTGCATACAATCCACCTTACCCAAGACATCAACGCAAAGAAAGTTATTTACCTATGGCACAACATAGAGCTTCAGTAGTATACACATACACCTAATAATATTCTCCATTAAACAAAAATAAAGTTATGATCGATGTTTTATTTATAATTAAATAGCGTATATAATATAAAATCAAATAGCTTTCTGTTAGTTACATAACTATTATTAATAATATCATTAAAATTTTGTTTTTCTTTTTTTATATACTTGTTTAATGGCAATAATAATAGACTGAATCAGAGTTAGCTACCTTTTAACACGCTATATAAAACAAAAGTTGTTACTGTATAAAAGTATTTATAAGCGTTGCTATATAATACTATTTACATCTCAAAGAATCATTTAAATACAATATTAACAAACCTTAGAAACGTAGATGTATACAGTTAATTTTTGAAGTTATGAAATTGCTTTTATTGCTTAGCTATAATTATAAAACTAATAAAACTAATAAAACTAATGAAATTTTATTAAGCAACTTTTATAATAGGAACATATAATACTTATAAAATAATAACTTTAATTTTCAATTGCATATTTTTGGCTTGCTACATCAAATTGTGTAGCCTTGACATCTAAATTAACAATTAAAGAATGATTTGGATCAATATCTCTTAATTGACTAAAATTATGTTAGATAAATTCAACTTTTATATATTAAAAAATTTTACTTAATGTATCTCTGTTTAACTTCGGAGGGTTTCTCAGTAAGATCGGAACATACTGCCAAATTCGCAAGTGTATTTGGATCGTTATTATCCTTTAAAACAGTAAATGACAGCAATTTAAAACATTTTAATCTTACCTTATTCATAGCTTCAAGGAGGATTTCTTCTGCTTCTTGGTATTGCCCAACTTGTAAATAAGCAACAGCTTTTGAGTTCATTAATTTGACAGTATTAGCAAAACTTTGTTGACTAATTTCATCAAATATAGCGTATGCTTCTTCCAATTTATTTCCATTCTGTTTATAGTTAAATTTAAATAAAATAAAATTAAAATATAACTTACTAATCTTAAATCAATCCAAGCTTCGATTAGTTGTATTAAGGGAACATCCTCAGCCCATGATTTGGCTTTGTTCAACTCTTTTTCTGCTAAATCAACTCTATCTAAAGCTAGTAATATTTGGACCTTATAGGAAACACTATTATGCTATTTTAATAAGTTAGAAATATCAATATTAAACTACCATTCAAGATGTTTGGGGTGAAGGTTCACTGCTTTAAGAGCTGGTTCGAGTTTATCACCATGAATACATGCTAAAGCAAACAAAAGTTGTAAAGTAGGATTTAAAAGATTAGTTCCTTCGCTAACAATGGCTTCCATTTCATTGATAAGAGCGTCATCAACATTGTTTTTTGGATCTGTAATTTTGGATAATAATTTAATAGCTTTAAATTCCGATGATAAATCATTTTTGTTTAATTCAGTTGAAACCAAGTTATATTTTCCTAAGGCCAAATAAGCACGATACAATAACACTTTTAAGTCGGTTTGGTATTGGGAACTGATTTGAGATTGCAAAGTGGTGCATTCGTTTACAACTGCTTGGTAAGCACCAAAATAAAATAAATTCTGGGCATTAAATAATGGACTGTTAAGCATTTCTTCGGCCATTGTTATATTGATCTTTTATTTTTAAAAAACTATTCTTGATTTTTTTTGCCACTTCCATTATGTTGTTTTATGACAATTTGATTTTCATGTAGCCAATAAAAATGCTCCATTTAATCAAATTTAAATAAGCATGTTTATTCAATTTTGTGCTACTTAAAATTGAATAAAATAATGAAACAAAAAAGACATTATCAATTAGTATTCAAAATTAAGTATTAAATGTATAATAAATGTATAATATTTTATATATACTTTTGTTTTATAGTTAAGTTAGAATATAGATTGAAATATTAGTTCAATGAGTAGGGTTTAATGAAGTTAAAATACTAATATTTATTTATAGATATGTTATGCAGTACATTTCTATTTCAAATAATTATATACACTTCAATCATATAATATGGTTTATACATTTCGATTAGATAATATAATAATATATTACTTCATGAAATTCGTATATTCATGTATTAAGCTAATTAAATTAAACATACTTTATAACAAAGCTAATACTATAATGTAACAATAAAAATGATTATGTTAAAAAAATAAATGCTTATTCTTTTTTAATTTAAATTACCGACATGTAGTCAAATAATGATATAATCTGGTCCCAATCATTTATGAGAAAAGAAGTTCGTGGTATTTAGGTAATGGCCATAATTTATCAGCAACCAAATTTTCTATTTGATCGGCATGGACACGGGCTTCCTTCAATTCAGGGAAGATTTGTTTAGCGCAAATCTCAGCACAAGCTTCAATATCTTCTTCTTCTTTGTCGTGCGCTTTCTTAATAAGATCTTCAATCTTAGAAATTGATTCCCAAACAGAGTTGAGTAATGGTGTTGTTTCTTCAATTATCTTCTTCTCAGGGCCGAGTTCAAGATCTAATGCCTTAAGTGAGACTAAAGAATCAGTGATGATCTTACGGTATTCAATGGCAGCTGGGATAACGGATTGGCGAAGGAGGGTGATGAGGGTGTTAGCTTCAACAAGGATATCCTTGGAATAACGTTCCATAAGGATATGGTAACGAGAAATAAGTTCGGTTTCAGAGTAGATACCAGTCTCTGATCCAATAAGCATAGACTTGTTGACAGGTTCTAAAAGTTGTTTAAAGGCATCAATAGAGTTGTTGATACTTAATAATCCACGTTTTTCTGCTTCATCTCTCCATTCATTAGAGTAATTATCACCTTCGAAACGGACTGGTTTAGTTTTCTTAATGTATTCACGGATAACAGCAAGCTTATCTTCATCAGTAACGTATGGTTTATCGCCCTTTTGTTTCAATAAAGCTTTGGTGATTTCGCGTACTGAAGAGGCAAAGGCTACGTTAAGTAAAGCAACTGGGAAGGAAGGTGATTGTTTAGAACCAACAGCACGGAATTCAAACTTGTTACCAGTGAAGGCAAAAGGAGAAGTACGATTACGATCAGTAAGATCACGATCAATGTTTGGAAGGGTTGGGACCTTAAGATCAAGAATGGTACCACCAAGCTTAATGGTTTGGATTGAGGGAAGAGAGAATGATTTGATTGGACGAGATTCTTCAATAGAGTTTAAGACCTCAGAAATATGCTCACCTAAAAAGACTGAAATAATACCAGGTGGAGCTTCATGGGCACCTAAACGATGATCGTTGCTTGCACTTGCAATAGAAGCACGAAGTAAACCACCATGTCTATGGACAGCATCAAGGGTAGCTAAAACAACTAACAAGAAACGATAATTGGTTTCTGGGCGAACTGATGGGTCAAGTAAATTTGAACCACGATCAGTAGAAAGAGCCCAATTACAATGTTTACCTGATCCATTAACACCAGCAAAAGGTTTCTCGTGGTAAAGAACTTGAAGGTTATTACGTTGAGCAGTCTTATGAAGAACGTCCATGGTAAGAAGATTGTGGTCAACAGCGATTGCAGCTTCTTCGAAAATCGGAGCAATTTCAAATTGGCCTGGAGCAACTTCATTGTGTCTGGTTTTAACTGGTACACCTAATTTATAAAGTTCAATTTCAGCATCGTTAATCATCTTTAAAACACGGCTAGGTACTCCACCAAAGTAATGATCTTCCATCTGTTGATGCTTAGGAGGTAAATGACCTAAAAGGGTACGGCCAGTGATTTTAAGATCTGGTCTTAAACTTAGAAGGGAACGTTCAACGACGAAGAATTCTTGTTCAGTTCCTAAGGTTGGATAAACGCGGCTAACATATGGTGGGGAACCAGCTGGGGTTGGGTCGATCAAATTTAAAAGTTCACAGGTTGCACTGTTTACTACTTCATTAGAACGTAATAAAATAGTTTTTTGATCTAAAGCATCACCATTGTAGGAGATATAGACTGATGGGATATAAAGGACTGAAGTACCATTTGGAGCAGGGCGGATAAACATAGGGGAAGTGGTATCCCAGACAGTGTAACCACGAGCTTCAAAAGTAGAACGAACACCACCAGATGGGAAAGAAGATGCATCAGGCTCGGATTGGAGAAGTTGGGATCCTGAAAAAGTGTCAATTGGGGAAGCTTCTTCACCGCTGAAGTTTGTGTTCATACGTAAACTAAGGAAAGAATCATGCTTTTCGGCAGTAGAATCAGTCAAAGGTTGGAACCAATGGGTAAAGTGGGTAGCACCTCTTTCCATGGACCAAACACGTACAGCATGGGCAATAGCATCGGCAGTGACTTTATCTAAATTTTGGCGACCCCTTAATTGTTTAAGGAAGGAAGTGAAAATAGGCTTTGGTAAGGCTTTGGCCATGGATTTTAATCCAAAGACTAAAGTACCGAAATTCTCGGATGGAGCATTGGATTGGTTTTTATCTAAAGGAGTGATTTCAGGAACAGACTCAGCAACTTTGGATACATTGGCAAGTATAGCCTGGCTACGGAGATTGGCAGACATAATAATAAGAAAAAATAAAAGTAAAAAATGTTAAGTATTGATTTTATAGCCTATCAAATTATAGGTGATGTATAAATAAACTTGGTGGGTGATAATCAATGAATAGACTACTTTAATTCGCTATATCTATAAAAGTAAAGTTATTAGGAGCTTATCGTCTTTATTTATCAGGTGAAATCAGAAGGTAATTACGTAGATAAAAGATAAAGAAATGAAATTGAAATAATTACCTTAAAATTTTAAAATTTAATTTGCATATTCTTTCACAATGGACTGTATTTATACCCTGACTCAACATGACACCTTGATTGCAAAATAATAAAGACGCAAAAATCCGAAAAATTTACCCTATACAAAACCACAAACATATGGTATTATATTCCATAAATCGAATAATAAACATCATTTGCCATTATAGCTATTATTTTATAATCAGCTTTAATTATTTTCCATTTAAGCGTATTCAAATATGTTGAATTAAGCTTATACTAAATGGCTAAAATTTATATTAAATTTAACTTTACTCAACTATTAGTTTTAATTGTAATAGAAGATTTTATGATTAGCCTAAAGTCAGTAATAAAAACACATCAAATTTAACCAATTAAAAGCGTATTTTGAGTAGATATTTTTATCTTTGAAACTATTATTCTATTATTCTATTATAATATTAAAATGTTATATTGAGGTAAAATCAAAAATCTTTAAAATAATATAAAATCTTTTCAACTTAATCAAATTTAATCTTGCAAAATTTAGATAGCTTATTTCGAACCAAGTAAAAAAAGTAATTATTTCTTGTTTTTTTGCTTAGTTTACAAAATTTGCAAAGGATCGATATTGAAAAAATTGAACATATGGGGGTGTTTTTTGGTTTCATCACTTTTTCCATTTTTTGAGCGCTATTTGAGCAGAAAAATTGCTAGTAAAATTTTTAAACAAAAAAATACATCCCTATATGCTATAAACTAATCCATATATTGAATATATTTATTGATATTTATTAAAAATTCATTCGAGTATACTTAGTTTAAGTATTACTATATAAATGTTTCATTTTTGTAAATTTGGATGTTATATTATTTTTATTTTTATTTTTATTTTTTGTTTTTTATTTTTATTTTTTATTTTTATTTTTTATTTTTATTTTTTATTTTTATTTTTTATTTTTATTTTTTATTTTTATTTTTTATTTTTATTTTTTTATCTTTTACATATTTTTATCTTATTTGATGTTTCTATTTTATCTATTTTTTTCTAATCTTTACAAATAATGAATTAAAATTCAAAAATGACAAAAATCCCTATAAATTAATAATTATAATTTTATTAGAATAAGAGATATAATACGACAGGTATTAAATAATAATAATTAAATAGAATTAAACTGCCATTTGAATTAAAAGTCGGTATATTTTTTAAACAGGGGTTGATAGTGTATCCAATTTTATTTAACATCTTGATTAAATTTTTATCAAAACCTAAATTGTTATAATCAAAGTCTGGTAGTGTATTTTTACCTGGAGTCAATTCCCCATTAATATTAATCGGTGAATTGCTTGATAGTGTATGTATTAAAGACAGTCCTTTTTTAAAAATGTCTGTTGTATATAAAGGTAGTAACATAGATTGATTTTCTTCATTGTCGTCCTCTCTAAGTAAAAGGAAGGAAGCATTATAAGTTAAAGAAGATTTATAAATTTTGTTAGCGGCAGTATAAAACTTTGAAGTTAACAATCTATTAGTGAATTCGGTATAAGTTAAATCAACATAATCATCAATTGAGTCTCTTATTAAATTGTAGTAATACTCAAACGTTATCTGTTCGGTATTACCCTCTTCATTTGGTTGAAATATTAAATATTTATCGTATATATATGGCCTTTTAATTCCATTAACTCTCCTATCATCAATTTTGATTGATGGTAGTAATATACTATCATCGTCGTTTTCACTTAATTTTATTTTATTTAGAGATGTCATTATTCCCAATCCGTGCAACAACTCATGTAATACTAAATGACATATGATTAAATGTTTTATTATTTTACTATACTAATCCAATTTACCTATTAACTCGAATTCATATTGATCTTCTTCAATTTTTCCATCATTCTAATATAAAGGTAAATCACTTAATACAAATAAATAATCTTAAATTTACCTTAAACCACAACAGTTTTTTTTGACTTGAATCGTGCTCTATTTCAAATATAAGTATTTGCTATATTATTGACATATTATTTATAGTTACCTATTATTATATCAAACGGATTTAAATTCAAATCGTTATCATATTGCTTTATGAGTGCCTATAATAATTTTAGTATAAAAAATAGTAAAAATAATAAACAGTAATATTACTTGCGGATATAAATAATTCGGGTCTAAAGGTAATAGCGATATTGTTTCGATAGGAAAGAAACCACCAGATATACCATTATTTGATAATTCATTTGAATCATCTTCATTACATGTCAATAGCCTATTTTTGACTTGTGTACCGTTATTTAATAGCGGATTTGTTACTTTACTTGTTGATTTACATTGATTTCTATACAATTTCGTCAATCTACTGTCATTAATTTATTGATACTATTTTATTTACCTCCACTTAACACTCAGTGTGATTGTGTTTTGTAGCTCTAATAAACCAGATAACCTTTTTGTTGCATCCAAATAGGTATTATATATATTGTTGCATAGGGACGTATTTGTTTCTTGTGCATTACATATGAATTCTTTAATTTCAAACATATTTATAACTCCTGCATTATTTTGTACTTCACAATAAGTATATTTAATATAAAATAGTATACAATATAATTTAAATTTCATAATTTCATTCAAAAAAAATCAAAAAAACAATCAATGCTCTATTGTTACATTATAAAGGTTAGTTGTATGTTTATTTCTTTTTTTATTTATTTAAAACTACGGCTATATAATTAAGAGACCGTAAATGCCTAACTGTTACTAATTAAATTAATTCAAAGTTTTTAATTTTAATCCATTCTCAGTATTAAAAATGAAGCTTAATTTTGTGTTCGAATTGAAAAAAATCTCAGTGAATTTAAAATGATTTCAGTCTCGGCAATTTTAAACTTGTTTTTTTTATTACTGAATTTTTACCATACAAAACACTCCCCCTTTTTATTCATTAAATGCATAATAATTAAAGTTTTACTTTATTAAGCATATTAAGTAGGTAAGTTACTTTATATGAATCTAACTTATAATCAAGGTACCGAAATGTACAGTTACTTATTTTTAACTAATTAATTTTAACTAATACTACCTCCAACCACCCTTAACTGTTTATTCTTTTTATATAATTATTTAATAATATCAAAATATCACTTTACCTTATATTTTCATCTATTAAATAGTAGCAAACTTATTTTATAACCAAATGTATTAGAAGATTGGTTTTTATATCATATGCGTACAATGTGATCGCTATAATTTTTTCAAAAGATATTATTTGATGATTTTATTTCTTATGTTAAAATGGGATTTATCATACTTTGACACAGATTATTTTTTACAATCTATCAAGCTTTTTGTAACAAAAAAGGAGAATACGTCTGCTGCAGTTAATTATCTTGTTTTTTAAAATTGAATTATGTAATTTTGTTTATCAAATAATACAAAAATATTATTCTTTTTCAAATAATTTTAATTTTTAAAATATAAAAATATAAACCCTTAATATTTTCGATTTAAATTCGAATTCATGTGTTAAATTTTATTAAACCCTGTTTTTTTTACCCTTCGTGATAAGGGACATTTAGGTTTAAGATGTTATAGTAAACTCTCTTATTTATACTATGACTATTTCCAATTTCAAAATTTAAACGTGACTTGAGGTTCTAAGTAATTGGAATTTGAACGATAATATAATGCTGACAATGTGATGTGAAACCAAGTCAAAAAAGGCATTGTTAAAATAGGAAGTGGTGAGATAATTTTGAATTCATAAATAATATATAAACAGTTGATCTGAAAATCAACTACAAAAAATTCCTTTTTATTTTTAAAAAGATGATTGCAAAAGATGTTAATGATGCTTTTGATGGTGTCAAAGAAACTGGTTCCATTGATGTTCCTGCTCCTCAAGTTATAAGAAGACCTGGTGAAAACTGGAGTATGTTTACACTAAGAAAATTATTTGCTAGAAAGAATGTTGAGAATTTAATCAATTCTACAGAAGATACTGGTATGAAGCGTAGACTGAATGCTATTCATTTAACAGGTATCGGAGTAGGTTGTATTGTAGGCACCGGTATCTTTGTGTATTCTGGTACTGTTGCAAGAAATGATGCTGGTCCTGCTGTTGTTTTGTCGTTTGCTATTGCTGGCTTCGTTGCTACTTTAGCTGCGCTTTGTTATTCTGAAATTGCCTCTATGATTCCTATTGCCGGTTCTGCTTACTCTTATACTTACACGACTATGGGTGAATTTGTATCTTGGATTGTCGGTTGGGTGTTAATATTAGAATACTTGGTTGGTTCCGCTGCTGTAGGTGTGGGATGGTCTGCTTATCTTATGCGTTTCTTTGGGGATGCTTTTGGATGGCATCCACCACTGGGGCTCACTAAAGCATTTGTATCATGGAGTGAAGAAACGAGTAGCTTTCAGCTTACAGGTCATTACTTTAACATTCCTGCAGTAGTTGTTATAATGGCATGTACTTTATTATTAATTTTATCCTCCCGTGAATCTGCTACTGCTACTGTTGTTGCAGTTGTTATAAAATTAGCGGTAATTCTCTTATTTATATTTGCTTGTGCTGGAGACGTTGACGTTGCTAATTATAATCCATTTATCCCTAGCGCAGATCCTAACATATCCGGTAGATATGGTGGAATGGGCGTATTAAAAGGAGCTTCTATTGTATTCTTTTGCTACACTGGGTTTGATTCCGTTTCAACTGCCGCACAAGAAGCCAAAAATCCAGCTAGAGATATGCCTATTGGTATCATTGGTTCTTTGGTTATTTCAACTGTGCTTTATATTGCCGTGTGTTTGGTTTTAGTAGGTATTGTTCCTTATAGTATAATTGACACTGAAAGTCCAATTACTTTTGCAACTTCTTATGTGAATAAAAATTGGTTATCTATTGCTATTGGTCTATCAGCTGTACTTGGTATGATTACCGCAGCAATTGTTACCATGATGGCCCAAGCTCGTATCTTTTATGCAATGTCTCGTGATGGTCTTTTACCTAGATTCTTTGGAAGAGTTCACCGTAAATTTGGTACTCCATGGGTGAGTCAGCTTATTGTAGGGTGTCTTTCTTCATTATTAGCTGCCATCTTCCCAATTGATCTTTTAGGTACATTGTCTGGTATGGGTACACTTTTTGGTTTCTTCCTTGTATGTCTTGGAGTTATGATCCTCCGTATTAGAAGACCAGATCTCCCACGTCCATTCCGTGTTCCATTAGGACCTTATGTAATCCCATTGCTTGGAGCTTTATTCTCGATCGCTTTAGTGTTTACATCTCCACCATCTTCATTAGCTCGTCTTTTTATATGGCTTGGTATTGGTATACTTGTTTACATTTGTTATGGATTCCGTAACTCCCGTGTAAATCATCCAGAGAAATTCATTGGAAATGATTTTGAAAAGATCATCCGTGAACATTAATTTTAAATACTTTAAATGACTTTTAACTATTTTAATAAAACATTTTTAATTTTAGAAAATATTTAAAATAATAGATACGATATTAGATATACAACAATTTAAACAATATACAAAATAATGTTATAGCTATATGGGGTTATCTATATTAAATATAATAATTAATTATTGATTTTTTGAACTTCCCAAGGCCAATAAATCAATGTTTCAAAATTATATTAACTAAAACGCGAGGAAGAGTAATTTAAATGTTAGATGTCTAAACACAGATTAAAACATCTTTCCATTAAATCATGCTGCTAAATTTAAGATTATTTTTTATAGAAAACCTTTAAAAATCTAAAATCTTAATTTTAATTGCTATTATTGAATGTAAAAACTACCTAAGCATTGATCCAATTTATTATTTTTATTATTATTTAAAAAATCTAGACAACTTGCATTAACTATATTCGAAAACAAAAGGATACCTATCCTGTCCCCGCTATTATATTATTCCTCTATTCCGTTAATTGATAAATTAAGAAAAACAGTCACAATAATCACAATACAATAAAAAATACTAGCGTTGGCAAAAAAGTAATAGAAAACTGTAACTAAAAAGCTAAATTAAAAATAGAAATTTGCTTTGATAGCGTTTTTAAACAAATAAAGTAAATAAATGCATAATTAAATTAAAAATCTGTAAAACTATTCTTTGAAATAAACTGAGGTTGGATTAAATTTCCATATTCAATTAAAAGTAAAGGATCGAGAATCAGTTATGAATTTAGAAGATGATTGTTAACTGAAAACTATGTTTTAATAAATCAGTAAATTGAATTTTACTCAAATGTTAAATTTAAACAGTTATAGAATTTTGTTGAAAATAGGTTTTGTGTAATGAACTAAATCGAATTGTTTTGTTTCAGTTTCCAATTGGGAATTTTTAAATTTTGTTACATAAAAAAATGAACAGGATGTTGAAACAAAAATACACTTCTGCTTGTTTTAAAGGTATAAATTTGTTAGTATGGATTAGTTTAAACTTGAATTTCAATCATTCGACATTCCAGTTTATTGAAAAAGAGGCATATTTAACAACAGCACTACATAAATAAAGGACATGTTTTTTAGATTATTAAATCAACTTTAGTATTTTGACGTTTTAAACTGATTGGAGAATAGATAAAATAATGAAAAAATACATTTTTGTTTGAATAACATTAATTTCAAAATTGAACAAGAAAACAAATTTCATCCGACTTTTAAGCTTGTCCATATATAAAATACTTAACAACCTTTACAATAGCTTTTCAATTAATTTTTCAACATTATCTTTATCTATGTTTAATTATCTACTAGTTTTATATATTGATTCTAAATGATAACTATTCATTAATGCAGTTATGAGAAGATTTACTACTAAAATTACCAATTCTGATATAATTATTACCAACAAGGGAATCAATCAGATAAGGATGCTTTTAAGCTCCATTTAATTGGCTTAACTCATTAATTTCTATTTAAGGAAGTCAATCTTTAGATTAACTTGTTACCACTAAACTAAATCAACTGTGGAACTAAAAAATTTTACCTCTTTATCAATTAATATTTAAAAATGTCCTATACTAAAGTAAAAGATTATCTATCTATTAAAAAAGATGATAGTGAAACTTTACCAATTTACGATAAAAATGTTGATTCACCAACACAAAGTTCAAAGCAGCTAATTAATAAACCAGGTGGTGTTAATCGTACTAAGTCTGGTGCTAAAGTAGAAAGCAAAAAAGTATCTCAAGTAACTAGTAACATTGCCAAGTTACCTAAACGTACTACCAAAGTTAGTCAAAAATTAGCTTTCTTTCCGGAACAAGATTTTGGTCCTACTATTCCAGATGATGAATCCGAAGACGAAGTTTATAACCAAGTAGCTCAAATTCCAGAGGGTACTTTTAGAAAACAAGCAGTTGAATATTCAAAAAGGCTTAAGCAAAAACTCCCTAGAGTTACTGCTTATACTACTGCTGCGTAAGTTTATTTTTCATTTAAAAATATAATTTATTAATAATTTAATAGCTCTTATAAATTAGATGAACTTTTAAAATATTTACAATCTTTAAAACGAGAATATACTTGTAATCCAAAGAAATACGATGAATGGTAAATTTAAGAAGTATTAATTTAATTAACAATTAATTTTTTTTAGTTTACATACAACTTTCAATTTTACGCGATATGCTTATAATGGTCAACATACCATGACACTTTCTGGTGAAAGAAATATATTTTCAGCCCCAAGTCCAGATAATATAATGACTGCTTTAGATTCAGATACTGAAAATACAATTGATATTGCTATTCCAGGGATGGGAGAGTTATTCTTTTTTGAATATGGGGTAGTTGTTATGTGGGGTTTAACTTTTGAACAAGAACAAGAAATCTTGAAATTTATTAAACCTTTTGAAGAAGATAATATTGATAATGAAGATATTGAATGTGAAGAATTTCATTTTCATTATAATTCTTCTTATCAACCAAAGTAAGTATTTAATTTAATTAGTAGTATATGTATAAATAATAATAATAATAATTTTTAGAATTTATAATGATGTAATTACTCTTAAAAGTTCTGCTACTTATTTAACTAAAATGACGATTTCCCATGCGATTGCACAATCGACTAAAATGGCTTATTTTGAAAATATGGTGACTGAAACAATTGAAGATACAAAACATATTCCACAAACATTAGCAGAAACTGGAAAAGTCAATATGTCAAGGTAAATTAAATTAAATAATAATATATTATAGAATATAAATTTAAATTAATAAATTTTAGAACAAGTATTGCTAAAAAGATTGGTCAATTATATATTATGAAAATCAATGTAAATTTAGTTAGTAACGTGTTAGATACTCCAGAAATTTTTTGGTCTGAGCCACAATTACAGCCATTGTATAATGCTATTCGTGGTAATTTAATTTTTATTATCTATAAGAATTGTTTTTTGATTTAATTTTTAGGCTATTTAGAAATTCCTCAAAGAGCTGAATTATTAAATCAGCGTGTAGATGTTATTTGTGATATGTTAGATATGTTAAGAGAACATTTAAATTCTTCTCATGGTAACTAATATTATAATTATTTGTAATATAAATGTTAATTGATTTTTAAATAGGTGAATTTTTAGAATGGATTGTTATTATTTTAATTGGTAAGTCTTAATTATTATTATTATTATTATTATTATTATTATATATATATATATATATACTTTTGTTATTGTATATACACTTATTGTATACATTATCATGTTTGTATATATTATATATTATATATTATTATTTATTATTTTATTATTTTATTTTTACAAAATATTAAATCTAAACTATTAAATTTGTAAAGTGTATTCTATAATATTTAATCCGGAATTCTTTTTTCCGGTGGTATGGAATCTCTTTAACAAACTTAGTGAATGGTTATCTAAATGGCATTAAATTAATTTCCTTCTTTTCATCAGGTTTCGAAATCATTATTGGCATAATTACCATTGTTTTTGAAGCTATGAATTTATCTAGAGGTACCAAATATGAAGGTCATCTTTAACTTTTTTTATAAAGACATATCGATTAGACATCTTCTCATTTTATAATAAACTTAATTTTATATTTAAAATACATAAAATATAAATATTATAATATTAATTGTAAATAAATTTATTTTAATTTTATTATAGCTTACTTTAATTTTAAATACTCTTTTTGTTATGTTTGTTGAATAAAAACAATTGAAATAAAATATTATTACAAGTAAGATTTAAAAAATAAATCTTTTACTACACCCCCAATTTCGGGTATCATATCAGAAGCTTGAGTAGCACGATCATATTTTTTAAATGCTAATAAAGAACATTTCCTAACAATCGTACAAGCAGCATAACAGCCTGATAAATGAAGCAACTCTTTACTAAACGATTCATCTAAAAAAATAAATTTATCATTCATTTTAATCCTCAGTTATTATAAATTATTATTATTGTTACCATCTCCTCTTTTATAATATAATTCTTCCCATGCCATAAAAGTACCAAGTATACCTGATAATAGATCTCCTTGTCCACCACACCTTTTGGCTCCACTATCAATTTCACATGAATAAGCTATTTAATAATATTATGAGGTTTATATAAAACAAAAGATTTAAACTTACTATTAATTCCATTCGAAATAATATCAGATTTTCCTTTTTGAATAACAGTAACACCACCCATAGCTAAACTCAATTTATGACAAAGTTTTTCTTTTTCCATATCCGTTGGAATATCCTAAAATAATATTACTACCTACATTCATTAAAAAAGTAATTCTTACTTTACCATTATTTTACATAATCTTTCAAACTCAATTAAATTTGGGGTAAGTATAGCCTTTTTATAACCTTTAATAATTTGAGGTTCATTTTGAATTAAAAATAAACCATCCTATAATAAATAAATATATATTATATTTAACTTAAAATATCAATAAATATTACTGCATCCATAACAATTGGTAATTCCAATTTCTTAGCTTCTAAGATAATCCTCTTCGCTATCTCCAACATAATTTTATTTCTCGATAACCCAGGACCAATAACAATGGAATGCATTCTCTTCAATACTTGTTTACATTCTTCAACAATTTCTTCCATCTCTTCTTCCTTAGTATCTTTTTTAGCAGTTAATAAAGGATGAACAATTAAATCAGGTGAATAAGTTTTTATTACTCCAGCTGCTGAGGTTTCACAGATAACATGTACTAAATCTGTACCAGTTTTCATGGCTGAAATAGCTGCGAAATAAGGAGCTCCAGTGTATTCAAGAGAACCACCAATTACTCCTACTCGACCAGATTGGCCTTTGTGATGGGAACCTCCAAGGATTGGAAGTAATTTTTTAGCACTGGAAATTAAGGGTTTATTGAGGTTTTTTAAGACTTCCATTTATTGAATGAATCGAAAAAGATGAAGTTGATTGAATATATTTTTATAATTGAGTTATAAGTGTGATGTCAATTTTTTGAATGTTTTTTTAATGATGATGAAATCGAAATTTTTGTGTTAGATAAAGTTTTCTGATTTTAAATTTAGAGATGTTTTTGGGTAGAATTATTTTAAAAATTATGTCTAATATTTTATATATTTATTTACACATTACATTGTAATTGAATTTAAAGACAAATTATATTTATAAATATTTAAAACTAAATAAAAGCACTTAAATAAAATAAGACTATGATATTTTAATATTATACATCAATTATTAAATTTATTTGGCATATATAAATTGTATTTAAATTTTCCAGGCAAGACCTTTTCGTACTCTATTACCATACTCTGGATCAGCTTTACTAAAATGTTCACACATTTTGTTCTGAATATTTTTATTAGCTCCAGAAAGATGGCCAACAATATTTTTAATAAGATCATCTTGTTCTTCTTTTTCTAATTTTCTATATAAATTACCGGCTTGAATGAAATCATCATCAACCAATGGCTGAGAATAGCGTGCATGTATATTTTGTTGATCATCATTATTATTACGATGATAATTACCATTTTCTGGACATTTGATCATTCCTGAGCCTAAAGAGTTAGTTGTTATATCTTTAGTTTCTTTATCTTGATCTAATTGAGTAATAAGTGGTTTTGGTCCTTCAAATGAATTTGGATAATAATTGCATTTTGGGCCTGGGTTATCGAATGCCATAGAACCATCTCTATGATAAGTATTAAGATTGGCTTTAAATGGACAATTGATGGGAAGTTGAGTATAATTAGTACCAACACGATAACGATGAGCATCTGCATAAGCAAACAAACGACCTTGTAACATTCTATCTGGGGAAGGTTCAATACCAGGTGGCATATTGGCAGGGTTAAAGGCCACTTGTTCTGTTTCAGCAAAGAAATTTTCAGGATTTCTATTAAGTATCATTTGGCCAACCTCTTGTAAGGGAAAATCAGGATGAGGCCATACCTTAGTAATATCAAATGGATTAAAACGATAAGTTTTAGCTTCTTCTAAAGTCATCACTTGCATCATCAATTTCCATTTTGGATATTCACCTTTTTCAATGGCTTCAAATAAATCTTCAGTTCCATAATCTGGATTTTCTCCTGCCATTTTAACTGCTTCTTCATCTTTAAAGTTTTTAATTCCTTGTTCAGATTTAAAATGAAACTTAACAAAATGACATTCATCCTTATCATTAACTAACTTAAGAGTATGGCCATAATATCCATTCATAAATCTAAATCCCTTAGGGGTACCACGATTTGTAAATAAGATAGTAACTTGGTGAGTAGATTCTGGAGTCAATGCTAAAAAATCCCAAAACATATTTTTATCCTTAAGATTGGTCTGTGGGTTACGTTTTTGAGTATGGATAAAATCAGGGAACTTGATGGTATCTCTAATAAAAAACACGGGTGTATTATTAGCTACAAAATCAAAGTTGCCTTCTTCTGTATAGAATTTGATAGCAAACCCACGTGGATCTCGTACACAATCAGGAGCTCCTTTCTCACCTCCAACAAGGGAAAAGCGAGTGAATAATGGCGTACGCTTACCTATATGGCTTAGGAATTTCGCTTTAGTTAAGTGGGAGATATCTTTGGTTACTTCGAAATAACCATGAGCGCCAGCCCCTTTGGCATGGACCACGCGTTCTGGTACCCTTTCACGGTTGAAGTGAGCAAGTTTGTCAATCAAATGAAAATCCTGAAGTAAAATTCCACCATCTCTTCCGGCTGTAAAAGAGTTTTGATCATCTTGAACTGGAACACCATGAGAGGTTGTGAGTATTTTTGGTTCTGGTATTATCTTTTCAATTATATTTTCAAACATGTTTTTATAAATAAAATATGTTTTTGTAAGTTGTATTTATACTTTTTTATGCTTTAATTGACATAAGATTATCATCAATCTTCTTATCATATCTTCATCAATATAAAATCATCAATAATGGCATGCTTTTTCTTTGCTTATGCTCATTTGTATTATACTTGTTTTTATTTAAAATCTCAAATATTATTAATTTCTGTTAGTATTTTGATTAACATTATTCAATTGATATGGAAGCTTGATAGTTAAGTATGAGATAGAGGAATTTAAATTTAATAATTATTTTCATCTTTTTTTAGAGTTAAGCATAGTTTAAATCGATAATGAAACAATAGTGAAGTAATTTAGAACTAATACTTGTATAATCATTACAACTTTAAACGGAATAGGCTTAACATTATACAGTGCTTTTATTACAACTACTCAAAGTCTATTTAACAAATTAGATTTGTTAAATTTTTTATTTTAATAGCTAAAAATGATATACCAAACTTGTTAAATGTAATTTAGTTAATTTAAACTTTCTATTTAGAATAGACTTTTTTCAAAAAAAATACATACTCAAATGGCTAAACGATAATATAACTTTTCAAATAAATAAATAAATAAATAAACAAATCAAATAATCTTTATTTTTATTTACTCCAAACTTTAAAAATGACTATAAAATTAAAATTTATCACCCCAAATTTATACATAAGGTATAAAAAGTATGGCTTCTATTGAACATGCATTCTCAAAGTTTTAAAAACTTAATTTTAGCAAATTAGTTTTAAAGTTTGATATAACAGTTCAATAATTAAGATTGAAATTTCAGATTATCATATTTCATTGGACAAGGACTATGAATCTCTGATATTTAAAAAATAAAATAAAATAAAATAAATATCAATCGCAAAGGGAGGGGTAGAATAAGTAAAAACTTATACTTAAAAAAAGAACGGTTGGATTTATACTAACGTTTTAGATTATGAGTAAGGGTAAAAATAGATAACGATTATTAAGTGTGTAGTGAAATAAGAAAACATAAAGTATAAAATATTAAATTTATTAACTAAACTTTTAAATAATAATATTTTATATATATTTAAATAATTTTTGATTTTATAATGAACAATAAAAAGTTTAGTATAGAATTCAGTTCTAAATCGAATAGTATAGAATTAGATAATATAGATCAAGGAGAAGCATTAGCAAGTACAAGGATAACAGATGATCGAACTGAAGAAAAAACATATTATCCAACAATTGAATTTGAAAAACAAAATAAATTAAGTAGAATATATAAAAGAATAACACACCAAAAATCAATATCAGCTTTATTGTTAAATAGTGATGAAGACGATTTAAAGAGAACATTAAATCGTTATCATTTATTATTAATGGGAGTAGGTGCTATTATAGGTGCTGGTATTTTTGTTTACTCTGGTTTAGTAGCTGCCAATAATGCCGGACCAGCTGTTATTTTATGTTTTATTATTGCTGGATTTTCAGCTTCACTATCAGCTTTAGCTTATGCCGAACTATCTTCCATGATACCAGTAGCTGGTTCCACATATACATTTACCTTTATTACTTTTGGCGAATTTATAGCTTGGATGATAGGATGGATGTTAATTCTAGAATATACTGTGGGTACAGCGGCAGTTACTGTAGGCTGGTCAGGTTATTTAAAAAGTTTTTTTAAAAATGCCTTTAATACAATATTAGATTCTAAGCTTACTAATTCCCCTATTTTATGGAATGAAGCTGAACAACGATTTATTATAACTGGGGATTATTTTAATTTACCTGCCATGCTAATCAATATCATCATTACATGCTTATTAATAGTTGGTACAAAAGAATCAGCAACAATGACTTCAATTACTGTTACAATTAAAGTTTTGATTATTTTAATCTTTATTTTTACTAGTATTAAATATATTAAACCGGAATTATGGTCTCCTTTTATCCCTGATCAAGCTGCTGATGGTGTTTATGGCCATTATGGAGCTTTTGGTATATTAAAAGGTTCTTCAGTTGTCTTTTTCTGTTACACTGGGTTTGATGCAGTATCTACCATGGCACAAGAAGCTAAAAATCCAAAAAAAGATATGCCAGTAGCTATCATTGGATCTTTAGTTATTAGTACAGTATTATACATTGTAGTATGTTTAGTTATGGTAGGCTTAGTACCTTATTATTTATTAAATGTACCAGAACCTATTTCGTTAGCTATTGAATCAACTGGATTAACTTGGTTAGCTGCTGTTATTGATTTTTCGGCTGTTTTAGGAATTCTTACAACAATTATTATGCAAATGTTAGGACAATCAAGGATCTTTTTTGCTATGGCAAAAGATGGTTTATTACCAAAAAGTTTTATGAAATTACATTATAAATTTAAAACTCCATATATATCTCAAATTGTTGTTGGTATTATTACTACTATTATGTCCGGCTGTTTACCTGTAGATTTATTAGGTGAACTTTCTGGGGTTGGTACTTTATTTGCATTTGTTTTGGTGAATTTAAGTGTGATGATTTTAAGATTGAGATACCCTCAGTTAGAAAGGCCTTTTAAAATGCCATTCGGGCCGTATTTTTTGCCTATTCTAGGTAGTTTAGTTTCTTTAGCCCTTGTCATTAGTTCATCTCCTTCTACATTAATTCGACTTGCTATTTGGGCTTTAATTGGTGTTGTTGTCTATATTATCTGGTATTTTAAAAATTCAAACAATAGAATCGACTAGTCTTTTTATACAATTTTAACTCATTAATAAACTAATTTATTAAAACTAAGTATATTGACTATGTTATATGCATGTCATAAATATTTTGAGAAACCTCTAAATTAAGTTTAAATATTAAAATAGTATTTTTTAATATATTTCGACACCCAAGTAATTTTAAATTTATTATCAAAAATAGTAATTAAATAATTACAGTTTGATATTTTTATTTTCAAGTATTTATTAAATATATAGCTTATAAAATATATTGATAATAAAGTTTAACTAAATAACGACCTTTAATATAAGTTACTTAATATTAATTATTTTATAAATTAAAATAATTACAATTTTAATGAATTTCTATGTTAATTAACAAATATACTAATTTTAAAAATATACATTCATTCTTTAATTGACTTTGTAATTAATTTTCCACTACTTACAATACTCAGAACTATTAGAATAAAATTAAACGCGTAAACAACACCTTATTCAAAGGGTTAAATAAGGGACATACCCCTATTACCATTTTATTCATACTAACTAAACTAATCATATACTACATAATTTTGTATCAAACATATTTAAATTTAATGCGCAATTTTTTCAGGTATTTTAAATTTTTTAAATAGATATTTGCTATATTACCTGTATTTCTTTAATTTAATTGCTACATTTAGAATTTGAAATTTAATTTACATATGGGGATGTATTTTTTTAAGAATTTTACTAACAATCTTTCCACTCAAATAGCACTTAAAAAATGGAAAAAGTGATGAAACTAAAAAGAACATCCCCATATCAAGAAAATTCTTTGAATTTAAATAAACTTCTTTTAATATAGAAAAATCAAAAGATATTATTAAACATGAAATAAGTAAGTATGTTTATTCATAATAGTATAACAAAACAATTGGGATTCATCATTTAAACGAAATTCAATATAAAAACAGAAAATAAATTCTCATTAAATTAATCACTTACTTGAATCTATTAAGAACAAAAATTCTCACAGCAACGGATTAATTCAGAATTCCTGGTAAAATGTTCTCACTGAGCCATTTTAAGTACCAAGAAAGTATCATTTTAAATATCATATGATATTTTTTAACTTACTAAAAAGATTTTAAATATAATGTACCTTCAAAGGACTGTATAAACCACCTTGTTTCATTCGTCATGATTCACTAGTATATTCATATACGGTAAAGTAATAAATTATTCTAAATATAAATAATTAAACCTTGTTACCAAATGTTTAAATAGTTTTTAACATTAGAAGAATAAGTAAAATGGTAAAACATATATAAACTCCGATTATATTAATTTTATAATTTATTGTTAATCAATAATGAAAATATCACTTGTATCTATTAGTCTATTATCTTTATCGCCTCTCATATCTGCTTCTGGAGACTGGGGCTATGGTGAACATAATGGGCCACATCATTGGGGCTCTATTAGCGAAGCCTTTAAAGTATGTAAAACTGGGAAACGTCAATCTCCTATTGCATTAAAAGAATATGAAACTGATTTTATTACTCATGAAAATTATGTATCTGAATGGCATAACACAGATCAAAATTTAGCTTATGTAAACAATGGTCATGCTATTTCAGTAGATTTAAGTAACGTTCAAGTACCTAGGTTTAAATTAGATTGTCATGAATTAGAATTAAAACAATTTCATTTACATACGCCATCAGAACATATTATCAACAGTAAAAGAGCAGATTTAGAAGCACATTTTGTGTTTACTAATAAACAATCTAACATCTTTCAAGTATTTGGTGTACTTTTTAATTTGGATTTATTATTAGGGGATCATAATGGTTTTTTTAAAGGTATTACTCAAAACAATCAACCAATTAATGAAAAAGATAAGAAAAGAGAATTTCATGGTTTAGAACTTGGTAATTTATATAAATCAGTTCATGGGTTTCAATCTGGTCATGTTTACCGTGGTTCTTTAACTACTCCTCCTTGTACAGAAACTGCTAGGTTTATTATTTCAAATCGTATTTTACCAGTTTCTTTAAGACAATTGAATATATTAAAAAATGCTGTACATGGTAACAATAGTAGACCTATTCAGCATACCAATTTGGAGCATAAGGTTGGGAATCTTGATATTCAAGCTTGTTATAAATAAAAAATATTATATTGTTATTTTTTGTTCTTTTATACAATATTTTCAAGCTAACTTTAATAATTAGTTTTTGACATTGACAGTTTTAAAATCAATTATTAAATAAAATAAAATAAAATAAAATAAAATAAAATAAAATAAAATAAAATAAAATAAAATAAAATAAAATAAAATAAAATAAAATAAAATAAAATAAAATAAAATAAAATAAAATAAAATAGTCATTTAAACTTAATGAAATCAATAAATATTAATAGTCATAGATATACTTACAGCAAGTAATACATTACATTCAACTCGTTAATTTTATAGATAAAACACTTATTAAAATACTAGGGATTAAAATTTTAATTCACTTAATCTATTTATTTGATTAAAATTTTAGTAAAGATTTGATCAGCGACGTATTTATGAATTTGAGTAGTTGGATGTAATTCATCCCAAAAGATAAAGTTAGTTGAATCGCTACAACGTATAGTATCACTAGAAATGGTACCATTAATAAACTTTCTTTGTAAGCAACCAATTTCAGTTTCCCATTTATCTACATTATTTAACTTAAAAGTGCCATTAACAAGATCCACAACATAAGCTAAATATATTAATGAATGTATTAAGAGATAATAAATAACTTACTTCTTGAATTAAATGTATAAATATTTAAATTATTATACTTAGATTTATATTTAGTAAGTAATTGATCCCAAAGAGATTCAAGCCCTAAAGCAACCTTGGTGATTTGTTCTTGGTATGGTTTTGGCAATTTTTTAACATTTGGGGCATAATCTAAAGGTGAGCCTACCATAATTAAGAAATCAGTTAAGCTATGCTTTTCAATCAACGTAGTTAAAGCCTTGTCTAAATTAGCTACCATTCTTTCTGGAGAAGAGTTTGGCAACTCAAAGTCATTACCACCAAATGCAAAGGCTACTAAGGATTTTTTACAACGAAATGGGTTGTTCTTTTCTTTTTGGTCATAATATTTCTGATAATTTTCTACCTGCTGAATAGCTCCTGGGACTCCTCCTTTAACTAAAGGGGTTTCAAATTCAACATTGTCGGAAGTTGCACCAGCATAAGCAAAGTTTTGTATTTTTTTTACTTTCATGCTTTCGGTCAAGTACTCTATCCAAGTTCTTCCATTGGTATATCTTCCATTGTAGTAATATCTATTGTCAGGTAGGGTCTTGTTGGTATACGTATACAAGTTATTGTAGTCACTTAAACTATCACCGAATATATGGACTTGACAATAGTCTTTAGTAGGACGGACTGCACTTGTAACTACAGCGAATAAACTTATGAAAGATAGCACCTTTTTTATTTCAACCATGATCAAGTTTGGAATTTTTTTAGTCATCCGAATTCATTATATATACATCATTATAGCAAGAATAGTAATATATTGTTTAATCTAATGTAGATTTACTACATGAATATGGGAACTCATATTTATCTGAGATTACTTCATAAAGTAATAGCATCCGCGTTTATAATCAGTTCATTTTCTTTATCAAATGTAATTTATAAACTTTAAGTCCAAAAAATGCTTCCTTCTATAATAAAATCACTATGAGGTCTGTGCAACCTCTTTAAAAGTGCATATAATATTCCAAAAAATCGCTATTACTTTAATGAAAGTCGCTAATTAATTTTTATTATTAGACTTATTATTAGCTCTTTCCATAAATAACTTCCGATTTTTAGTAAGAAAATGGCAATGTTACTGGTTACAATGTGATTTTTATTTTTGAATTATTTAGTATAGAATCTTTCCATCCAAATTTATTTTATTTAAAAACGTATTTTCTTGTAGCAAATTTTTCGCAAGCAATTACATGTTCCTATCATTTTTTAACTTTTTTCGTTTCTATCATTTTATTTTAAAAATATGAAGTTTGGAGTCAAGTATATAAACTTCCCAAATTGACTGATTTTTACATCTAATCCAAAAGGTGCAATACAAAAGCAGAGATAACATCTTTAATTCTTCTCTATCTTGATTTTAGTGTAATCAAAAAATATATAAACACAGTTTAAAAGATTTACGTTATATACCTTCTTAATTATGAGCTTATCCCCCCAACATATTATTTTTGAAGAAGAAGAGCATCTACAGTAAGCAATAAGCTATGGTTATAAACCCTACTACCAACCCGTATCACAATTAGTTTATATAGACGAAGAATTAATAAACATATTACTCAACCCTAAAGACTAATAGGGGCTTGTATTTATAAGTGATGAATCTAGTCAATTATTTAAAAACATATACCTACCTTTAACAGAAACAAATCAAAGTAAAGTTCATTAATTTTATTTATAAAACTAAATCTTAATTAACTTTCAAATCTAGCCATTATTAGTCACTTACTCTTATTTATTGTTAATCAAAAAACAAAGGAAACTATAAAATCAATTGGTATACCAACTATAGGCTCAAGTACTATTGGAAATGGCATTGAATTAGCTAAGCTTATTAAAGAGAGATATGATGCTCTCCAAATCAAAGATAAGAAACTACTATTTTTAATAGGGGATAAGTACTCAGCTGATTTATCAAGTTATTTAGATAAAAATAGCATCAACATTAAAACAATAATGGTACATAAAACGGTAACTTGTCAATTAAGTGCTCATCTTTTGAACTTATTAAAAGAGGTTGGAAATGAATTAAACTGGATAGTTCTTTTACTTACCGCTCAATTGTATCTTATTTGGAAATAATTAAAAATCAAATTGATAAAGGTTGTAGGATAGCTTCTTATTGGAGTTCTACTACTGACTGTTTGAGTTTTTTTTGGACTAAAAGTAGATGTCACTGGTTCAGGATCCGACCTTAAAGCGCTTATGGAAGCTATTAAGGAATATGATAGTAAGAAACAAAAATATTGAGTCTCTTTATTAAAGAATTCTGTTCATAAATGTTCAAAAATAAGAATAAAAATGTTTTTGTTTTGTTTGTATAAAATTAGAAATAATTTTTTAATTTTTTTTTAGTTTCAAATTGTAACGTAATCAAAAAATATAAAACTTATTTTATATAAATTTATATTGTAAACCTTTTTTAATTGAATATAGCTTTACATATGAGTTTATCCTCCAACATATTATTTTTAAAAGAGGAAGATGAATTGTATACTCAACAATCAATAAGTTTTGGATATGAGCCCTATTATCAATCTGTTTTGCAAGAAACCTATGAAAATGAAACAACTTTAACGAAGCTATTACATAATCCAGTAGACTATTGGGGACTTATATTTACAAGTAAAAGATCAAGTCAATCATTTAAAAAGGTTTACTTATCATTAACAGAAAAAGGTCAAGGTAAATCTCGCTATTATCATTATATGAAACTAATTCTTTGTTAACATTGAATCTAGCAGATCTAAATCAATTACTTTTATTTTCTGTTGGTCAAAAAACGAGTGAGTGCATTCAAGCTCTTGGACTAAAAACTATTGGCTCAGATACCACAGGATATGGTATTAAGTTAGCTAAACTTGTTAAAGAAAAATATGATACTCTTGAAATAAAACATAAGAGGCTATTATTTTTAACAGGGGATAAAAATCGAGTTGAGTTGCCTAATTATTTAATTGAAAATAATATTGAGTTTGAAAAGTTAAGAGTATATAAAACAGAGCCTAATCAACAATTAAGCCTAGAGTTTTCAAAATTATTGAATGAAGTGGAAGATAATTTCAGGTGGTTGACTTTTTTTTCTCCTTCTGGTGTAGATGCTTGTTTAGAAATTTTCAAAAATGAAAAAACTAAAGATTGTAAGATAGCAACTATTGGTAATACTACTGCTGATTATTTAAAAAAAGTTGGGATAGCGGTACATGCTATCGCTTTAAAGCCAGAGCCTAAAGCGCTATTAGAAGCTATTAAGGAATTTGATATTAAAAATTAAAATTTGATTACTTTGCTTAAAATTTATATTAATTAAAGTCTACAGATTACAATTTTAATGATTTATTTAAATTCTCTCGAATTATAAATTACAATCTTAATGATTTATCTTTAAATTAATTAAATCTTCTTATAAAATTAACCCCAAACCAATAGAATAAACTCCCAGTGTCACACATTGCATTTAAATGAAAAGCAATTATTTTGATTTGCCCTTCGCTTCATTTAGGTGTAATGATTGCGTAATTTAATCTAGCTCACGTTCCTATTAACCCAAGAGCATATTAGAATAAAATAATCATAATTTTTGCTATTTTTCTTGAATTTTTATAATGGGAGATAATAACAATCCTTTAGATAACATTGACGAGTTTATGAAGGCCAATGATTTATTCGACGAGAATGAATCTGATAATGAAAGTGGTGAGTATAGTAGCTCGGACAATGGATTAGATGCTTCAATTAAAGAGAAGATAAATGATTTAAGAACATACGGCGGAATAAGCAATAGTACTCTTAAGACACCTGGATCATTAAAGTTACTTAGTTCAAACTCCAGAATTAATGAAAAGTATTATAGATTAAGAAGATTGATAAATGAGGTCAATGAAGAGATGATTGAATTTACTTATGTATATGAAGCAGAAAAAGCAAGGATATCAAAACGTAAAAAGAAAGCAAAGAAGCCAGATGAGAAACAATTAGCAAAGAAAATTGGCGATGACTTGGTTCTTAATGGTGTTTTAAATGGGAAAATTCCAATTAAAGTTGGGGCTGATTTATTAAATATAAATTATAGTACTTTTCTTACTAGACTTTCTAGAAAAAAAAAAAAATTGGCTAATGACGAAGAAGTTGAAGATTTGAGAAAGAATGGGAATAATAGAAAAGTATACGAGGAAATGTATGATATTATCTATGATTATATAACGAGACACCATAATGCCACATTAAAGCAAGTAAGAGATTTTTTATTAGAAAAACAAATAGATTTGTCTACATCTACAATAAGTAGAATTAAACATAAGATGAATATTACTTATAAGCAAGGAGCTCAGGTTCCAAAATCGTGGAATAAAGAAGAAGTAATTTTAAAACGAAAACAATATGTTGAAGAATACAAAAAGTTAATTGGATACAAATTTATTTATATTGATGAAGCTTACTTTAATCGCTTTGCAACTAACCAAAGTGAATATGTTGTATTTAAAGGACAAAATTTTATCTTGACGCCAGAATCTACCCCTAAAAGCATTAATTATATCGCGGCCGTGTCAGAATCTGGGGTTGAAAGTTATAAAATTATTGAAAAAATGAAAACTATTAACACTAATCAAGAAGATTTTGAAGAATTTATGAATGACTTATATCTAAATAATGAAAATCAACAGATTGTTTATGTATTTAATGAGGGAAATAATAATATTATTTCGGACACGTTGAAACAATCTATTATATCCTCAAACTCATTTGTATTAACTGTACCTAAATACTCTTCATTCTTAAACCCAATTGATTTATATTTCAATATTTTAAAAGCTGGAGTAAATAAATTACCACATAGCGGTAATTCGGATGTTGTTAAAAATATACTAAAAGTTCAATTTATAATTGGGGGTACTGAACATTGTGGTAATTATTTTAAACATGTAAGTGAATATATTCCTTTGTGTGAAAAGGGTTCCATGTTTAAAGGGGAAATTTTTAAACCAGAGATTTTGTCACCAGAAGAAGTGGCGGAAAGGTCAGTTGGAAATACAGCGGAAGAATCAATTGGGAATGTGGCAGGAGGATCAGTTGAGAATACAGCCGAAGGGTCAGTTGGGGATGTAGCGGGAGGATCAGATGAAAAGTTAGTTGAATAGTTAATGAAAAACCAATATATATATAAAAACAAGCGACATTAAACATATTATTTTGATTCTAATAATAAATATGCTTAATCAATTATAAACTTCAGTTTTTTTACTTTATTTAATTTCGTTTAGTCTTTTAACCTATTATTGACAATTAGTTACTAAAGTTTAGATGTATAATTTGAAAAATAATATTTTAAATAGAACAAATAGCAGGATAAATAAAGCGAACAAAATGGAATATTTGGTTGATATCTGAATACGTTTCACAATAATATAGTAGCTATCACTCCGACTACATTTACAATACCAAATACAAAAGAACACACCATAATTAATATTTTTTATTGAAAGAAAAAGTGTAATAGTAATGTTATAAAAGATAAAATTTTAGACCATAATAAAATGATCACTTTTTAACATAAAAAGAGAAATAAATCCAAATAGATCAACGTTGACCTGTATTCCTTATTGAATAGCTTTACCACCAAGAATCTTAGCTAACATAGCATGCACTTGAGCTCCAACCAGTTCATTGGTGGATCGAATAGTAGCTCTAAACATCTAAAAAAAAACAATAAAACAAAACAAACATACACAAAACAAACAACTTACTTGTTGATCCAAATTCGGTTCCACCCTAAATAAGCAGCCAAATTTACCTTCATTACCGCAATAAGCTACCCCAGCTGCTACAATATTATTTGGATTTGGATCCAAACCATCCAAGATATCAATATTTAATCCAAGTAATACCTTTTTGACTTTATTAATATCAATATTAACACCTGATCTAAAAACTGCTTGAGTTTCCCTTGGAGCACCTCCAATTTGTTTCCATCGTGGGAAAAAATCTTGTGGTTGAATTTTAGCTGGTCCCAAAAAGCTTAACATTACAGCTGGTAATTTAAATAATATAGATTGTGCTCCATTGGTAATATAGGTGAGTCTAAGATGAGGCACTTCAGTAATTGGAGCAATACAATCTACTTTAAAAATTTGATGTAGTTGAGATTTGGGTGGAATTTGAGATGGGATAGATTGAATAACACTAATTGTAAGTCCAGGTATTCCTCCTTTTTTAGCTGGTACAAATTTTAAACTGGATAATTGGATACCTAATTTATTACCAACATATAATGAAATCTTTCCAGAATTACCACTATATTCACTTTTGAAGCCTAATTGTAATTGATCATCTTCAAATAAAACCCCACTTCTAGTAAATAAAGCACGTTCAAAGTAAGTTTCTGTATTAGCATGAACTTTTGCAGAAGATGAGTTAGCCGAACTGGTTTCATTAATACCAAGTAAATCCGAATCCATACTTTTACTCTTTTCTTTTTTATCCTTTTCCATAATACTCCATGTTCTCTTATCTTCTGTGTCCGCATTCTTTTTATATAAACAATTAACTAATGCTGATTCTCTTTCTGGGAAGGGTGGCATTTCTTCACAAATTGTTTGTAAAATATCATCATTTGGCATATTAACTACAGTAAAATATTCACATGCTCTTTGTTGTAATTCAGAATCTAAAATGTGACGATATTGATTTAAAACGGAACTAACTTGTGGTTTAATTTCTGGAAATAAATTAACTAATTTTGTATATGTAGTTAAAAGTAAAGCACGAGTAGGTAAACTACACATACTAAATTTAGCATGCAAAGTAGTAAATTGTTCAATGGGTGTACATTGTGGTAAATTGACAATCAAATGACCAAATTCACCTAATATATAACCACCCACTTTAACCGCTGTTTCATGATAAGCTGAATTGCGTAAACTAGCTAATACTGTTTTAGCTGCGTATTCTTGTAAATCTTCATTATTAGTGACAATTTGTACTACACGATACCAAACTTCTTCAGAAACATAATCACCAGCAGCAGCAATTAATTGCAATATAGTATCTACATACCAAGAATATTCCGTAGCAAATTTTTCAGTTAAAATAGCAATTTTCAATACCATTTCTTCTCTAATATTATAATCAGCTGTTGATAATACTCTTAATAACTCAGCTACAATTACTTTAGCATTGGTAACATCACACATGGAATATAATAAATCTAAAGCTCGACGACGTACACTAATATCTTTATCTTTTAATGAGGAGATAACTATATCTTGGTGTTCTTTGATTGCGTCTAAGGATTTTGTATAGGCAGCTAAATGAGCCATTGCTTCAAGTGAAAGATATCGAACATTGGTTTCTCGAGAAGAAATAAATCTACCAAGTAAAACAGTGGATTCAGCTACTAATGTAGAATCGCTATCTAAATGAATGGATAATGAAATAGCTTCAAAAAGGACTGCATTTTGAGCATTAGTATGTTGTACGTTTTTACTTTGATCTTGAGAAGAGGAAATAATGGCGTGTAATACATTGTTCAGTTTTTGTAATAAATGACGATCAACTTTAATATAGAAAAAAATAATTAGTTATTACTAATAATAATAAAATATGATTTTACCTGGAGGTGGATAATATTGTAAAAATTTTAAAATTTTAACTTGAAGCCAAGGAATTGGTACTTTATAATAAACATAATCGTTGGAATATTCTTTCTCTACAATAATCTAATAAATTAATAAATTGTCAATTATTAATTTTATTATTTAAAAATATTTTATTAAATCTTACCTTATAAAGTCGATTAATAAGAATTGGAATCGCATTTTTAAAATCTGCTTGATAAGTTTGAGCTAATGCAAGTACAAGACTAGTAGTACAAAGAACAACACCCTAAAATAGAAAGATTATTTGATGTTATTTAAAAACCAGTAAAAAAATAAAACTAACCAAATCATGATCATCAAGTAAATTAACAAAAGAAGAAGCCCAATCTCTAGCAGGAATGACATCAGGATGCTTTCTATAAAGACGAAGTAAAGTTAAGGCTGCTTTCTTTTTAACAAAATTTCGATGATTTCTATAAATGTTTCAATTTTTTAGTATAACTGTTTGAAAAAAAAATAGTAGTTAAAAAACTTACCCAAGTAATAATCGATGAACATCAGAAGCTAAAACTTCAGACATTTGTCTACCACCAATATTAGCAATAGCATGTAATGCTAAACAATTAAATATTTCATTATAATCTCCCAAATCTCTTTTTAAATTATTAATAACCATCCGAATTAAATCTGAATTTTCATTTAACATTAAAGTAATAGCTAAATAACCCTTTTGTAATAAAATTATTAATTAGTTATCATTTGTTCTAAAAATACAAAGAAAAGGGTAGAATTAGAAACTTACAATTTGTTTTTCACTATATTTATTAGAAGATATTAATTGTACTGCTTCAGCATGTCCAAAATCAATATCCCAACCTAATATATACATGTATAATAATTTACATACATATTTCTTTTTATGATAACCACTTAAACCAGTATCTATATTTTTATTTTAGTAAAAGTATTATATGTAATTGCTATTTGTTTTTTACCTTTAAACTTAGTACGTATATTAGCCATCTCTTTATTAATCCTTTTATCTTCAGCTTCACGTACACGACCTTTATTTGAAGTATTATTATATGTCAAAAATGAAAATTCAATAACATTTATATTAATAGATCATTACTTACATTTTCTCAAGTCAGCAATAAACACAGTCAATCCTCGCATCGACATTTTTTAAAATAACACTTAAAAGATTAAATTGAGTTCAACTCGGTTGAATCAAATAAATTTCTTTTGAAAGTGATTTTAACCAATAAGATTAAGCTTTGCTAATGGGTTACACAGAACATTTGTAATACTAAATGTTGGGTCATTGGTGGCTTAAATTTTTGGTGAAAAAATTTCAAGTGTTTATAGTGAAAACTCAAGTTTATTGAAACAAAAAGGAAAGTTAAAATTATGCTATGTTTTAACCTATATTATTATTTATTATATATATACTATTAAAATTTCAATAAATGACTATGACTTTATTCAATGTTTTTAGTTTTTTAGGATTTTATTAGAATCTTATAAGTTAAAAAGTTTCAAAGCTTTAAAAATTTAAAATAAACTACTAAATTTAGTCAACCTTATTAAAAAAAATCAAATATTCATCATTATCAAATTTAGCTTTTTTAATCAAAAAAATAATATCTTCAATTTACCAATCTCCTTTATGAAAGCATCACATAAAACGAGTTCGATCAATGCGCCAAGTAAACTCAAAATATTAGTAGTACCTGTGGGTAGCATTCAACGGTCTAAATTTTTTAACTATTTCAATTTATTACAAAATTATTCCACAGTATCATGTTCTGAATTAATTAAAAGTAGTCCAATGATTCAATCTAGATTAGAAAAAAAATTGTATTTAGAAGGAAAAATCCATATCGAGTTTATTTTAGAATATAATCCAAATCACCAATTATTTGAAGATATTCAAACTTTTAGAAAAGTTTTTGGTGTAAGTGTATTAATTGGAAGATGAAGTTAAGATTAAACTAATGATTGAATAGGTTATTGGTATTATGGATAGTCAACAAAATGAACGTAAATTTGAATCCTATTGTCAATTTTTAGATTATACGAAAAAGGTATTTTTATTTTATTTTAAAACTTAGTTTATCAACTCATTTAAATTTCATCATCTAAAACTCTTTAGTTTCCCACTGCTATATCTAATTTATGTTATTCTTTTCAAACCCCTGACAACAGTCAACCAATTGAAGGAGTTATCAATGTACCTATGGAAGTGGATATGGAATTTTATATCAAATTATCATTATATGATTTTTTATCTAAACTTATTGATTTTTGTTGTGATACGGTAAATTTAATATTTAAAACAACACAACTAATATTCAATTAATAACTCTATTTTATATTTTAGGCTGATAAATTATACAGTAATAATTCAGGCTTTTTATCACCCCCAACTTCTAGTTTAGAAATGCCTAATAATAGTTTTAACCCTGCTTTTAGTCCCCATAAACGTTCCATATCTTTTCAAATGGATTTATCATCAAGAGTATTAGATCTAGCTAATTCGGTAGGGCTAGGTAATGATGGTAAAATAAAAAAACAGACTTCTGGAAGAAATTTAAAAATAATTGCAGATTATTATTTATTATGTGGACGATATCCAGAAGCTAGTCAAATGTAAGTTGAATTAGTGTTTATAAATGGGAATAGAAAGTTAATTGTTTTGTATTAATTTAGGTATTTAAAAGCCATTGATATAACTAGAAATAATGGAGATAATTTATATTATTTAGGTTGTTTAGAAGGTTATTATTGTACATTATTATGTTTATGTTTAATTGATAAAGATTTGATGGTAAATTTAATTAAGAACAAAAAATATAATATGATATTAAACTAATAATATTCTCCTCTTTTTAATATATTAATAAAATAATTTAGAAAACCTCTTCTTATCAAGGTAGTCCCGACGAATTATTAATGACCATAGCAGATAGTTATTTTAAAGAAATGATTAAATTATATGAAGAATCACCACATCCCTTATTATATATTGAAGCTTATTTAAAATTAGCAAAAATATTAACAGTTATGTGGAAAATGGAAGATTTTAAATTAGGTATTCAAATGTTAATGGAGGATCAATTTGATCAAGGGTATACTGTAAATAATAATAATAATAATAATAATAATGAGGGACAAATACCAAAAAGAAAAGTTAATAGAGCAGATGTAACTGCTTGGACTATGTGTGCTTGGAATCCAACTATGAATTATTTAAGCTTAGGGGATAAAGTAATAATAATAACAATAATAATAATAATAATATAATTTTAATAGAAATAAGTTTAATTCTAATAAATTTAATAGATTGATGTATTTTCTACAATGGCAGATATCTTTGGGACTTTAGGTTATAAAAGAAAACAATCCTTTTTTTTAAGGCATGCATTTTTACTAGTATTTCCATCTTTAGTACAATCGAGTGCACAAAGAGAACAAACTATTTTAAATGAAAATCAAAATACAATTAAATTTTCATTAAATCGAATTTGTTTGGGTTATAATATTAATGTTATTGAATCAGATAATGAAATTTGTAAAGAAATTGAAATGACTGAAAATAATAATTTAGGTTGGATTGAAATTCAAAAAGATATATTAAAAGAATGTATTGCTATGGAAGAAGCCTTTTCAGGTAAATTATTTATATTTTATTTTATTTAATTTTATTTAATTTTAAAATAGATTATCAACAAATGAGTATTTATTTATTACATTATTTATTATTGTTTTATCCATATTTGACTAAAATTGATCAAGATGAAATTTATAAATCTTTAATGTATAAAATTCAATTTAATGCCATCTTGCCATTTAATTTTAATATTACAAAAGCATTAAAAAATTTTATTCAATTTAAAAGAATTATGTAAGTTAACTTTATAAAAAAAGTTAATTTGGGATAGTAATTAATTAACTGTGATTCTACTTTTTTTTAGTAAAGATTCAAGTAAAGAATTTTCAGAATTAAAAATCAAGAATATTGATAACAATTTGGATGATCGACCTTTTTTCTTTAATTCTACAAGGGTAACGGTAAAAGAAGAAAAAGTAAGTTTAATTTTATATAAAATTATAATATTTGATCAATTAAAATAAACTTATTATAGATATTATTAGCTATGAATGAGAAAGTAGAATTGCATTTTATAATTAACAATCCATTAAGAATTGGATTAGAATTAGAAAATATCAGTTTAATGTAAGTAATAATAATAATAATAATAATAATAATAATAATATAGAAATTTATATTTAATTTAATTTAATTTAATTTTATCATTATATTTATTTAGTACGGAAGGTGCTGATATTACTTATAAATTAGAAAACCATGTATTACCACCTAAATCAAGTTATTTATTACCATTAACATTTATACCAACTACTATTGGTAATTTAAAAATATTGGGATTAAAAAGTAAATTATTAGGTTGTAAAGAACAAGAATTTTATTTAAATAATAATAATAATCAAAGGTAATTTAATATAATATTTTAATATATAATATATAATAATAATAATAATAATAATAATAATAATAATAATAATAATTTAATAAATAATTTTACTTTATTTAGTTTATCGCAAAGTAAGTTTTATATAGTTTAATTTAAATAAGTTTTATTGGAATATTTTTTAGCAACAAAAACAAATAAAACATCGGAATTTGAAATTATTAATCCACAACCTTATATAAAAATAATTGATGCTTCATTATCTCAACCAATGGTAATGTTGTATGAAGGAGAAAGGTAAAATGGTTACAAAAATAATTATATTTATTATATTTATTTAATTTTATTAATAGTACTGAATTTACAATAACAATAGAAAATAATAGTGAAATTGATGTTAATTTGATTAATTTTTCATTTGAACATTTACAATGTAATATAAATAATTCAATTAAATTTAATAATAAAAATGAATTGGATAATAATAATAATAATAATAATAATAATAATAATAATTCAAATGAAATTGAATTATTAGAATGTATAAATAAAAATGAGATTAATTATTTAAAGAGTGGGGAAAGTAAAATATTAAAGTTAAAAGCATTTGGTAAATTAAATTAGTAAGTTTTAATATTATCCTTATATTATACTTATAATGATTATATTTTATTTAAAATAGTAATCAATCCACATTAATATTAAGCTATGGTAATATTAATAAAGAACAAGATAAAGTTAGCAAAACAGTTGTACGTAAAAAAACATATAAAGTAAATTTTACAGTAATACCCACATTAACACCATTATCTTTTGATATAATAATAGATTCAGAAGCTTCAATTAATTTATTTCAAAAAAAATATCAACAATATTTAAATAATCGAAATATCATTAATGATCGACATAAATATTGTTTATTATGTTTTGAATTTAAAAATAATAATTCTATTTTAGTTAATTTAAATATTAATATTAGTATTAATGATGATGAGTTTCAATTTCAACATTCTTTAAAAGAATCTATTTCAGGCTTTGAAATTAAAAGAATTTTAATACCATTTAAAAGATATTTATTATCAAAAGAATTAGTTAATAGTAATCAAATAATAAACAATAACAATAATAATAATAACAATAAAATAGAAAGAGAATATCAATTATATAGAAAAGAATTATTAAATAAAATTCAAATTCAGTGGGAAATGGTAAGTTTTATTAAATAATGATATATTTATTAATTAATATTTTAATATTTTAATATCTTAATTATTAGACAAATGAAAATCGAAATGGATTATTAAATTTAAATTGGATAAAAATCAATAATTATAATTATAATCAATTGAAATTAAACGATATATTTTTATTTACATCTTTAGAAGTAATGAATTTAAATGAAAATGAAAATTTAATTCAATTTGATGCGTTTAATTATCAATGTAAATTAAATACAATATTAAAATTTAATATACAAATTAAAAATTATAAAGGTAGATTAATTGATTATATATATTAATATTATAATATACTAATGAACCATTTTTTATATTGTTTTTATTATATTCTATAGATATAAGTATTAAACCTCAATTAAAATTAATAACTTATTTAGATTTTGTTAATGGAAAAGTAGAAAGTATTAATAATAATAATGATAACAGTAATAAAGGAATAATAATTGAACCTAAAATAGCACCAATAATAATATTGGGATCAGATCAAAAGTTAATATCCAAAATCAATTCCAATGAAATATATGAAACTTGTTTTGTAATATTACTTAATGGAATTGGAAATATTAATTTAGGATGTTTAGCAATTGATTTTTATAATAAAATTAGTAATGAAGAAATTGGAAATAATAATGAAATAGATCAAATGAATTTAGAAGAATTAAAAAATCAAAATTTAGTTTTAGATTTGGCACCTATTAATTTAAAAATTATTAATTAAAATATTGAAAGTTAAAAAGAATGAATTTATTTATTTATTTATTTTTATTAAAATTGGGTTATAAGCTATTTTTAGTTATTTAATAGAGTATATTAAACTATCTTAAACTAAAATTCTTTTATTATATCTACTTTATTAATTTCATAAACAAGGATTTGATTTTGAAACAATAACAATGATAATAATCTATTAACTATTATATTAAACTATATAATAATAATTTTAATAATATAGTTAATAAAAGTGATAAAAGAGTAGATGTTTTTAATTCTATTAATAACTTTTTAATAAATTAATAAATTAAATAAATCAGAGAATAACAATGATTCAAATATGACTTAATAAAAAAATATTCAATTTAAGCACCAATCTTTCCACACTTAAAAACCAAGCAATACTATTGGTCCACGTCACGAAAAGTATAAAATCTAAAAGTTAATATTTAATATTTAATTTTAATATCAATTCTCAGTCCATTATGAGTGACCAAAGTAGTGAGTATTCTTATAACGAATATTATAGTGATGAAGAGATGGGTTCGAAGCTATGGGGAGGAGCTTTTTATTGTGGTACACATGATATTGCTGATAATTTAAATTATACAATTCATGTCGATAAATTTTTATACAAACAAGAGATACAAGTCTCTTTAGCTTATTGTGAGGCATTACATGATATCAATATTTTAACATCCGAAGAGCTAATTCAAGTTCAACAAGGCTATTCTACTATTTTAAAAGAATGGGAAGAAAATCAATTTACTATTGAAAATACAGATGAAGATATTTATACTGCTAACGAAAGAAGATTGGTTGAATTAATAGGTCCTACTGGTTCCAAAATAGGAACTGGAAAATCAAGGGACAGCCATTCAAGTACAGTATTAAGACTATGGTTAAGAGAAGAAATTAAAGGATTAATATTAATGTATAAAAAAACAATATCAAATGTAGTTAAAAGAGCAGAAGATGATAAAGATTTAATTATGCCAGGACATACTCATAATCAATTAGCTGAACCTATTCGTTATTCTCATTTATTATTAAGTTATGGATTTAAATTTCAACAAGATATTGAAAGAATTGAACAAGTTTTAAAACATATTAATCAATTTCCATTAGGTGGTGGTGGTTATGCAGGTATTAATTATAATATTGATTTAAATAAATTAGCAAAACAACTTGAATTTGATGGAGTTATAAAGAACTCTATTAATGCAGTAGCTGATCGTACATTTATAATGGAATTTTTATTTTGGGCTTCAATTACGGGATTAAATTTTTCACAATTATCTGAAGAAATGTTAAAATTAGATTATGATCATTATATTCATTCTAATCCAGTTCATGAAACTGGTTCAAGTTATTATGCTCATCAAAGTCATGCCAATTGTTTGGAAGTTTTAAGAAGTAAAGCAGGTACTATTTTTGGAAAGGTAATAATAGAAACTATTATTAATTATATTTTATTAATTATATTTTATTAATTATATTTATTTTATTTTTAGTTAACTGGATTTATGATGACAAGTAAATCGTTATCTAATGGTCCAAATAAAGATGTTAATGAAGCCAATCAATTAATATTTGATACAGTTAATATATTAAAACAATGTATACCAATGATAGGTCAATTTATAAGATTATTAACTGTAGATAATATTAGTATGAAACAAAAACTAAATGAAACTTTATTATGCAATGAAGCTATTAAATATTTAGTATTAAAAGGGGTACCATATCGACAAGCTCATCATATAATTGGTAAAATTAAATCCCAAGTACCAATTAAATCCAATTCTTCCATCTTTAAATTACCAATGAAAGTATTAACTCAATTCAGTAATAAATTTGATGAAGACTTTCAACAATTACATGAAAAATATGAAGATGCTGTTAATAATTGTAATAATATTGGAGGTACTTCTTTAGATTCTATAAATAAACAAATTGAGGAATTAAAACAATGGTTAAATATTACAGAAGAAGAATTTAATGATAGTTAAATGACAAGTTAATTACAGATTTAATAAAATCATTTTATATATTATATTATACTATATTATATTTAATTTTATTATCTACTTATTACTATTATTTAATTTATTATATTATTATTTTTCTTTAATATATTATTATACCATTATTATTGTTATTATATTTGATAGATATATTAGCATTGTTCTTATCTTCCTTAACATTAGTAACATTGATTCTATTTTTATTCTAGCTAAACTAAATTTATTGTATTATTAATTATACTGTATCAATTTCAATAATAAATTGAATTCATTTAATTCTTTTTGAAAGTGACGTAAGAATTGAAAAAGATAGCTAATTTTTACGTGAATAGTAAAGTTCAAGGGATACAAATTAAAACATCCACGATCATTTGAAGTATTATAATTATTGAAACCTTTATTTTTAAATTCTACTATTTTATCTTTTACTTTTATTAAATTTGAACTTGATGCCACATTCAAATAAATTAACTATTGATAACAATTATAAACTAGCTTATTGTGCTTTATTAACTAAAGAATCGTATACTCCAGGTGCTCATGCATTAGTTATCTCCCATTCACAAGTAGCTAGTAAATATCCATTACTCTTCCTCATCAGTTCTGAGATAACTTTAGAAACTCAAAAGAAACTGAGATTATCTAATTCTAAAGTGATATTTCAACAAGTAGATTTAATTTATCCCAAAGATAAATCTATTGAATCATGTTATGCCTTTTCACATTTTTCAGAAGTATGGACTAAATTACAATGTTTTTCATTAGAACAATATGATTATTTATGTTGTTTAGATTGTGATATGTTATTTTTAAAAAATTTAGATGAATCTTTAGAATTAGCATCAAATAAGATATTACATCGATCCAAGTTTAATTACAAAAAAGAAGTTCAATTTCCTGAAAATACAATTAATTTGATGGCATGTCATGCTTGTGTTTGTAACCCTATGAAAAGAAAAAATTACCCAAAATGGTGGCAACCTATGAACTGTGCTTATAGTGGTAGTATGAATGTAGAAAATAGAATTGATGTAGAAAATCATTGGAATGAAATTCAAGTTAATGAATGGAATACATTACTTGAGTTTCCAACTTTAAAAAAAAGTTATTTTAATACAGGTTTATTTATCATTAGTCCTAATTTTCAAATTTATCAACATTTATATGAGATTGTAATCAATTTAAATTCTAAAAATTGTATTTATCAATTTCCAGAACAAGATTTATTAAATTTATTTTTTTATAAGTCTTGGGAAGCATTACCATTGTCTTTAAATTTTTTAAAAACTATTGTTGTCTCTCATCCAGAGTTAGTTAATTTAGATAAAGTTAAAAATTTACATTTTATTATGGATAAACCTTGGAATTTTGATTTTGAAAATAAGGAAGATTTGTTTTTTGAATTAAATATGAAATGGAGAGAGGTGTTTAGTAGTGAAAAGAAGTTGATTCAATAAATGATTTAATTTATTTATTTATTTATTTTTATATTAATATTTTTATATTTTAGTAATAATAATAATAATAATAATCTTCATTATTTATATTTTTTAATTTCATCTTATTACAAGTTGTAATGTATTTCTATTATAATAAAAATTATAAGTTGTAGATAATATTAAAGCTATAAAAAGTTGAGAATCTGATATGAAGTTGTATTGATTATAAGACATCATAATAACGCCTATTTCAAGGATCAATTTTATTAATAATACTTCAGCTCATTAGTAATTTTCGATACTTTAATACACCCATAAATTAAGTTAGTATAATACTAACCTAGCTTATAGTCATACACCTTAAAATAGTTGTATCCTACCTGAAGAATTGAAGCCTTGACTTTTAATTAATGCTAGGTAAAAATATTTCTAATATTTAGAAAATCTATTTCATTTCAAAGTGGCTTATTTCTTGGAAATTCCATTTTAATTGATTTAATTGGTTAGAATAGCAATTCACTACTTTAAACAATGTAAACACAACTCATTCTTTCAATAAATTTTAATTTTAAAAATAAAAGATGGCATTTCGACAAATTGATATTGATACAATTGAAGGTAAAAGATGGGTGAATTCGGACTTTATATTAGCTGATAATAGTGTCATTGAACAAGAATATAATGAAAGAAGTAAGGAAGTTAAAACTTTATTATCAAAGTAAGTTGATGATTTTTTAAACGATAAATGGATTATAAAGAATTGATTTAACTGAGATAAATTTTAATTAGAGGTAAAAATCAAGAAGCTTTAGAAAGAGCACTTTTAAATCCACCTTATTTTTCGGATAATGAAGAGTTAAAAGTAAGTTACAATAGTAATAACTAATAAGAATTATCATTGCTTATAATCTCGAATTATTTTAGAATCAGAATTTACATTCCGTTATGGATGTCTTATCTTCTTTTAAAAGCAGTCAATTACCAGATACTATTAACTCTTTATCACCGGATCATTTGGATGTTTTAATGAAATATGTTTATCGTGCTATGGCATACCCAGCTCAATTTAATAGTTCTGTGGCTTTAACTTGGCATGAAAAAGTAAGTGTTTAGTTTCTTTTTTAAATTTAAGACTGAGTCATTGATCAAAATTAATATAGTTAGTTGAAGCTAATGGTACAGCTGCTATTGTTCGTGTTTTAACTGATTATAGAACTGTTTAGTTTATTAAATGGTTTAAATGTAAGGTTGATTAAGTAAATAAGTTTGATTTAATATTTTTTTACTTTTAGATTGTATTTTTATTTTGTTTATTTTGTGATTGAGTTTTAATTTAGTTATTTAGCTTTGATTTAATGCCAATAATATAAGGTTAATATTAATATAGAATAACATATAGTGACTGGAGCTCATGTTTTGATGAAGAACTAGTTTATAAATTGTTGATCATACTCAATTTTACTGATAACTATAATACTCCAAAATTCACAAGTTAGATGTGTCAATTATAAATAGAAACTCTGTTTAATCATTATAATTTAAGTATCTTATTCGAATAGATCTTTGCTTACAAATAGTTAACTTTTAAACCTAAATCAGGATGTAATATATTTTGAAAAAAACAAAATTATCGAGATTCGTATATAATAAAAAAATTTAAAATTATATAAAAGATAAATAAATAAAAAATAAGAATAACTTTTTAAACTAAAGATTAATTCAAACAATAATTCAACTAGTTTGATATGATTTTTATATTTAATAATAAAGAAAAGAGTGCCTATTTTAATAATTAAATAGACTGCATATTTGTAATAGTAACTCCCAAATCTTGTTTTGCTTTACCACTAGCGATAGATTTCCTAGCAATTTCCACCCCATGTTTAAAGTCATTAGCGATACCAGCAGTTACTAAAACAGCAGAAGTATTTAATAAAATAAAATCTAAAATTGGACCATGATGTTCATTATTTAATATCCTTGAAAATAATTTTGCATTTTCTTCACTTGTTCCACCTTTAACTAATGATAATTCATGTCTTGATAAACCAAAATCTTCTGGTGTTATTATTCTTTCAGTGATTTTACCACTCTCAATTTCCCATACCTAAAGATTTCAAAATTAAGTTTAAAATTAATTATAAATCATATAAATAAAACTTACAAAAGTTTCCCCAGCTATAGAAATTTCATCTAAACCTTCTTTACCATGAACTACCATACCTTTAACCGCTCCTAAAAGCAACAATGTTTCTGCCATAATTCTACCCAACTCTTTAGAATAAACACCTACTACCATTCGACCAGGTCTAGCTGGATTCGATAGTGGGCCTAAATAATTAAAGATAGTTGGAAATCCAAGTTCTTTTCTTGGTTTTGATACCGATACCCATGCTGGATGAAATAATGGAGCAAATAAAAAGCAAAAATTATTATTTTTAATTACGGAGGGTACATTATCTTTAGTTATCTTTTCAAAATTATAGCCAACGGATTGTAAAAAATCCGAAGACCCTGATTTTGATGTAGAAGCTCGATTACCATGCTATCAAATAAATAAAAATATTATTATAGCTTTTTATTTAATTTTAATTTTAATAACTTACCTTAACTACCTTAGCTCCACAAGAAGCAGAGATGATAGCGGATGCTGTGGATACATTAAAAGTATCATGACCGTCACCACCAGTACCAACGATATCAACCAAATTATTTCTAAATTCATCTTCTTCAAAATGAATCAAATTAGCATGTTCTCTTAATACTCTAACACAAGCTTCAACAATTTTTGGATTTTTATCTATCTTTGCTAATTTAATTGTAGTTAAAAAAGAACCTATTTGTGCAGCTGTAGCTTTTCCACTCATGATTATTGTCATGGATAAAACAGTATCATCATAAGTGAATTCTTGTGGAACAGATATTAACTTCTTTAGTAATGGTTTAAAGCTATCTGATGTTAGTTCTGAAGTTATTGAAGTCATTATAAGGCTTATAAATTAATAAATAAAGGTTTAATTGATGTTGATTTTTGAGCTCTTTTGTATTGATTTTTTTAATGATGAGTCATCATATGTACAAATTAAGAATTTGTGATACTAGCAAAGTTTACTAAATTTTCAATGTAGTAAAGTTGTTATTTTGAATATTTCAAGTATTTTTTAAATTTAATAATACATACTCCTTTGAAAAATAAAAATGTTTTATTAGTTAACTCTAATTATTTATATTTAACATATTTAATAAATATTATAGTGGTAATATTTTTATTAAATGGATCACATTGTAAATTAGTTAGACGAAAAATTAATCAATCTTATTTCAAAATATGAGGATGTTTTTTTTGGTTTCCACTTTTTGCATTTTTTAAGCGCTATTTGAGCAGAAAGATTGTTAGTAAAATTCTTTAAAAAAATATATCCCCATGTGATGATGAAATTCATGTATAGTTTTATTTTTTAAATACACTTTTACTTATGAATAAACATTATTTATTATGGCACAAACTTACAATTTATGTAACAAGTAGATTAGATTATAAATAAGATAGTTTATTTAAATAAATCGGAAATCATGCTTTATATTATTATGTAAATGGCTTTGGATATAAAACAATAAATATACTGAAAATAACTTTATCTAACTTGAAAAGCAAAGTTATTTTAATATGTATACAATAGAATCACCTTCAGTTTTTTAACAGCTTGTTTTTGATAGCTTTTTCTTGTTTGGCTTTGCGTTATCTTTATATAAACATCTATAATATTTGTTTCATATATTTCAGCTTTAGCGTCTTTTTTATCTTTTTTATCTTTTTTGTTTCAGTATAGCTATTAATTTTTTTATCTTTTATTATACAAAATGAATAAAATATTAAAATGATAAAAACTGTTTCCAGTTTTATAGCTATCAGTTTTAATTTTAATTATTTTTACTTCAAAATTAATTACACCATATACTATTTTCAATATAATCTAATCCTTTTGGAAAACCATCTTGATAAAATAACACTTCTATAATATTTTCATTTTTATATAAAAATTTATAAATTTCTAGATATTTATTATTTACCTTGCTTTCTGAATAATTCCAATACTATAACTTTTGTTAACCCGGTAAAGTAGAAAATTTTTACTATGTATAAATATTTTATTATTTTAATAATATTTTTTTCACTAGAATGATAATATTTAATATACCAGCTGCGATATAGTCTTTTAAAATACTGCTATTTTTTCTTGATATTATTTTTAATTTTATACTAATATCAAATAGTCTATTTCATTAAATTATAAATCCTGTAAGTGTATAGATATTGAAAAAGTGTTAATTTTTGATTTTATAAAATAATCCAATAATAATGGGATAAATTGGAATTTTAAATTTGAACAAAAAGAAAAATCTAAAAATCAACTAAAGAGTCTTATATTAATTTCATCTAAATGTCAGCAGTACCAAATTTAACATTATACGTGAATAATCTTAACGATAAGATCCATAAAGAAGGTAAGATTTATATTTATTTTTTACAGGTAAAATTTTATCATTTACTTATAGATTTAAAAAAGAATCTTTATAATTTATTTACAACTTATGGTACAATTGTGGATATAATAGCTTTAAAAACGAAAAAATGTCGAGGACAAGCATTTGTTGTTTTTGACAACATGCCTTCTGCTACCGCTGCTTTAAAAGCTTTACAAAACTTTAACTTTCTTGGTAAAGAAATGGTAAATAATTTTTAATTTATTAAGTATTACTAATAGTTTAGAAAATTCAATTTGGAAAAACAAAATCAAACGTTATTAAACAAATGGAAGGAACTTTTAAATCAACTTATATTCCATTAAATACTGCTACTCCTATAACTTCACAAACTGGTAATTTTCAATTTGTGTTACTTTTGACCTGAAATTTATATGATTATTAGAAAAAAGAGGAAGAGAAGAGGAGGAAGGCGAAACCGAAGAGTCAGGTAATGGATTATAGAAAGCAATAGAATAAGACTAAATTATTATTAGCCAATAAAAAAGCAAGCAACGAAGAAACGGAGGAAGAGGCTAACCGTATTTTATATATTGAAGACTTACCAGCTGAAGCAACAGATGAAATGGTATCTTTCCTTTTTCAACAATATGCTGGATTTAAAGAAATTCGAATGGTACCTGGTAGACCTGGTTTAGCGTTCGCTGAGTTTGAAACTTCAGCTCAAGCAACTGCAGCTAAAACTATTATGAACGGTTTCCATTTTTCAACTGAAAATATCATTAAGGTTACCTATGCTAAAAAATAAATTTAAGTTATGTTTTGAGTAGAAGCTTTATAGTAATGTTTATTTTTTGCTTTAAGTCATTAAAATTAAACATTATAGCAGGATATTATGAACGTTTATCAGATTTTGATTTACCGTTTGCTTTTTAAAAATAAATGCTGCTAGATTGTACTTATTCAATTTTGTATTCCATATAAGTGTTAATAAGAGTTTTATTCAAATCTAAGATAAATAATTAGAGTAGAATTATGGTAAATAATCCAGATCTTTTTTAATTTTCAGTATCCATTGAATCAGCTTAAAGATAAGAAATATTTATTATAGTAAACTTTTAATTACTTTTACTATGATAATTCAAAGGCCAACGCCTCTTAAACTATGGCGTTTTAGTATTATCTTATAACTTAATATTTTCTTAAAATTTACTTTACCTTATTATATACCTATACATTTTGTTCTTATTAGGCAAATTAAAGTAAAATCATGATAGTGCTATTACTATAATCCTTGATTGGTTAAGGAATAGCCAATAAACCATCATCAATCCTACTTAGTGATCACATAAACTGTGCTTTAGTCAAAAATTAAAGTTTTTATTTTTAAATAAAAGGATATCACTATAAATGGAAGGGCAAGAAGTCGAAGAGAAGAAAAGATTTGTTGTAAAGAAGGTAAAAAAAAGCTTTAAAATTAAATTAAATACAACTAAAGCTGTCAAATTTAGTGGAATGCAGTCGCTTTATGGGCTTGGGGTAAATAAATTCGGCTTAAATTTAAATAAATTTATAACTTGAATCAAATAGATATTGTAGTAGATAACTGCGCTATTTGCCGTAGTCATATTATGGAATTATGTAAGTATCCAATATTTAGTAATAAAATATTAGGATACTAATTTTTCGTAGGCATAGAATGTCAGACAAATCAACCTAATGCTTCAAATGAAGAATGCAAAGTTGCTTGGGGGGTTTGCAATGTAACTAAGCTTTGATTTAATTATATAAATGTTAATTAGTTTTAGCATGCTTATCATTATCATTGTATTTCAAGATGGTTAAAGGATCGTCATGTTTGTCCACTTGATAATCGTAGTTGGGAGTTCCAAAAGTAAGTTTTATTATATTAAGTTTTAAATTAATTTATAAAATTAATTTTCAACTTAGATACGGTGAATAAATTATTCGAAATGAAGCGAAATCAAATACTTGGTATAGTTTTCAAATATTTTTAATTATTACATTTCACAGATTAAGCTGCAATCAGTTATTTTTTAAAAGTATTAAATTTGTAAAATAAGTTTTATATTGAAGTGGTAATTTAATAATATATTTTATCTAATTATTTTTGTTGGTATTTTCAATATTGCTGCTATATGTTTATAGAATTTGTCAAACATTTAAATGTATTCATGTACTTTATGTTTACTTTATTGTTATTTTTTATTTTTTTATTTATAAATAAAATTATGATATCTAAATGTGAAAAATATATAGAAAATATAAGAATTAAATTAAAAACAATAATGAATATATTTGATTTAAAATAGTCCATTATAGCCTGATTTTCATATTAGAATTAACAAAGGGCTTGTTAAAATGTACCTAGTTTATTATAATCAAAGAACAAATTGGATATCAGAATCCTCAAATGTATGTTAAACTGTCTGAGTAATAGGCATTGTGGTTTTGTTTATTGTACCCAGAACCAAAATTGAGGTTGTATTTCTTAGAATGTCTATTGAAATGTCTTTTTTGGTTTCGTCATTTTGTCCATTTTTGAGGGTTGTTAGATCAAAAAAGTAGTAGAGCTCAAACAAAAAACATGTATAAATAAAAGGCTAAATAGATTTTTACTATGAAATGTTTAGCATTTATTGCTATAATTTAGTAGGAAAAAAGTATATGGGGATGTATTTTTATGTTTAAGAATTTTACTAACAATCTTTCCGCTCAAATGGCGCTTAAAAAATGGAAAAAGTAATGAAACCAAAAAAAACATCCCCATATATTTGCTTCTCATAATATCAAATTACCAAAGCAACACTTCCTATCACTGGCTCAGTAAAGCTTTCAATTTTATATTATAATTTATAAAGTACAAATAAAAAGTATAAAATATTTATAAAAAACCGCAGCTTCTATTAGCGATTTTGGTGGAATATTACTGGAGTTGGACTCATACCTTTCATGATTCTTAATAAATATACATTTTCAGTAATGAATCTTAATACGGCACGCGGCTACAGTCTATTCGCTCATTATTAACAATACAAGGGATTAGCTTCACCACCAGTGTAGATTATATCACTAATATAAAAAATGCTAGTTTATATTCACTATCATACATTTGGGAATGTCTTTATTTGTTTAAGAACTTTATTAACATTCTTTTCGCTCAATGGAGCTTTAAAAGTGCCAAAAGAGGTGAAACCGAAAAGGAGACGCCTATTTATTGTCTTGAATTATTCAGATATGACCTTATAGGTATATTCAATAGTGAAAATTTCATCTTTAATCTTTTCACATTAAGTAGATTCCCGCTGATATCATTATGGGTAATGAGGTTACTACCATAAAACATAGTATTCGGGGCTATACAGTGGAAATAGAATCCTTTTTAATATAAGCTTTTTCTCGAATACACAAATCATGAAAACTTCATAACCGTTTTATATAACGTCTCAACAGAGTTTTGTAGTAATACGATTTGCTGTGAAATTGTTAATATTGAATCAAAAGATAATTTGGATTTGGGTATTTCATTATATTCTATAACAAAGTAAATAAAATAGTTTATTTATGTATTTCATATGATAAAAATTATAAATTTACTACCTTTTTATTTAGCATTTTATAATAAATTTAAATTTATTTCAAGCACGATTAAAATCAAATTTTATTAATTCAGCTGATAGAGTGAAAACTCTATCATTACTTTATATACTTACATTTGTAGTTCCTCCGACTTCTGTTTCTTATAAAAAGTACTTATTGACACATTAGTGGTATTAACATATAACCTAGATGAAAGGGGGGTTGTCTGGTTATATTGGTATTAAACTATAATTTTATACTTGTGTTGGTATGATTTTTAGTCTTCAACAAATGACGTCAAATTAATTTAAAATGGATGACTTTTGTTTTCAAATGGATAAATATAATTGTTACATCACTATTCTTACATAATATTGTGTCTAAATATTTTTTATGAACAGCCAACCATGTCCATCGACTACATGCAAAGGAAAAACTAAATTTCGGAATAGCCAAATATAGGCATATGTAGGTGATAGTTACCGCTAAAACAGCATAAATTCGAAACCCATCAAATAGTAAAATCAACTTTTGAATTATAACAATGAGTGAAATTAAAAACAGTACTATCCCTCAGCAACGCTTACAGTCCTTAAAGAATCATTTGGTACCTCAATCCAATGAGACTCGCGCTGAACAACCAAAGTAATATAATTGATAATACAACTACTATTTGTTTATTTTATTTTAGTAGTTTTGACATAAAAGAAAATACTTCAGGGCAGACTTTTACTGTTCAAGCACCAGATAGTAAAGATAAACCCAACAGCTTTCATCTCTTAAAAGGAAGGTAAGTGTTTGTTTAGTTGCTACTGTCATCATTAAATAATTCTATTTTATTTAGTGATAATCCAAATACATTAACAGTGTTAGATAACCGTACTAATAAAATCTACAACATTCCAATTGATAATGACACTATCAATGCTTCTGACTTTAAAAAGATTAAAGACAAAGAAAATGAGTCTGGTATCATGTAAGTGGAATAGCATGAAAAAATTATAATTAACTAAAACAAAATATTTAGGATTTATGATCCAGCATTTATGAACACCTCTGTTGCACGTTCTACTATTACTTTCATTGATGGTGATAAAGGAATTTTACATTACCGTGGTTATCCAATTGAAGAATTAGCTGAAAAGAGTAACTTTTTAGAAGTCTCTTACCTCTTAATTTATGGAGATTTACCAACCAAGGTAACACATAATGAGTAATATATCATAATACAAAGTATAATTGTTTGCTTAGACCCAATATGATCACTTCCAAAAAGAAGTCATGACTCACACCTTCTTACATCGTAACTTTATTGATTTAATGAAAGCATTTAACTACGATGCCCATCCTATGGGTATGTTTATTAGGTAATTAAATAATACTAACATCAAATTTATGATTTAATTTGGAATATAAAGTGGTGTTTCAGCTATGTCCACTTTTTCGCCTGATGCTAACCCTGCTTTAAGAGTAATTTCAACCATAATAATTGCAAAAAACAATGATACTAATGTTGTCAGGGTACTAATCTTTATGATAATAAAGATGCTATGGATAAACAAATTATTCGTATCCTTGGCAAAATGCCAACTTTAGCTGCTTTGTCTTATCGTAATCGTATTGGACGGTAAATTGAATATAGATTTATAACTTAATTCAATAATAGTATTATATTTTTAGCCCACATAATTTACCACAAAATCATTTGAGTTATACTGAGAATTTATTATTTATGATGGATAGATTGTCGGAACACTCTTATCGTCCAAATCCAAAGTTAGCTAAAGCTTTAGATGTTTTATTCATCCTTCATGTAAATAGACAACAAAAATATTTGAAAAATAATAAATTTTAACTTATTAGGCTGATCACGAATTGAACTGCTCAACTGCTGCTATGCGTCATATCGGATCTAGTCGTGTTGATCCTTATAGGTAAATACATGATGCTTTAACGATGAATCATATTAACAAATTATTTAGTGCAATTGCAGGTGCTGCCGCAGCACTTTATGGACCACTTCATGGTGGGGCTAATGAAGTATGATTTATTTTTATTGTAAATGTACCATATTAAATTGTATATTGTAGGCTGTATTACGTATGTTAGAAGATATAGGAAGTGTTGATCAAATCCCAACCTTTATTCAACAAGTTAAAGATAAGAAGAAAAAGTTAATGGGATTCGGCCATCGTATCTATAAAAACTACGATCCTAGAGCAGCTATCATTCGTAAAACTGCCTATGAAGTAAAAATTATACTTTCTGATATCTCTACTTTATATTTAATTTGTAAATAGGTATTTGAGATCTGTGGACGTGAGTCATTAATTGATGTAGCAGTAGCTTTAGAAGAAGCTGCACGTAAAGACCCTTATTTTGTTGAACGTAAATTGTATCCAAACGTTGATTTCTATTCAGGGCTTATTTATAAGGCCATGGGATTCCCAACCGATTTTTTCCCAGTTTTATTTGCAATTCCAAGAGTGGCAGGTTGGTTAGCTCATTGGAAAGAATCTCTTGCAGATAAAAAGGCAAAGATTTGGAGACCAAGACAAGTTTATGTTGGTGAAACTAAAAGATCTTATCTTCCAATGGATTCAAGAAATGAAGTTAATGTAAAAGCAGAGGATGTATCCCCATTATCAAAGGTATTTATAATGTATATTTTATTTTTATAGTAATAACTTTTTTATAGCATCAAACTTCAAAGAGGTCTTCTGTCGCCTCTTTTAAATATTGAAATAAATATTTTATTTAAAATTTATAAGATAATACATTTTATTTTTTATCTTCATGTAATTCTTTATAAAAGAATGCATAAGCCTGATTCACTTTAGTAATAGGTATATTAAATAAAGGATGTATAGGAACCTAAATATATTAATTATTATAAATAATATGTAATAACTCATAAAAGCTTACCAAAACATTCCAGCCATTCTCGTCCTTGTTAATTAACTCTGCCTCCCAGTTGTTTGGTTGGAATTTAATATCTTGCTTTTTGTTCACTATCTTATATTTATGCTGTGAAAGAGATAAGCCAGAAAGTACATAACATGTATGATAATAATCTACACCTCTAATGAAACAAAAATATATTTAGTAAATTAAACATCCTAAAATTAAATATCTTTACTTTCCAGGTTTATCTCTTAATCCGCCCAAAGGTCCTTGGCAAGCATTAAGGATATAAGCTTGAAGTAAATCTAATTATTGCTATAGAAATGCTTTTATAAATATTAATAGCACTATTACCTCGATTATATAATTCATTATTATCTGCATGAATTGATAGTATTGGGAATGTAGCGCCTATCCAAAAAGAGTAACAACCATCTACCAATTTATTTGTTCTTCCCTGAAAACCTCCTTCTGGGTCCATTTGTCTATTACAGCACCAAGACTAAAGTTAAAGATATAAACTTATTAATATTATTATATAAATATATATTACCATCAAATAATTTAAATTAATTCTATCAACTTCATTTAATAGCTCTAAACTAGCTAAACCACAATATGTATACCCACCATGAGATTCTACTCCAGGATAACAACCTAAACCACCATCAAAACCTTGACAACTAGTAACAAAAAATTAATAAATAATAAATAAAATAGCTTATAGATTACCGTTTGATAAATTGTCCAATATTTTTTAAAAGTATTTCATCATTTAAGTTCAAAAGTGAGCTAACTGATAAAACACAGTAAGTACCTCTGATATCCACTTCCCCATTAAGTGTCATTAGAAAAGAACCATCATCTTGTTTTAAACTAAGGAACCATTTATATAACGTCCCCTTATTTATGACATTATATGCTTCCTCATTTCCAATCAACATAAGAGAAGAAACAGCAGCATAAGTGGCTGCTAAATGAGACACTTGCCCGGGTCCACCACCAAAACCACCGTCAGGATTTTGCATTGTTGCTATTGTTGCTATTACTCTATTTTTATAAAAAATAAGTTACTGCTATGCTATTTTATCTTTTACTCTACCTCTGTTTTGTTTTCTCATGAGTTTCGTGTTTAAGCAAATATAAACTTTGTAACATCCAAAAAATTAACCAAGGTTGACTAGCGTCTAAGCCTGCATAACCTCCAGATAGCTTGTTTAAACCTCGTAATATATATCTTATATGCTCATTTCTATCTAGCTTTTTACTAATTCTAAATAAGCTTTGATTTTAAAAATATGTTATTGTTTTACTTTGTTTCTTTTGTTTTTCCATGCATATATGGGAAGATGGCTAATAACGCTTCGTCCTAATGGTTTGAATTTGAATTTGATAGAATAAATTTATTCAATTATTACTTGATTTGCCAAAGTGGTTGATACATTTTCATCATGTCCTAAGTGTTTGTTAATCTTCCAAGTTTCCGTTCTTTCATCCTTTTCAATTTCGTTAAAAAACATTTTAGCTTATTTGAAGTAAAGATAATAATGGGGATGTATTTCTTTGTTTAAGAATTTCACTAACAATCTTTCCGCTCAAATAGTGCTTAAAAAATGGAAAAAGTAATGAAACCAAAAAAAACATCCCCATATATAAAAAAACTATTTTATAACGTAAATGTCAAATAAATTCTTGAAAATTTATTTAATTATGTATAATCTATCAAAAAAAGATTATTTTGGACTAAAATCGAACTAAGTATTTTATTCCAAATAATATTCTAAACAATAAATATAGCCTTTGTTATATATTTAAAATATCAGTTTAAAATATTAATTTAAAATATTAAAACTAAAAGCTAAATCATCTATGTTGCATTAATCATACTACTCATTATTTTTAATTGAAATACAATATGTTTCTTTATAAAATAATATATTTAACCTTGACGCCAGTTGATAATTATGTAATTTAAAGGAAGAAAATAACATCTTCTTGGAACATTATCTCGTTATCATTACCCATAACATTAAGACCTGTAACTACTTCGCTAGCACTAAAGGATGGATTTGAGGTAGAATTAAGGTGTTCTATAAGGACAGATAAAGAAACTTCGTCATTATTACCCCTCTGTTCATTGAGTTGAAGTACCGCTTCTCTCAATAACTGCATACGTTCTGGATCAACTTCACTGCCTTCAACAAATGTGTTTTGGGTCAACCTAAAATCGTATATTAGCATATGTTTATTATAAAGTTTTGAATAAAACTTACTCCTGTGTATCTGCGTTCTCTATTTCCATCATACCATCATTATCATTATCATCCTCTTCGATTTCATCATCCTCTTCTTCTTCCTCTTCATCATCCTCTTCTTCATCCACATTACCTTCAGCTGGTACTGATGTACCATCCTTGGTTCTAACTTTCTTTTTCTTTTGTGGCTTGCTCTTTTTAATTGTCTCTTTAAACATAGCATAATTGATAAGCTCATAAGCGGATTCAACATCTGATTCATCTACTTTACTTGAAAGTCTAGCTTTAGCCGTCGCTGTTGCCAAACGAATAATGGTTTCTAAAGTACGAGCTGTAATCGGTAAAGTTTTACGACGATTATCTTGTGCCTTTTCATTACGTAAATTTGTATAATTATCTATAACTTTTGCTGCAGCCTTTTCAGTAAGAACAGGCTGGATTTCACTTTTAGCATAGTAAATATATTTTTTAATAAATGCTGAAGTCAATAATTTCTTGGATGATTTTCTTGCTCCTCCATTTTGTTCAGTAATTGTATTAGTCTCATAAACTACTGTTTCTTTTGGCTCTGTTTCGTCAATATCTTCAGCTAAACTTAAATCTTTTAATGCTAACAAAGCATCTGATTCTTGTCGAAGTGTTTCTCCTTGAACATGACCTGGTGGTTCGTACCTATGCATCTTCAAAACATGGTTAGCTATAGCACGATCTGATGTTGGATCGATTTTATCTAAAACTACAAACAATAAATCGAAACGAGATAAAAGAGAATCTGGTAAAGCAATGTTTTTATGAGGATCTTTAGATTCATCATACTGTCCAAAGATTGGATTTGCAGCTGCCAAAACAGAACATCTTGCATTTAAAGAGGTGTGGATTCCTGCTTTTGAGATAGTTACTGTTTGTTGTTCCATAACTTCGTGGATCGCTACCCTATCAACATCACTCATCTTATCAAATTCATCGATACACACAACCCCACGGTCGGCTAAAACCATAGCACCTGCTTCCAATCTACGTTCTCCAGAATCAGCATCTGTTGTTACCGCTGCAGTTAAACCAACCCCAGAAGAACCACGTCCAGTGGTTGCAACTGCCAAATTTGCCATATTTAAAACATAACGAAGTACTTGAGATTTTGCAGTAGATGGATCGCCTATCAACATAACATTTATATCACCACGAATATGTGTACCATTTTCAAGATTTTTTTCCACTCCACCCAAAAGCATTAATAAAATTGCTCTTTTAATATACTCATGACCATAAATACTTGGCATTAAAGAAGTTGCCAATAAATCAACCACTTTCTTTCTGCGCTTAGTTGCTAACTCTTGGATATTTTTTCTATCTTTTTCACTAAGTGTTATCACAGATGGTATATTTTCAGGTGATACTGCTGATTTTGTACCAATATGACGTACGTGGTTTGCTATCAACACAGTTCTATCATTTATTAATTGATTATAAAATTAAATATCAGTTAATATCATAGTCAATTACCTAAATGTTCCGGATGTAGATGATGTATTTCTATTTCCAAGTGACTTATAAATACCAGTAATTCTTACTCTATCCCCTGGTTTTACCCTATCTACTAAATCATCATCTAACATGACTTCAATAGATCTTGGTAATTGACCAGGAGGTGCTTTTTCTGGCATCTCTTGTACTGTGATCGTTTGATGATCTCTATATATAGACATACCAAACTCTGTTATCAATGGGTTTCCATTTTCATCTTCAGTTGGATAAGTGAATCCTGTTACTGGGTTTTCACTTGTAGCATTAGTAGCATCACGATAATCTTTATATTGGAATAAACGTGTAGTTTCGCAATAATGTACAGACCTGCTTACTTTAGGTCTGGAAATACTGCCTATTATTGCACTTTAATAAATAATGAAATAAAATGGTTCAAATTACATTTTGCCACAATCCCTTCTAGGCATACTAATTGACCAAGAAAATAAGAACTAAGTGTACGAGGATTAACATGATGGTCACCAAAACTGCCAGTAATGCCAACAAAATAAAAATCATCATCAGTTATAACACTAAGGTTTTGGTCGAAAGCCATTTGTTTTGCAGTATCTTTAAAAGCACGAGTCAAAGCTTCATAGTATATAGAAGGTTCACTTAACAAACTAAAAATGTTTTAAATTATTTTTTCATAAGTATTTTAGATAAATTTATTACCCTTTTACATATTTCGTATCCATACGAGTACGAACTTTTTCTAATGAAACTATGAGTCGCTTTTCATCCGAGTTTATAGCTTTAATGATTTCATTTTTATATTCACGATCATTAGCCTATTCATTTGTTAGTTTTATCTATTGAAGCAACTATTGATTTACTTCTGAATTTAGAAACTCCGTAAAGGCACGAGTAATAGTTAAAACATTTTCATCCACCGGATTCGAAGTAGCGATATAATTTAATGCTGACATAGCTTATAAATCTTTTAAGAACTTTTTTCACTACTTGATTTGAATAATTTAAAAATGAATCTTGAACAATTTGATTTTCTATCCCTGTTTTTATTGATCCATTTATTTGTCAAAAATCCCATAAAATTTGTTTAATTATGTTGAATATTATTTTAAATTATTTAAATATTTATAGATCACATAATATTAAAAAAATCGAAATCCTACTAGTTTGAAATTGTAGTATATTAATATGTATATGTCAAAATTTACTTTGAAAATTATAAATCATGGTATTTTTATTTAAGAAAGATATTACACTATTAATATAAGTAAACTTAATATGGGGATGTATTTTTTTGTTTAAGAATTCTACTAACAGTTTTCCACTTAAATGACGCTTAAAAAATGGAAAAAGTAATGAAACCAAAAAAAACATCCCTATATAAATAAATCAAATGAAAGAAATAAAAATAAAAATCTTAGCATAGTTAAAGTAATAAAGCAATGATTAACCATGGTAAACTGAGGATGTGAGGTGGTAATAATAGTATCAGATATGAAAAATAAATTTAAATGTTTTATGTTATATAAATTTATAACATCTCTTTTAGTATTGCTATAAAAATACTTCAACTGTATTTTGTATTTTTTTATAATATTAACTATTAGAAAAAAAGACTATTCTGATAACAATAACCAATGTTTTATCAAGAAATGCATAAAAACTTAATAAAACAATATTATGGTTAGTTTCTCGATTGCTATTAAAATTTTACAAATAAACTAAAAATACTGCACTCATTTAGCTATGAATAATCTAAAATTTTATGAATTCTTTAATATAAGCATATTAATTGCAGCCCTCGATCAAGGTGATTTGATAAGCCTAGGATATAAATTAAAATCTGCTTTAATGAGTGTATATCGCTCACTATATAAAATAACTCTCAATATCTAAATAAAAAATTAAAATTTGCTTTTTGCTTAGTGAAATTAAAATATTTACTAAATATAGAATATAAATTGCTAAAAATTTATTTATGAATCTAAAACATTTTAGTTTTTTGAAATTGTTTTAAACTATAAAACGTAATTGGAGATAAGTTCCACTTAAAATAATTGAAAAATCAATTGAAATTTAAATAATCAAATATACTTTATTTTTACAACTCTTTTTTGCTATGTTATTTAAAATATGTTTAAAATATAAACATATGAAATCTTTATTATAACTGAAACAGCTAAATAATAAATAAATAGTAAAATGCCATTATTATACATATGAGTTAATACTATTAGAATCAATAGACCGATTTAAAGTGCGGTTCGATTTAATACCAATAAAACGCAAAAAGTTACCTTTGCTTTCTTCATGTAATGTAACAACAAAAATTCCGTTTACTAAAGTGACTGAAAATAAAAACAACATTACAATGCCATCGGCTAATCCTAACCTCGGTTGTTGAGTAAATGTAGTGTAGAGAAATAATACAAATTCAGGACACAAACATATTAAATAGAATATGATTACTATTAAAAATTTAAGGATAGTACTGTCAAAGAATCTTTTCTTAATACTTTTTTTATATGCTATGGTTTCGATTCCGGTATTTAAACTGTCAATTAATTTTCTGTAATGGTTGAGTACTAATAAATAACATATTGGGATCAAAAAGACAGTTGGGATAACAAAAAACAAGATCATGAGATTGAAAAATTTAATTGTAATTGTATTCCTATTTCCTGGTAAACAGTAGATACCAGATGGCATCAAAATTAAGTTAGTAGTAAATGCGGCGATACAGATAATAGAATAAAGTAATACCAAAGATATTGTTATAATTATGATAAATCTTTTATTAGATATATGATAATTTTTGACTATAATCAAATATCTTACTAAGCTTAATATTCCTGTAACAATGATTGATATAAAAGTAGCTGAAATAAAGATTAATAAGCTAAAGTTACAGAATATTGAAGTTGTAGTAATCTCATCGCCTATACTCCATTTTATTATTTGAACTATAATTAAAAACAAGGACCCTATACTATCTAATATAGCAATTATACTAATTAAAATTGAATCTATTGCTAAAAATTTGCTTCTATTGAATAGCGTTAAATAAGTAATGATACTATTCAAAGCAAATGAAAGTATGGCGACTATAAATAATACGATATCTACTCCAATCCATGGTTCCACTACTCCTATTTTTGTGTTTGCAAAGTTGGTGTCTTGCATTTAATAATTAAAAATAAAAAGAGATAAAAAATAAAAATATTAAAAAGCAAAAAATATAAATATTAATTTGAAACCTTGAAAGTACATTTTAAATAATTATTATGAATACAGCTCCTGCAATTCTATTTCGACTTATTTAAACGTTTATTTAAAAATATTTTTTTGCTAAAAACAGGGCAAAATTCGAATTTAACGTATCAAAAAACCAAATAAACAAACAGTTAGCTCTAAAAACTATCGCAAATTATATCGTTATGGAGTTGCAGCAGTTGTAATCGTTTAGTTTTTTATAGGGCGAAGAATAAAGGGCTAGAACCATTTTATCTTTTATTTGGCAACTCACTTGTTTTAGCCTGCAATCAATAGTTTAAATCAACTAAAATTTTTACAGCTTATTTTAAATAAGGTTAATAAATTAGAGAATGGTTTTATTGGCGATTTTATGGTATTTGAATTTTTAAAACTTTGAAGTCAAAGACTCCTAAATATCTTAGAAGAAAATTTGATAAAGAAAGGAGGGAAAAGTAATTGTTTAGTAAAAGATGATCAGCATTTGATTTTTTGACTAAAAGTTCGAGTTAAGCAGGAAGATTATTTAAATTTTTAATAGTTTTATCTATTTAACATTCTATTTTATTAATACATTATGCTCGTATATTAAATTATGTGCACATAAAAAGGCTGTAAATCAAAAAAATAGAAGCAAAGCACTACAGATGTAACTCAACATGTAGACAACATACAAACTATTTGATTTATGTAACCTTGTAATTGTTTACTAAGCTTAAAAAATATCTCATCTAAGTGATAGGTTGTTCTATGTAATTATAGAGTCTGATATTATATCAAGTTAATAAACATAGTATTAGATTTAACTTTAACTTTTAATAAAATAAACCTGTTTTATTATTATAAAAATAAAAATATAAAAAGCAACTAATTCAAGCTTAATTTATTATTTATTATCTCATTTTGTACTTTAATTTATGATATAAATAAAATAAATCTTAAAACTTCATCTTCTTCAAAACATGTAGTACAATAATTCAGTATAATCCACATCAATTAAAACTGCACTATAATTTATTGCTGTTACCATAGTCTTGAACCTCTTATTTACCTAATAATTTTATTGGAATTTGAGTTAATACTAAAAAAGTATAAAAGTTAAAATAGTAGTTTTGTCTTATCTATTGAAACAATAATTAGTAAAATAGAAATATGGCATATTATAATGTAGCAGTGAAGTATAACATAATATATGATAAGTCACACTATCATAGATTACCAATTTATAAGAAGTAGCTAACCTGTTTTGACTATTTTAGAACGAACTAAAAATAACTCTCTGATAGAATGATTAATGATATTGTTTTAATACTACATAATTCAAGATATTAATGAATACAAACATAACATGATTTGATAGAATATAAAAAACAAGGACAAATAAAGGTTAATTGAATATAGAAATGGATGGTGCATGTCAGTACCAAATTAAGTTTACTTAATTAAGTAGTCTAAAATTACTAACCAATAAAGATGAGTTTAAAACTTAATGACTTAGAATCATTATTTTATTTTCTAAGAATATAATTCAACCATAGTAAGATTATTAAATTATTATCAATTTTATAGTTGTTTTCTATTTCTTTCATTAATCGAATGGATTCCATCAAGGACTACGGTATAAGTAAAAGAGATAAGCATTTTGGTCCCTTAGAAATTTATCCTGCAGTTGATGCAATTGCTTTCATTGTTGCAATCCTTTCAATCCTTTCAAATGCTTTATTGTTTTATATCACCTGTTTTAGAAGAAAGTTTAACTTTGCTATTGATTCCATTATGGTCACTTTCATTGCTATTTTTGATTTAATCGTTAGTGTGTTTATGTTTATAAGTCTTATCTTTAAATGGGCCACCGACAATGCTTATACAAAAGATCAATCTTATTGGTGTCGTATGTCTTCTGTTTTATTTGGCAGTACTACTTTTGCTACTTTAACACTGGTTGCTCTATTTGCAGTGTTGAGGTATTTAGTTATTGTAAAGGGGTATAAAATACATTCTATGACATCAGTAATTGCATCCATAGTACTTATTGGTTCTACATGGGCCATATTTTTAGAAAGGTCGTTTTCTTCAAATCGGTTGAAAGTTAATCCATCGGGCTTATATTGTGTTCCACAGATGTGGGGTCGGGATTGGGACGATCGAGTTCTTGCCCTTTATTTATTAATCATAACAGTACCTTCAATAATCATGATTCCATTATTTAATTCTTTAGTTGCAGTCCATTATGGTAAGATAGTTAAAGAAATGGGTAGAGAAAGTAAAATACCAGGTATTGGAAAACTTAGGTCCAATGTTATTAAATTATTCATAATAGTATTTGCTTATGCTATTACCATCTTGCCTGAATTTATATCTGTAATATACGTTGTTATAACAGATGGAGTAAGGTATTCATTACTCGATGGTATAGTGATAACCTTATTTTTTTCTGTTACAGTTGTCAATTCTTTTTTTACCCTTTTTTTACATGATGACACTAAACGAGAATTGTATGATATGCTTGGGTATGGAATGAGCCATTTTGAGTCATTTAAAATGGATAGAACTGACTCTGACTCTGAAATATGCTAGTCATAAATAATAATGTAATTAATTAATTTAAAAATTAATATTTCTTTTTGTATGAATAAAATACATGCTTACCCATATTTGATTTATAATTTAATTTTAATGTGTAAATGTTGCCAAAAACAAGTAACATAGATTAGTGTTATTTATCAATTTTAGAGTAATTTTACTTTTATATCGAAACCTCAATTCAGGATTATTAATAGTAACAATGATAATAAAATGCAGATTAAATGATTTTGATAGTAAATTTGTTTTAAAAATATAATATTTATAATTATCGATTCTATAAAACTATTAATCAAATTAATATTTTAATAATATTTTAAACTAAATAATATTTTAAACTAAATAATATCTTTGCTATTCAATATAAGCTAAAACTGACTAAAAAGAAGTCGCATAAATAGGTGCAAGATTCTGATCATCAATTCCTAATTTGGCCAATTCAGAGGGAAAAATAAAATCATAGCTAATAAAGAGTTGGCTTAAAAGCATGAAAGAGAAAGTTAGTGGAACAAAACCTCCATAATAAAGAAGAATCTTTTTTACTTTTTTTGAAAAAAAGATGTTGCAACCAACTGATGACCCAAAAATAACTGTCACTACACCATTATTAATTAATAATGAATTTCGTACCAGCTATAACGATGAAACTGTGACATCAAGTAGAAACTCGTTTACACCACCAGAAATGTTATCAGATGAAGAAAAAATAGCTAGTTATGGTCCAATAAAGAGATTTTTAATAGGCTTAATGACGGTAAACCATAAGTACCAATTAAAATAACTCAAATTTTAATATTTTATATAGCTAGAAGGCTTTAGAACAGTAAGATTATCTTTACAGAGCGTTGGTGTAATTTATGGTAATATTATTTAGCAACTGACTTTCAGTTTTTTAATACATGTCTTTAGGTGATATTGGAACAAGTCCATTGTATGTATTTTCAACTATATTTAATGGTCACGATAGCCCAACCGAAGTCGAAATTTATGGCGCCGTATCCTTAATATTTTGGTCTTTATGTTTAATTTTTATACTAAAATATGTCACTATTGTATTATTTGCTGATGATAATGGTGAAGGAGGTACCTTCGCTTTATACTCTTTGATTTGTCGGTAATTTTAGTTGAACTATTTTTGTCTCATTTTTTATTCTTATTATAGTTATTGTAACATTGTGCCACGTGGAACTCAGCACGATTCAGATTTAGCTCTTACACATTATGACACCGATGACTTTACTTATTTTACACCGAATGACGCCTATGTTCCATGGCAAAATAAAGTTAAAAAGCTCATAAGTAAGAGTAGCCTATTTCGCTCTGGTTTACTGTTGGTTGTTTTATTCGGTACCTCATTGGTGATGGGAGACGGTATATTAACGCCAGCTGTTTCTGGTAATTCAAATAATATATTATTATGATTACAATTTAATCTTGTTTAGTATTATCTGCTGTCGAAGGTGTACAAATTGCTTTTCCACAAATGGGAAGCTATATTGTACCTATAACAGTTGTTATCATTTTGTTCTTATTCTTAGGCCAAAGATTAGGAACAAGTAAGGTCTCTAAATTCTTTGCGCCAGTGATTATAGTCTGGTTATTGAGTATCGCTAGTATAGGTGCTTATAATATTTCATTTAATCCAAAAATACTAAATGCGATCTCACCTTATTACGCTTTAAGATACTTTCAGGTACGTGGTCATCAAGGTTGGGAATCATTAGGTGGTATTTTATTGTGTATATCAGGTAATTTAAGGATACTCTATTTTATTACTTTATTAACTCTTTTTAGGTGTTGAAGCTTTATTTGCTGATTTGGGTCATTTTAATAGAATTTCAATAAGATTATCCGCTACTTCAATTGTTTTTCCGTGTTTATTATTAACCTACTTTGGGCAGGCTGCACAGATATCTTTAAATCCTTCAGTTGTAAGCAATGCATTTTGGCTAACTGTACCAACCCAAGTATTTTGGCCAATGTTAATCATAGCCACTTGTGCTGCAGTAGTTGCATCTCAAGCTATGGTTTCTGCAGCATTTTCAATTATTCATCAAGCTATGGCATTAGCATGCTTTCCTAAAGTTAATATTGTCCATACTAGTAGAAAAATTCACGGACAAGTTTTTGTTCCTGAAGTTAGTGCTATTCTTATGATACTTTCCATCTCTTTAGTTATTATCTTCCAAGAATCTACAAGTTTGACAGCTGCTTATGGACTTGCTTCATGTATGTTAATGTTCCTTACAACCTGTTTAATCAGTTTAGTTATGATAGTGGTTTGGAAACTTAACTTCATTTTAGTTTTTAGTTTTTTCCTTCTATTTTTTTCAATCGATCTAGCATTCCTTTCTTCAACCCTTTTAAAACTAATGTCAGGCGGATGGATCCCATTAGCATTTGCTTTCTTTTTTTCTATTATAATGAATGTTTGGCGATGGGGAACAGATTTAAAACATAGAGCAATTGTAGATTCTCAAGTTTCTCTAGATTCTTTACTCTATGATCCTGTACCTTCAAGCACCCCTACTCATCTCCCATCAACAGATGACATACTAAAATGCGCACCAAACAATTCATGGTCAAATGGATGGTTATTAAAAACATCTAATGAACCACAACCAGTAGCAAGGGTACCTGGGCTTGCATTGTTTTATTCAGAAGCAGAAACCAATGTTCCTGCTGTATTTAAACATACTTTGAACTGTTTTTCTACTGTACCTGAAGTTGTAGTTTTTGTAACTATAAGACATATTGTAGTACCTACTGTTTTACCACATGAGAGATTTCTTCTCACTAGATTGTCTATTCGCGGTTTTTATCGTTGTGTTGCAAGATATGGATATATGGATGTTATAGAACGTGGGGATGAATTTGTTAGTCTATTGACGGATCAATTGACAGGGAACATTCAAGAATCATTAATTAAATTAAAAAGAAAAGAAGAAGAGATAAATAAAGCTGTAGGGAATAATTTTAACCCAGGAGACACAAGTAATAAAAAGGATGTAAATCCGAGAATAAGCTTAAACTACCCATCTGGGTTAGAAGTTCAATTTTCCAATTTGAGCAAAAAGTCTCCTACTCAACAACGCATTCTATCGCTTGAAATGGAGATGGATATACTAGAATCTGCTTTAAGACACGGCGCTACCTTTGTATTAGGCAAAAATTTAGTAAAAGCGAAAGAAAAATCACCAGTCTTACACAAGCTAGGGTTGAACTATATCTATAGTTTCTTATCTAATAATGATCGTTCCTTTTCACTTAAAACAACACCATCTAAAACCATCCAAGTCGGTATTCCTCTTAGAGTATAGAAATTTATTTTATTAAATGCTATATATTTTATTTGTATATTTTAAATAAAAATAAAAATTTAGTAAATTTAATTAACATAAAAGATAATTAAAGTAGCTTTATATTTAATTTCAAAGTAACAATTTTTTCTACAGATTACTTATCCATACGGAAGGTTTGATTTACTTAAAACAATGAAGAATATCAATACAATATCTAAAGAAAGTTTGAAGATTTGGAAGATTCAGAATTCTTTAACAGGTAAGGCAGAACGTAACACTTTAACGGGTGATTTCTTTTTTAATAGGTAAACTATCCTATGGCCTATCCAAGGCTCGAATTCAAGCCTTGGCTCGAGAGGGGCAGCGTATTACCACTGGGTCACCCCTCTCCAAAATAGTAAATATTTAGTTTTTAATTATCTAATTTTGATATTTTCCTAAACTATATGGGGGTGTATTTTTTTGTTTAAGAATTTTACTAACAATCTTTCCACTCAAATAGCGTTTAAAAAATGGGAAAAATGATGAAACCAAAAAAAAACATCCCCATATCCTAAGCTATTTTGTAGAAAAAATTAAATATTAATGTATTTGATAAATAAAAAGATTAATCTTAAATATGTTTATTTAGTAATAATTTAATTCAATGTTACAGTTTGGGATGTAATAGTAGCAGTGGCAGCTAATTTTAATTTGAAATAGTCTTTATGAAGTCCACATTCGGTTTTAGTTTGATTAGCCCATCTACCAGAACGCTCATCATTTTTATCTTTAGAAGGTGTTGTAGAATGATAATCTCCAATAGAGAGGTAACCTTGATCTAATAATGGGTTATATGGGACATTGTTACGTTTAACATACTCTTCTACTTGACTAAAAGTCCAATTTGCTAATGGATTAATTTTTAATAAACCAGTACTATCTAACTCTAAAATAGGAATTGAGCTACGTTGCCCATGTTGAGATCTACGCCTACCGGTGAATACTGCACTGGCATTTAATTCATTATAAGCACGATGAGCAGGTTCAACTTTAACTAAATAATCGTATTGATCTTCATTAGACTTCCAAAGCTGAGTACCATATTTTGATTCAAATTCACTTCGATTATTTACTTTATTTGGCTTATAAATGTTTATAGTAGCATTGTACTTTTGCTTTACTTTACTTACCAATTGTAGTGTTTCTTCAAAATGATATAAAGTATCTATAAATATTAAATCAATTGGGTGTTTGTCTGATTTATTATACTTTGAAATAATATCAGTGATAACTAATCCCGTTAACCCAAACGCTGTAGTTTGATAAAGATTTGGTAAAGTAGTGATACTCCATTCAATGATTTTTTCAGGGCTCAGATCATTTAATTGTTGATTTAAATAAGATAAATGTTCTTTTGTAAACAAAGCTTGGTTCAATGCCATGTTAAAGAGATTGTAAATAATATTAGCTATATGTTGTTTTTAAGCAATACAGAATATAATAAACAAATTTAATCTAAATTCTAGTTTATTTATATTTTTTTATTTATTAGTAATAATTTTCATTTGATGCCATAATGTATTAAAAGCACGCAATCTATAAACGCTATAATTATAATCAATCAACTTTGATTCATTTGAAGTTAGGAGGGTATCAAAAGCATAATAGACCATATTTCATCATTTTAAACAAATATTAGCAATTTGCCTTATGTTTATCTTTCTTTTTAAAAGTCATATTATAACTGCTTTCATTAATAATAGTCAATTAATAATATAATGTCATTAATAATAGTGCTATAGCAATATGTAGAACTGTCATATAAAGTAAGCAGGTTTATAGTATTATAAAATGTAATATAAACTATAACCTAACTATTTTGAATATTTTGAATTAGTTAGTGCTTACAGCTATAAGCAACAAATAGATAGTTGTAGTAAATATACTAAAAAACATCATAGGAATACCAACTTGAGTAAATATTAACTTTGTATTTTACTATACTTTTATGAATAATTTTCTAATATAATGACTTTACTAAAACCTAAACAATAACACTTAAACTTATAAAGTCCTCGCTTTTTACAAAAAGTTAAAGGTTTTTTACTTTTATAATATCAAATGTGTTAAAAATTAATGATACTTTTAATAATGTATGTTCCTGTCAATTTATAGGGGTGTTTTTTTTGGCTTCATTTTTTCCATTTTTTAAACGCTATTTGAGTGGAAAGATTGTTAGTAAAATTCTTAAACACAAAAATACATCCCCTTATATCTATTACATAGTAGGTTTTGTGCGAATTTAACTAAAATTTATATGAATAAAAACCTAAATATTGTATCGATCTTTATCTCCCGCCAAAGTTTATAAATAAGATTAATATTTAAAAAAACAACTGGTACTCAGAAAGCTATAAAATAACTCTGGTTCCAGACGTACATAACTGAACTATTGACAATGTTTAGAAGTATCTACAAAATAGAGTATATGATAAAATTATATATTGTTATGAGTTTATTTATATAATAATAGGAGGTCTTGGTAAAGCTTTGCAGAATTGAAGATGCTGCGACTACTTTAATTTTTATTTATAAAGTGCTTAAAGTTTCATTTAAAAAATTCAAATATTGGTAGCTTTTCAAAAAATGAATTAAAATTTCAAATTATCAGCAGCTATTGAAAAAAAATCAAAATTATGCACAAAATATTTGATAGTTTCCCTAAAAATGTAAAATAAAATAAAATAAAATTAGTAAATAACAAGAGGAAATTTAATTAGTAATAAATATTCGCTTATTTTTTAATATTTGGCAAAAACAATAACATAATAAATAATTACGAGTTAGATATAAAGTATGCGTCCTCGTTTTATGCAAATCCGGTCCTAGTCGTAGCTGATAAAGCGTATGATGTTGGGGTACCGTTTAAAGTGAGGGATTTTTAAAGGTAGACGAGGCAATATAATTTTGATTATTTTTTGAGACAAAAAATAAATAAGACTTAATTAAAGGTTTGATGCCTAAATCAATATCGTTTGATAATAAAATGGTAAGCCCTTCTTTCAACCTTGAAACCGTTTTGTTTACTTTTGGGAATATAATTTGATAGCGTTAAGAAAATAGATATCATTTTTAATTAATAGTATTTGTTTAGAAGCAAAACACTTAATGATGACTTGAAATAGTTTGGTACGCCATTGATAGTAAACATAGCAAGACTGTTCATATTGGTACACATCTTTTGGTTTGGTTTGATCTGATTTTCGATTTAGAAATTCTTTTCCATACCATTCTTTACGAAATCCTGGTAAATTGTGATCCAATACTTCTTTACTATAAATTTTTTTTGATGAATGCCAATGGCTTGTGATTTCTAAAACTCCGTTTAAAAATATACCAAAATTAATGGATTCATTTTCAGTAAGGATTAGTAAAATAGCTTCTAAATGATCAAACAATTGCTTTATTGTACAAGGTAGGTAAATTTTCGGTACCTATTTTATGTAAAATTTCTATAAATTTTGAACAAAACAAGGCTTCTTTTGAATCAAACAGATACATTTTTAATATACAATTTTGAAATAAGTGCTGCACCACGATCTTTCGATCAAAATGACTCAAAAACCAATAATCTTTTTTTTTTGTTAATCTTTTCAATGGCATATCTTGATGTTGAATATACTGCTTGAATTCCTGAACTAACAGGTCTAACTTGACTTGATTTTCTTCTCATTCACTTGAGCTTGCCCATTTATTTTGAGTTATTTCTTTTAATTTATTGATTTGATCTTTATACGCATCTTTTGGTATGAATATATCATAAAGTTGTAATTGCCAAAAGGTACCGTAAAATTTAGCCCCGATCCCATCTATTAAGTCAGTGCAAAGTAACCGTTTATAATTACTTATATGTAAGCTTAAATTTTTCTGCCAAATAGTATCAAATGTATTACCATTTTGTGTCTCTTTATTTACAAGCTGACTATCATCACTGTAAACCATGAATCCTATTTGAGATCAAATAAATATAAAATAATAATGCAATTCAATATTTTCTTTATAAAAGTCATTAATTGTTGGTAAGCATTCTACGATTTCAGTTTGAGTATCATAAATTCGAATGAGTTCATTGAATTGAGTTATTACTTCTCTTATTGAATCCAATCTGGCTGGTATTATATTGATATCGTTGTTAATAGTATAAGCTATTTTTTGATAATATTGAAATAGTAGCATAATTAATGCGTTTAATAATTTTGACTTGGCCAAGTAATTTATAAAGCGTGTTGTAACATCATCTATAACAACGTAATTAAACATTAGAATATAAGTTTGTTTCCTTAGTTGGATTCCCCGCTCAATACTTCCAGTTGTTCTTTTGTAGTTGTATTGTAACTTTTAACAACACTTAAATAAGTAATAAAGTCTCCAAGGGTTGATAAATCTTCATAATTTTTATTACATAATTGTGTCATGATATATCAGTTTTATCATTATAAATACATAACATTACTATAAATTTATTTGAATTCTTAAACCATAACGAGTAAGTCATCTTACCTTCTTTTAGTTTGTGTTTACTCATATTGTTTAATTGTTGAACTATAAAATAACAAACAATTTCACTAGAATAATTGGGTAAATTTGCAAGTAATTTAATAATTGCACCAATTCGATTTTCAAACTTCATCACATTCTCTATTAATAACGATATCACTTATATCGAATTATGAATTAGATAAAAACTTGATAAACTATAAACATACTCAACGTTATCATTAGTCAGCTTCCTTAAACTCCCCTTTGCTAATTCTGATATATAAAATTCACTACATAACACACTCATTTTTTACTACTTTTGATTCATATAAATACGCGTAAATCGAAAACCTTGTTTCAATATTAAACTGGTTTAATGTATCTCATAATGTATCATTCCATTTTGGTTTACTATCACAAAATGAAAGTGCAGGAATGATTGATTTTACAATATTTGATAGCCAAACATTGTATACATTTGAATCTAGGCTATTATTAGAAAGTAATACTGAGGCAATGTTAGATAACCTTTTAAATAAACTAAAATTCATTAAATGGGGTCCTAATATATCAATTAAAGATAGTAATTCGGATGTTGAATACTTATCGTTTATATTTTAATTGAATTTGTTTTATATTGGTCATAAAATAAATTTATTTTGTCTTTTGTATTGTATTTGTATTTGATGATTCATTAGCTTATAGTTTGATGTCTATTATAGAGTCTGTAGATAAAAAAGGACAATTTTCTTTAGGTGAATTAAGTAAAGTGAGTATGAAATCAATTATATTGCCAATGAGATATGAAGTTGTGATATTCAGATAGATATATTGCGGATAATGAAACAATATATACTTTGCTTCTTCAAGATATCCTAAAGAGTAAACAATTTAAAAAACAAAATTTAAGGTTATTTTTAGGAAAAATATTGAATTATTTAATATCTAAGTAATATTTATTACTGAAGTGATTTTAAAATTAAAATGATAAAATATCTTACAATAGTATTATTATTTTGTACATTTATTTTTGGTATTTCATGAAAAGTATGACTTTCCTAAATAAAAATATTAAATTTACATGATTATTTTTAAAATAAAGATAGGCACTTGGTTTGATATTGTAAAGTTTATTGGTTTAGTCTTTGACTCTTCTATAAAATTAGCATGTTCTTTTTCCTAATCTTCTTCAGAAGGGGTAAAAGCTATATACTTTAAAATTTGAATGTTTAAAATAAATAAATAATAACACTTCAAATGCTATATCTTTCATTTCAATTAAACCTTCTTTTACTAATAAACTTATTGAATAAAAATACTCAGGCTCTAAGTCAATCTAAAAATAATTAGTATTGGTTGTTATGATGTTAACTATAACTACTTTAACACTATTTGTAATAATTTTATATCGGGTAGGTATGACGGAGATCAGTTTTTCAGGAGATAAATTAAGACTCTTAAATAAATAAGGAAAATAAGCATAATGGGTTTGTATGAATATAGCAAATAGATGTATTAGAATATCTATAACTCTAAATAGATCCATATCGAAGGTTCCTATTTTCAATTAGACATATATTTACGCTTTTCATAATATTTTTACCTATTCGTTCTTTTATGAAGTTCAGAACCTCACTTACCCTTGTTTTATCTTCAATAAGTTCAAATAATGAAGTGACAAATGAAGGATAATTGAATGAGTTTTCTCTAAAAAGGTTATAAGTGTCCAGCATATATCTAGTAATAATCTTTAGTTTGATATAGTAAAAACAAAATAATTGTTTACTTTATTTCCTTTCATAATAAGAAGTTTTTTTTGTTTAAATTTTTCCGAGTCTTTATCAATGTTAAGAGATTTTAATGTCTTTGGTTTTGTCCTTAAAAATAAGTCATTATAACCGATAAATTTTTGTTCCCAAAATAATTAAACTAAATGTAGATATCATAAATAATAATAATAATTTACTACAAGTAAAACTATAAGCTCATAAAACCTTTTCTCTAATTCACAATCCAAAAAATCTTAAATGGTGATCATTGCATCTGTTATACAGTCTTTTAAATTTATTACGTTTAACTTTATCAAGTTAGATAGCACTTCCTCTTCTTTACTATGTTTGTTCATATAGTTCTTTAGTATAAGTTGTAATTTAAAATAGATGGCACTGTCTTCTCCTGCTTCACCATTAGCCAGCATGTTCAAACTTTAATTTTCTTAAGAAATAAAGAATTTTATCGTTGATTTTCGGTTTAAATGTAATTGATCAAACCTGTTTTGATCATTTTGATATTTTATTAAAAATAAAATTCTATTTTTTACATAGCTTGGTTATTTTGCTAGAAGTTTTTGAGCATTTCATGAGTTATATTTAACTGATTTGTAATCTATTTTGAAACGCTATTATTGTTTTTGTAAGATCTTAATCAGATTATAATAATAACAATATATCAATACTATATTGTTAATTTGAAAAAGGCATTATATTTAATCGTGAATTCAATAAAAAGTTAAATCAACAAATGATTAAAAATATATTAATTTTAAGAATTAAAATTTATATCTAAGATTGAATATGTTATAAACTATTAATGCTACTTTTTAAAAAGAATCTAATTCGTTGAAGATAAGCTAAAGGTATAGCAACTTTCTTTCAAATACTTTGATAAGGATTGAATTAACTCTGGGTTTAAAGATCGCATCTCAAGTGCAATGCTAAGCTTATTAACAGCAGATACATTCTTATTAATCTGGTTCTTAACTAGGGCCACAATTTCTTCACCATATATATTACGTCCTCGTAATGTATAAGCAATACCATTCATGCTTTCAATAATTGAAAGTTTTAAAATATATTTACTTAAATGAGTTATCACTTGATTGAATAATTTGTAAACATTTGATGCGCTAATGGGATGTGGTAAATCAAATTCAAGGTCAGTTCGAATAGAAGATGAAAAATTTTGTGGGTTTTCTTGCATCATTTCTGCAAACTCATCTGGGTTCATATCATTGATTCTATGTGACGGTAGCATTAAGCTTGAAGGTAATATACTTATTTGAAAGTTAATTGACTTACGCGTAGCAAAATCATTCTAATAAAATTTTAGCTTATTTGTTATTATAAAATACTTAATAAACTACTCACTCCTGTAAAATAACCTAATGATACTGGTAATTCAACCATTTCATTAAAATCAGTCATACTTGTAGGCGATATTCTTATGGATAAACTTGATTGTCTTCCAGGTTGAGTTGAAGTTGCTAGTTTGGCTGTATTCCATAAATCAATCCCATAAATCTTTAATGGAGGCTCATTAAATACTAATTCTGAGTCGTTAATAATCATTTCTTCAGATAAATTGACTAATCTAAAATGTATTAATGTTCCTGCATCTTCTAAAGCAGAAGGTCCGCTTCCTTCCAATTCATAAACTAAGCGTAATTCTTCATTCTCAACACCAACCTTTTCTTCATTAATTTTAGGAAATTCAAATAAAATGTCAGCTAATGGTGTTACAGGCATTAAGCTTGATTCCTCTATGAAATCATCTTTCTTTTCTGTGCTTTTTGATTTCTTTTTAGTTTTCTTAACTTTCTCTTTATTCAAGCTTGAGGTTAATGGGTCTAAGTCTATTAGCGAAGTTTGGTCCTCTTCTTTTTTAGGCTCCTTTGCTTTCTTCTTCTTTTTCTTTGTTTTTTCTTTCTTTCCTTCAGCTGTCAAAAGCTCATGTTGTTGAGCACGTAATTGGTTGGGACTCTTATAAGCTTCAATTTGTGGTAACTTTTCATTTTTCTTTAAAGGAGTTACTAAGTCAATGGATGCCAATGTCACTTCTGAGTTATCTTTAATACCATTCTTAGATTCTTCATCCGAAACATTCACCCCTTCTGGCATTTCCTCTTTATCTATGATGGCTGGCTCTACCTCTTGCGCTTTACGATTTGTTCCATTATTTTTAGTTTTACTGCCTTTTTTAATGTTTTTTCCTATTTTAATTGATTCAAGGAGTGATTTGGATGTCCAACCTGTAGAGTCTTCATTAATTTCAAGATTTACTATTGGAATCGAATCAATATCAGGTAATAATGAGTCATTATTTTCATCATCACTCTTTGTATCTATATAAAATGGATCATTCTTCATCCTTTGCTTCCTTTGTTTTCGTTGTTTACTATTATCAATGTTTTTATCTTTCTTAGAATCAGTTAACTTGGACTTTTCTCCAGAAAGTTCATTGAATAAATCATCATCATCTGGTATTGGAGAGAATATTGCTTTTCTAGAATTGAAGTCGACATTCGATCCTGGTAAAGAAGGAAGTGAAGCCTTTGGGGGAGGCTCAAATAGCCAAGAGTCTAAATCAAGCTCTTCTGGGAGTGGGACTTTAGATTGAGCCTTTGCAGCCACAGCATTTAGCTCATAAATTTGAAATAAAGCTTCCATATCTTTTAAGGCATTAAATTTAGGTGGGGATAAATTGAGATGCTCATTGATTAAATTTAACAGTTGGGATATATTACAAGCCTAAAACAATAGTTAGTATATGTTTATATTTGTTAAATAAAAACAGTACTCTTTCTTGAACTTCTAGATCTGGTGAAAGAGTGAAGGGCTTAATATCATTTAACATCTCTTTGACTCCTTCGATTATTGAATCTTTTGAAGATTCAAATCCATTTTCGTTTTGAAGACCCATAGCATGTGATGTAAATATCTTGGCAGAGGATTGAATATAGACAGCTTGTACTTCATAGCTCAAGTTGCTTAATCTATTATCAAATATGCTTTTTATTAAAATCCCAGGAGAAAGTAAATGTCTTTAAAATAGTTAGTTTTTAATAATTCAATTTTATGATAAATTACTTTGAATATTCTCCAATAATTAATGAGGCTGATTTTAATACTTCTGCATTTGTTTCAGGCAAATGAGCATTATTATATAGTGATTGATCAGAAATGAGTCGAGTCTAAAATTTTAATTAATCCAGTTGAATATTAATATTATTTACCATCATTTTGACTGAATATGGCCGTACAGACTTAACCCTAACAGAAACATCAAGAAGTTGCTCAGCTAAAATGGATCCAACTCCAACTTTAGAAACATAAACCAAATCAAGGAGAGTTGCGATATACCATTCAAAGTTAGTAATATTGATGTAAGTTTGCTTTGAGCACATTTCTATAATTGCTTCAACGACTATACGACGGTAAATTGGGTCAGAGTTGTATTGCCATGTGCCTTGCTGAGGATTTGATATTACTACTTTGCCTGCAGGTGATCCAATTTCATTAGTTTCATCTCCAATTAAAAGGCCAATAAGCTTCTTAACTGTATTAATTAATGAATTTTTGGTTACCATTTTAGCAAGAAGATCAATGGATCTTATTCTTATACTGTAATCGAAATCATCAACACAAGAAAGCACTAAACCACCATGTTCTAATACTAACTCAGGATAAAGTGGTTGAAACTTTTCTAAAGCAAGAATTCCTATGTACTTTAAATTTTGATCTTGGTCTTCTAAAAAACATCTGAGCTTGTTTGAGCACATTTTTGCAAGCTCTTGTGAAGCTTCATTTTGAGTATCATTTAAAAAGCCACCAGTAATTACTGTATAAATACATTCATATAATAATGACATTGCAGGCGTAGTCTCAATGATTGATCTTAGTGGCTGCAATAGCTTTTTGACTAAACGTGGTTCATGTGGTGTTAGTGAAGCAAATAATTTGACAATTTTGATTAACATCCAATTATTATTAGAAGTCGTAAGTAAACGATATAAAATTGGAACTAAAGGAAGATAACTCTGAGGTGATTTACGAGATAATTCGCAAATCACATTGACTGCAGAAGTAACAACAGCTTTATTAATTTTTAGTAATGTTTTAAATCTTCGTATTAAAATATCTATACTTACATTGGTCCTGGTCCTCCAATTTTTCTTTTAATTTTGGAAAACAAACACGTAAACCTTCTGGAAATTTTAAAAATACCTTATAAAGAGCTAAAGAAGCTCTTTTTCTTACATAACTTCGTGAATGAGATAATAAATTTAAAAGATCTTGACAGAGGAACTGCGCAAGATCAGGAGTTAAAAACTGTGATAGTCCATTAATTGCGATCCCGACCTCAAAATAACGTGGTGATGTTAAATCCTTTTGATTTTTCTATTTAATTTGTAATTATCATTTTTAAAAACGTTACCTTTTTGAGCTGATTAGTGGCAAGCATTAAAACTTCTGTATCTTGACGAAAAGATTGAGTACCAGCTAAATAACCGATCCTCTTATATGTTAAATTAGGGGAGGATATTACTTCAACTACGTGAAATGAAGCCCAACCATAATCATAGCCAAACATTTGTAGCTAAATAATAAATTTATTGAAATAAAATTTATAATAAAAATTACGTAGGCTAGTTTTGAGATCGCGGCAGCTTTATAATCCATATCATCTGTTTTAAGTTCCTTTCTTATTTCTTCAATACATTTTAAGATGTACTCTTTTTCATTCTTTTTGTGGGCCCTTATGCCTTTTATAAGGTCATTTAATGACTTTTCAAACATTTTACTTTTAATACAATTGAAATTCAAAAGTTTTGCTTTTGGTTATTTCATCATTATTTTGGTCATTGCTTTCTATCATTGGCTCTTTAGCTTACTAAATTTGTACAATTAACAGCTTATTATTTAATATCCACATTATTTATATATCAAACAATAATAATGCTTTATAAAATATTTGATAATAATTATTATATTTTATAACAAAATAACTATATTTTACAACAAAGTAATTATATTTTATAACAAAATAATTAAAATGAAAATGTATTAGTCTAAATAGTTTAAAATTAGTTTTTGGTAGTTATTTGTGAAATAGTAAAGTTGAAATAGATAGGAAACAACTGTATTTAATTCTACGTATATGCTATTATTTAAATAGGTATAGTAGCGATAAATTACTATATATTTTAAATTATAATTGATAAGAGTTTTGTTATAAAAATTAGTAAAAAAAATGGTCTACAAGATAGTTATAAATATAAAATAAGAGATATATAGCTTTTGTATTTTTGGAGAATAGTTAATTTATCAACCTATTGTGATTTTTAGTAAACCAAAATTTTAAACCAAATCATTTAATCATTTTTAAAAAATACAAAAGTTTTGTTCAAAGTTTTATTAAATAATATCAAATTTATTTTCAACTAAAAAGCGAATGTTTAATTCACTAAAAGATCGATTAAACTCGGCTGTAAATAGTGGGCTTTCTCCAAAACTTGAAGAAGCTAGAAGAAAGGTAGCTGAAATTACGTCTCCATTATCCGAGCCAAATGAGTTAGAATTAAAGATTGACGTTACCTCCCCATCCGAGTCCTTATTTAATAATGATCAGGACTCAGAATCTATTTTAGACACCGATAAGGATAAAGCTGAAGAGGATAATAAGCAAGAACAAGATGATTCTAATGAAAATGAAGAAACAAAAGAGGATATAGAGAATTTATCTAAAGAAACTTTATTAAAGTTAGAAAAGCTTAAAAAATATGAAACCAAATATCCAGGTAAATAATTAGAACTAAAAGAAAATATATATGATAATGATAATGATATTTTTATTTAGAATTGGCTAGAGCTTATAAGTTTCAAATGACAAAGATTAAAGAGCTGGACGAAGTTTTAAAGAATGAAACTCCTATTGAAGGCTACACTGATGTTCAAGGTTTAAAGGACTATCTAAAAAATTTAGCTACTCAAAATGAAGTAATTTCTAAAGATAGTTTTAATATTTTTGTAGTTGATTTTTGATTTAGATTGCCATGTCTGAATTTAAAAATGTTTCCAAATTACATGGAGGTAATAGAATATATGCTCTTCAATATCTTACTTAGTTTATTAGAAAAGGAAAATAAAATCAAAGAGTTAGAAAAGGAAATAATAAATTATCAAAGTAAGATATCAACTTTAGAGGAGGAAAAAGTAATCATTATAAGTCAATAATAGCTGTTTTAATTAAATTATTTATAAAGGAAACTAGAGCTCCCCAAGACTTATCATTGCAAGGTATAATATTTAAAAGATTTTAGGAAATGGCTTATATTATTTAGAGCTTTTGACCAAATTAAATGAAAAAATTAAAGATGAAGGGATTGAAGAGTGTGGTGAAAGTATAAATACCATTGAATCTTTGTTTAATAATCTGGATGCAGAAAACCAAAATAAAATATTAGAATCAAATCCAAAAATGCAATCGTTAAATCTCAGCCTATTCCAACTCAGAGAAGATAATGACAGTAAGGCAAAGGAACTTACAACTAAATATGATCAACTTTTTAGTACTCATCAAGGGTTAAAGAAAGAATTTGAGGCTTTTGAAATAAAATGTAAGGATTTGGAAGCCTTAAACAGTAAACTTGAGAAAGGTAAGTTCTATTTTTTATATCTTCAAAACCATTTAAAAATAAATTAGATCTTATAACACACAAAGAAAGCGAAAAAGAAAGGATTGGGTTAGATTCATTCTACCAAAATATCCTTGGCTCAGATAAATCTTTTAATACCATTGAAGAACAGAAAAAAGCTATAAACGAATATTTTTCTAGTTTAAAAGTTGAAAATGGAGATATCAATAAAAAAATCCAGGTTCAACAGAGTTTAATTGATCATTTAAAGTCGTTAAATGATAGCAAATCTGTGCAAATCGAAGGATTGAAAAAAGAAGTTGAGCAAATAAAAAGCAGAAGCACAAATGCTAACCAACCTAAAGCAACCACACCAACTCCAAAAGGTAAAGGAAAGAAAAAGAAGCAAAAGGGAGCAATAAGCCCTGGTACAAGCCCATCTACGATTGAATCTACTATAAAAGCAGAATCTAGTGAATCAATAATAAACGGGCAATCTAAAGAAGAACTTTTGGAAGATATACGCACCAAAGACGAAAAGCTCTCAATTATTGAAAAGGATCTTGAGCTCAAATCAATGGAAATTTTGGATTATGAAAAAAAGATCAATAATATGCAATCTGAATTAAAGGAAAAGGAGGCGAATTATAAAAGTGAGTTTGATAAACTGAATGATCATAGTGAAAAAGATAAAATAAAGATACAAAAAATGAACGAAAAGATAAATGAGCTCAACAGCAATATATCCTTATTAAAAGAAAGCACTAAAAGAGATGAGCTTGAGATCACGCAATTAAAGGAAGAAGTTTCTAATGATAAACTGTTGATTGAGGATTTGAATAGCAAAGTTTCTGAAGTTGGAAAATTGAAAGATATTATTAAAGAAAAGGAAGATAATATGTCGCAGCTTAAACATGAAGCAGAAAACGCAAGCAACGTTGAAATTGAAAAGCTGAAAAAATCAATTAAAGAAAAAGAAGATAGCTTAAATCAAATGAAGCAAAAGCTTGATGAGTTACAAAAAGAAATCGGGACACTTTCCAAAGCCAAAAAAGAACTTGAGTCCAATTTAAAGAAAGAGACAGACTCGAGAATTAATTCAGAAAAGGAACTTGCCACCTTTAAAGATAAGTCCAATAAAGAAGTTACACAATTAAAACAGAGCACTCAAAGTAAAGATAAAATTTTACAAAACTTTAAAAAAGAGAAGCTTAGTCTTGAAAGTGATAAAAAAGAGTTAGAGAAGGAACTTTCAAATCAACAAAAGCAGGCGAAACAGTTAAACCAGGATATACAAAGCAATGAAAAAGCGTTAGTTTCGATTAAAGTAGAATTGGATTCATTAAAAAAATTATTTGAAGAGAAAGAAGCGCTACTTTCGCAAACTGAAAAATCCAATAGTAAGGTTAAAGAAGATCTTAGCAAAACTTTAGAAAACCTGAAAAAGTTGGAAGAATTAAACAAGATTTTAGAGGAGCAAAAAAGAGAAACCGAAAGTCAATTAGATGAGGCCAAAAAATCAATCAATGAATTGCAAGCAACATCTCAAGAATTTGATCAAATGAAGCAAGCTCTTGAGGCAAAGGAAAAAGAGTTAGTTGGTCGTATTGAGATTTTAGAACAAGAGCTTGAAACGTCTAAACAACTATTTAAAGAGAAAGCTAAGCAGCTCGATGAGTTGCATCTTCAATATGTCCAACTACAATCGACTTCTCAAGAAGAGTCACATAAGTATAGTAAAGAACTTTCTGTGACTCAAATCAAATTAGAAGAAATTAATAACCAACTTAAAAAGAAAGAACGAGAGCATGAGGTATTAATCAATCAAGCTGTTGAAGAGAAAGGAAGGATCGAAAAAGAGTATGAGGATACAAAAAATAAACTTAATGAGATCAACTCTGAGTATCAAAAAATAGTAAAAGAAAAAGATTTATTAAATGAAGAAAGTGAACAAATTAAAGGCAAATTGCAAAATAATGAACATAAACTTATTGAATTGGAAGAAATTAAAGTAATTTAAGATTTGAAATGCTGAGTATGTTATTTATCATTATTTAGAATAAGGTAAGCCAAGTCGAAGAAGAATTCGAAAAGATAAGATTGGAGAAAGATTCAATATTGGAAAATAGTAAACAAAAAGAAATACATTTAAGAAATTTAAATAAGGTTACTAAAAAAAATTATGTATTTAATGTTTATATTAATTTTTGTTAGGATCTAAAAGAAGAAGTTAAAAGGTTACAAAAAGGTAGCCCAAATACCAATAATAGTGTATTTTCACCTCCAGCTTCGCCTACTGCAAGGAGATCCCTTTCAGAACTATCTGAATCTGATCCTAATTTATCTTTTAACATTGAATACCTTAAAAATGTTATAATGAAATTTTTAATTGATAAAGAGCACAGAGTAAATAGATTTTTACTACTATTAAATCATGACTAACATTATTGTTTTAGCCTCAGTTAATTATAGTTCTTTCTCATCTTTTGAAATTCAATCCAGTAGAAGTTAAAAAATTACAGGAGTTAATATAAAAATAATCGTATATCTATTATCCAAAATATTTTCTATATATTGAAGTTTATATTACTTTATTACTATTATTATTATAACATTTTTTAAATTGGCAAAGTATAAATTTCAAGTCCAATCTAATCCTATTATCTATATTTTATAATTATCGATTATCGTCTATGCATTACTTTAATTCAATGTTAGCAGATCAATATATGAGAATGTATTTTTTTGTTTAGGAATTTTACTAACAATCTTTCTACTCAAACAGCGCTTAAAAAATGGAAAAAGTGATGAAACCAAAAAAAATATCCTCATATTTTAACACTATAAATCAATTTTGATAAACTATCCATTAAATTTAAATTCCAATAATAAAGAATAACATACTGCTGATCCGATATACTTAAACATGTAAGATGTGGAGATGTTTTTTTGGTTTCATCACTTTTTCCATTTTTTAAGCGCTGTTTGAGTAGAAAGATTGTTAGTAAAATTCTTAAACAAAAAGATATATCCCCATATGGTAAACTAATGGTATGTTGACATGTTTTCTTTATATAAGCCAATCAATACTATTTTAATCTTCAAGATATTTAAAAAGGATAAAAGATTGAAATAAAAATCATATTCCATATATATAATCAAAGTTCCCTTGAATTTGTAAAATAAGAGCTAATTAATCTATTTTATGAAGTTGTATTAGATTAGAATTTAAATTCATAAGATCAAAATGCAGCTTATATGCTATCCAATTTTATAAGAAAGCTAACAAAGTTTTACTAGTTGAAGTTAAAATTACTAAAGTTTATGTTGTTTTTAGTTTTGTGAGAAAGACTAAGCTTATCAAATTATTTTAATCAAGTTATAAAAAAACAGTGTTATTATTTTAACTTATTACTACTAGCACACATTTGATAAAAACATAGCTATAATATATTTATCAAAGTAAAAAACAAAAAAGTTTAAAAATATTAAAGTAGTCATGCTAAAAATTATATATATTTTAACATCAATAAAATATAATTCTAAACAATCAAGACCAATTTATATTAATTTAAAGTTCATCAAGTAACGATAAAGTATCCTGAAGTTCTTTCTTGGTAGCTTCCAAAGTTTCTTCAAGTGCTTTGTTCTTATCTTCCCATTGATTAATTTCTCTGTTAAACTTGATAAGAGTTTTTTCTAAATGCTCGGCTTTAATATCGCTTTGTCTTATGCTAAAAATTATTAAGTTAAGTTAATCTTAAATATAAAAACATAGATTATACCTATCTAAAGTTTCACTAAGCTTAAGTTTGTTCTCTTCGATCTGTGCTTCAGTCTCATTAATAATATCATTAAGTTGATCAGCATCTTCGATATTTCCAGGGGTACCTTCTAAAGCCTTATGTTCTTCAGCACGTTTTCCTATTTTCAAAAGTTCCATCTGCAATAAAGTTACACGAGACTTTAAGTTAAGGATCTCTTGGTCTCTTTCTTGTTGAGAACCTTTAGCGATCTTGAGCTTAGCTTCGTTTTCTTCAGCTTTAGAAATAAGACTGTCGGACTCTTCACGAAGAGCACTAAGTTTCTAGTTTAAAGTTAATTTAATAAAGATCGCTTATACAATACAAGCAAATTACTTCTTTAAATTTTTCCATAGCCATTTTTACACTTAATAATTAATAAAGCAAAATTAAGCTCCTATCCTTCCCCTCTCAATATTTAAATTTAGATAGGGCACGTTGATTGGTCATTTCATAATTCATATTTCAACCAGAACAAAAAGTGAATCATCAAAAAAGAAGCCAATAATAAGCTTCAAAGTTTTAGTAGAAAAAATAGCAAAAACTTTGGATAATGAACTTGAAAAAAACTAATATTATGGAGGTGTTTTCTCTTTATTTCATTACTTTTTCCATTTTTGAAATGCTATTGAACGAAAAAGATGTTAGTAAATTTCAAGCATATTTTTGAGCGGAAAGATCGCTAGTAAAATTCTTAAACAAAAAAATACATTCCCGAATCTAATTTTTTTATACATAATATTTCAACAAATTATAATTATAGTAAAAATAAATTTAAACAAACTCAAGTGAGGATTTTAGGAGAGAATTATGGCAAATATAAACAAATTTAATATATTTATGAAAATTTCAATTTTGCTCATTTTTGTTGAAAATTACTTAATCTTTCTAATTCAGTTTATTTGAACTTGTTTTTACTATAATTATAATTTGTTAAAGTATTATGTATAAAAAAGAAAAGCACTAAAATTTAAGATTTTATTTACGAACTGTATATTTAATATAATATTTTTATATTATAATGTTTTTTTTAATGTTTTTAAGTTATTTATTATATGAGGGTGTTTTTTTTTTGGCTTCACTTTTTCCATCTTTTAAGTGCTATTTGAGCGGAAAAATGTTAGTAAAATTAAACACAAAAATACATCCTCATATATTTAAAGTATAAAATGCTATTATTTAACTTTTTTATAAAAAGCTTAAACGTTATTGTCTAATAGCTTTTATAATTTGTTGAAATAAAATAAAATATTTTTGAATCAATAAATTATATGTTTTGTCAATTGTTCTATAATTATATAACAGTTAATAATTAAGTTATAAATATATTTATATAAAATAAAAAGTTTTATAGCTAAATTTAACAGTGTTTTGGCTGTTTTCAGTTAGAGTACTTTATATTTTGTATTAAAAAAAGGTTTTAGATATAAAACACTACCATTGCAACTAATAGTTTACTTGTTTTTTATGTACATAGAAGTGTATACAAACTTATGGACCAATCTAATATTATTGTACCATAATAGAGTGTTTACATTAGATCAAACTTTTGAACTATGAAACTATATTACAATAATATTTTCAGACAAAATATTTGAAATAAATATTTAAAGGTCATCCTGTAAATAATATAAAATGGGTAAAAAAATCATACAAGAACAAAAGGTTAAATTTCTAATTGTCTTCATAATAGTAGATATTCATAATAGTAGATATTCATAATAGTAATATATCAGAAGCTATACTAAATTCCATCATGCTTTTAATTTAAGCAATATATTTTTTATAGATCAGTAACAATAATTATAAGCATAAAATGTTATCAATATTAAATTAGATTAAATTGACACACCATTTACCTTATTTAAATTCAAAATTCTCAATGAACACTGCTAATAATAAAAATATTAATTGTTTATTAAATCTTTAAATAAACAAAATAAATAATAAGGCCAAGGACTAATATAGCGATAAAAATAGCAGGGAAAACATAATTTAAGATGTTCTTTTTAGTCACGTCGTCCTTTTCTAACTCCTTCTTCTCATCCAGAATGGCCTTTCTTCTATAGCTATTAACATTCCAAATCCATTTATTTTCCTTAAAGTCCACAAAATTATAAGCAAAGATAAGTAAAATTACAACACACGATTGTATAACAAACATGAGTAAAACGTTATCATAAGAGCCATGGTCTCTATCTTGTATCCTTCCAGCTATAATTGCAAATAAACTTACACCAGCATTTAAAGCACTTTGATGAAAACCAAATCCCGCACCAGTTAACCTCTTTGGCAAAATTAATGGGACAGAAGATGCTAATGAAACTGGACCGATAGCAATTGAAATAGAATACAATACTAAAGCAATGGCAGGTTCAATATGAGTAAACCCAATTAGTGACATTGCAATTAAAAGGAGCCCTGATGCTGTAAACAAAATAATTCCACGGAAGCCAAATATTTCAATAAAAGCCCCAGTAGCAGGCGCTAAAGCAATAGGAAAGACTAATGATATAGTTGAATACCACCCTGCTTTAGTTTCATCATGTAAAAACTTGAGTTTAAGCAACTCAGGTGCAATTTGTAAAAATGGGGTCCATACACCACCAATTGTGAAGTTGATCAAAGGTAATAGCCAAAATCTTCTAGGTAAATCAAATATCCCTCTTATACTTATTTTCTTCTTTTCCTTCAACTTCTCGATTTCTCCTTCACTAAACCCTCTTTCTGCCTTTTTTACTAGAAATATGTATAAGAAATTAATAATCCAACTAAGGGCTGCTAATCCAAATGCAAGCCAAAATGGGTTAGCAAATGAGGCACTATCGTGTACTAAACTAGCACCAGCACCTTGGGCGGCAACTGCAAACACTTTTGAAGATGCAAATGATAAGCCTATTACAAACGATAAACCTCTACCACGAAACCAATGTGATAATATAACTTCTTGTGCTACTACAGTACAACCATGTCCTAAACCAAATACTACTCGACCTAATATCATAACCCAAAATAGTCTAGAATAAGCTCCAAGAGCCACAATTAAATTCCCCAAAGTTGTTAAAGTAGTTGCTATTAATGAACCCTTATCTGTACCAAACATATCCATAAATAAACCACCAAACAAAGGCATAAATGAGTTAACGATGAATAATCCAGCATCTAATGAACCATACTGTGTATTATCAATCTTCAATTCCAATTTAAGTTTAGCCTTCAGCGAGTTTACAACATTGCTCCCAAAATGGCCACCAGCTGCTAAAAGTAAAGTACACGCTAAAGCTAATGCTTTGAAGTACCAGGTCGAACTTTCTAGTTGGATACTTGAACTAGTTTCTTCATTCTTTTCAATATGACCTTCTATTGCTTTTTCACTTCTGTCTTCAACCATTTTTTTAATTTGAATTAAATATGTTTTTTTATATATTGATACTCCTTTTATAATGTACTATGCATGATATTAATTTTATCAGATAAAACTACAAGCTTTATTTTTTAAAGATAAAAAATCAAATTAAATTGCATCTGATAACGTTTAAATATACAAACATTGTCTTAAATTTTATCATCTTTAAATACAACTAGCTCTGTTAAATAGCTTAATTAACAATTAGCCATTTTAAGAAAAGTCAATAGCATTTATTTGCAATATTATAATCATAAACTACCTTGGCTTAAAATCAAATGATATTGAGCAGATTTATTAGGTTAAGATTACATGATAATATTTTGTAGTCAACCATAGCTTATGTAGGGTTATAAAATATTATACTATATTCAATAACTCCCGATTTAATATTTTATAAAATTTTGATTAACTTTATTTGATCTAATCTTTGTTTAAGATCATTTTAAAACTGGCAATTTACACTCTTTTTATTCCTATCATCAAACCTTAAACTATGCTTTAATTCTACAAGGCCATAAAAGAATAAATCAATTCCCACCTCTCATTTTTTTAAAAAAAGATAGTTTTTTTGTAGACATTAATGATAGAGGGGAAAGTTAAAGATAAAAACTGGAAGTTAAAGTAAAAACTAAAGAATAAAATAGACTTCAACTTGAAAATGTTTCTCAATGGAAGAATACCTTTTTCCATTCAATATTATTTTATTTATACATATAAAATTAGGAAAAACCTTTAGCTAATATTGAAACAAACCATCAGATGTTTTTCCTAATTTATTAATGAATTCCTCCACTTTTTGCATAAAAATGGATAAAAAATAAGACTAAATAAGACATCTCCACTTTGAATTTATTACTAACTTCGGTTTCATAGATTATCTTATTCTTTTTGTTAAATGTTTGATTTTTTATAAGTGAAGGCTTTTGAAAAAGTGTGTTAATACTATTATTTAATCTTTTTATTTCATTAATAAGTACCTTTGGGCTATTTTATTTATAAATAAATTATAATCAAAACTGATACATCATCTAATCAAGTGAAAAACGCACTCCAGTGAAAATAAAAAATGAATATACTTGCATAAAATAAATTAAAATAACTTTTTATATATTAATTAACAGTTTTTTTAAATAATGGATATGACAATATGAAAATAATTTTATTTAATAAAAAAAGCTCTAAAGTTTACAAATATTTTTATTAATTTGATTATTAGAAATAAACTCACTCATTTTCCTTATAGTTTACTCTTGTTTTATTGCAAAAGCAATAAAGGAAAAAAGTTAAACTCCGGGTTCATATTAACTTATATTGTTGACAAATGGTATATAATCATTAGGTTTTTTTATAAATCTCTACTTTTAAATAAAAATCTAGAAATTGCCAGTTGTAATAGTATTTTTTTTTGAAATTTTAGTGAAGAATTGATTTCATATAGTAAAATGTAAACAAATATAAACTATTTTTTGATCTAATTGCCGTTGTTCTCAATTAAATTTATCTAAACTAAAACTGTTTTTGACATAAATTTTTTCATTGTTGTGATTCTGTGTATCGTCAGTTTTGTCTTTAAATAAAAAACAAAAGCAACTCATGAAAAAGGTTATATTTAGACAAAAAATTAAAAGTAAATCCATCTTATTGTATTTGAATTATGAAGAGTTCTAATTATTTTTAAGAACTGTTTCAACACACTTTTAATTTTTGGAGTTTAAATACCAAATACAATCAAATTTTATTAAATAATTAATTTTGATAAATATCAAAACATACAACTATGTTATTTCTTTGACATCAGATCTAATTTATAAATTTATAAGTTTGTTTATGATTTAATTAAATACTACCTTTCCATTTTTTACTATTGAGTTGTTGAATATAATTACTAGCTGTCTCTTGGTCCATTTCTTCTGTAGAAACTATACTTATATTGGAATGAGAGCTACTAAAATAAAATTAGGTTTTATAAGGTATTCTTGTAAAATGAATTTACTCTCCGCTAAGTGAATAGAAACTAGTACTTGGGTGAATTGAAAGTGGTGATGCGATTATTATACTATCGGTGCTCTTCTCATTTAAATCTGGGCTTATAACATTTATTTGAAGTGTTGGACCTAATAATAATTTAACTATATTTCTATATAAGGCTAGTTTAGTTTACTTTTTACTGCTTCTTTTTCTCTTTTCTCTTGAAGGTAAGCTAAAAATTTTCTCCGTAAAACAAATGTTTGTAACAATCCTATAACCTTCTCCATATGCATTTGAAATAATACCTCTTCTTTTAATTTATTATATTTTATAAGATCTACTATTTCAAATGACGATAATGGATCTATAAGCATTTCTCTCGATAGCGTTGATAATGCATCATTAAAATGAATGCCTCTCCCGGGTTTGATTAACAGTCTCAATTCGTGATATATTCTATTTAAGCGCAGCTTTTTCTCTTTACATTCTCTTTCACTCATTGTCCTTAATAAACTATTCAATACTTTTAAATTTGGCGCTTCTTGATTATATGTCCCACCTTTATTGCCACTTGGATTATTGAACTTACTACATTCCACTAAGTTTGAAATAGAATATATTTTGTTATAAATTTTACACTGAAATGGCTCTTTGAGTTTCATCAAGAACGGCACTAAATTTCTAAGGGGGATGTATTCACTTCGTTTAAGGTCATATTTTATCCATGCTGATTTATAATCTCTTATTTGGTCTCTGGAAAGCATATCTGTGGTTGTTGCTTCTCCATCTTTTTCATCATTAATCTCATAGCAAAAAGAAAAATTGTCCACTATAACACCAACGAACATATTCAAGAAGATATACATGGATAGGATATTAAATGACATGAACAGAAAATAGCTCCAAGTAGGCGAGCCACAGTCTGAGGTCAAGAAATCACTTTTATTTTCGATTACACATTCTGGTGCTTGGATTGTAAAATCATACATTACACTATTCCATCCTTCACCTTGAGAAAACCTTACTAATAGTAACAAGGTATTGAGAGGAGTATAAAAATTGACATAACTTTCTGTTCCATTTACACCAACTCTAGTATTTCCAAACACTTGTATAAAACAAACCGCATACACCAAAAACAAAATCACCCATACAAACAAAAGATTTAAAATACTCTTAGCACTTGCTTTAAGGGTTAAAAATAATTGATGTAATCCATCAAACATTGACATTAATCTCAATGATATAAATATCAAAAATAAATTTACAACATTATGGGATTGTCTATTATCAATCATCGCAAACCTTACCACACATAATGCCAGGGTAGAAGTTACTAGTGCAAAGTATAAGATATTTGATAAGTTACGGAAGTACACATTAGCTTTAAGTCCAATGATTTTAATAACAACTTCAGCTGCACAAATGGACGTAAGTACTACAAATATAACTGCTTTAATATATAGTTCTTTTATACTCATACCTGACCTTTCTGTTGCTAATGTCACAAAAATTAAAAAGTAAATTACACCCATAAATTTTGTAAACCAGGTCTTTTTGGTTGTAGCTAATTCATGGCAATAAGCCACAAATTGGTTTTTAGGAGCTGTTTCACGAAGTTTTGAAGGCTTTACATTTTTTATGATTTTTTCAAAATCTTTCCATCTTCTTTGCTCCGAAGATAACAATGCGGATCCAGAACGAGTCGTGAAGTTATCAATAATAACTGAAACGAAAAGAGAAAGTACCGAAACTGAAACCATGAAGTTGAAAGTTATAATGATAAAGGAATGGTACCAAGAAACATAGCTTTCTGGCTGTAAATCAACGCCTTTTACCTTCATAGAATTTTGCATAACATCAGTCCATCCTTCACCTGAAGTAATTTGAAAAAGTATATTCAAAGCGGATGAAAATGAATCAAAGCTATATTTCCAAGGATTGGCCCATACCCTTGGGGTAGTTAACCCGTTAGAGGGATTTATAAATTCTCCTATACACTCAGCAACACCACTTACACTATCATCATTGCAACTATAAAATAATCCTCTGAACACATTCTGAAGGTAAATTGACCATGGTATTAAGAAACTAAGTGCAATTAATGCTGCCTCAAATAATTTACTAAAGCCAGAAACTAGGACTGCATCAAGCGTAAATTTTGCAGTATTTGAGAAATTAATTAATCGAAGCACCCGAAGCGATTTTCCAGCTCTAGCAAATCTAGAAAGTCCCTCTGCTTTACTAAACTTAGCGTAGTAGTCAATAAATGAAATGATTAAGGCAACAAAATAAGGGATATTCCAAAAATTTTGAAGATAAGCATTTGGGGTAAATAATAGTCCATCAGCGATTGCATGAATTGCAACGTCAATACCAAAAATGACCAGAAATATGGCATCAGAGACAATAAAATAATTTGGTGAGCCAAGACTATCAATTTCAACCATAGTTTTGGGGGTTTGAAATAAAGTAAAGCCGATATTTACAATAACTGATATAACCATGAACACAAAATAAAATTTCTGAAGGATCCAAGCAAAACTAAGAGACGGAAAAGGATAATTGGGGTGGTCGTGGGAACCTGAAATCATCTGACAGATCCTTCTAAGTCTTGAACTTCTTGAAAATAAAAAGAAGGATTTATCATAAGTTGGATGTACTTCCATGAATTCTTCCCTTTGTAAAGAAAGCTGTTCGTATCCGTAAGGCTTTGCCTTTGGTTCTTGTATATCGTTTTGAGCAATGAAGGTCAAAAGCCTCCCATGAACAGTTTCTTCATTTACAGAGTCCATTGTCAAATGTTTATTTGTCTTTTTATTAAAATGATCCATTTTAATAACTTCCTTGAAGTTAAACTTCTCAATCCTTTCCATAAGAGAAGATTTATGTTTAACTTTTTCGGATTTTTGTTTATAATGTTTAAGAAATTGTTCAGCATCAAAAGCCTTTAAGTCTAAGATTAGGCTGTCTGGAATACCATGAACTTTGAGTTTTTGTGGATCAGGTTTTATATATTTATAAACATTCCAAGGACTAAGATAATTGTTAATTCTTTTGATATCAAGTTGCAGACTATTAAAATAGTTTTCAAGTTGTATTCTACGCTTTTCTTTATCACTGAGTTCTAAATTTTCAACTAGTACTGCAACAAATAAATTGACCAATATGAAATTAGAAAGCGCAAAAAACATGAATATAAATATTACGGATACCACAGAAAATACGAGGTCTTTTTCTGAGTTTAACAATATATAAAGAACTTTGGACCAATCTTCTCCAGAAAACACTTGATAGAGAGCCAAGAAACTCCAGCCAAAACTATCAAATCTTTGAAAAATCTCATCATCGCCATCTTTTTCAGGAACAAGACCCCCAAATAGCTGTATTGCAATTGCAGAACATAAAAATATCAAAGTAAATACGAATAAAACCATATTACCGATGCCTTGTATACCACTAGAAATTTTCATCAACAAGCTTCTAACGATTGGAATCATCCAAACTAATCTATAAGTTCTTACTACCTGAAATACAGTAAAATACTTATAACTCTTAAATTCAACTGTAAGATTAACTATAGTAACTATCAAATTTATAATAGCTAAAGAAGTATCAAATAGATTATAAGCTTTTTTAAAAAATTGAGAAGACAAAAAGTATCTCAGTACAATTTCAATAAAAAACAAACAATTTATGACCGTTTCTAAGATTTCTGTCAAATTTTACTAAAGTTAACTTAATCAATTAAATACAAAAATAAATTTACCTAACATTCGAACTTCCTCATCTGAAGTATGATTATTTTTTGATCCAAGGACTCCCAAATTAACAGCAATTAACAATAACCAAAAATATTTGTTTATAGTATATAATTTTTTTTTATCAAAACAGGTATATGACTTAGATTTAGTAGTCAAAGGAGATGTCGCAGCTTCTTTCTCTAAATCTCCGGTGCTTGTTATTCTACCAACATTTTCGTAATGACTTTGGAATTCATTATGTCTGTTTACTTCGTCAATAAGGTCAACTGGCCTAAAGTTAATATTAGGTTAATAATTTTTATAGTTTGAAAATAACATCATACTTTTTTTTAATTGAGGCACTTATCTGATTACTTCTTATGCTGCCAAAGACTTGTGATATGACAGCAACAAACATATTTAACAACCAAAAATTGATGGCAATGATTAGTGAAATAAAATAAATTGAAGCCCCGCTACTAGTCCCATAAAATACAGAATACATTATATCTGACCAAGATTGACCTTTATAAAATAAGGATTTAATTAAAGTTGTAAAATGTAAAATAATCAAATCACCTGTTCCAATAATAAATACATAAATAAATGATCGAAACATGGTATGAAATCCTGTTTGAACATCATTCGCATCTTTTATTTCCTAAATAAGTTTAATAAATCATTATGATATTATGAATTCACATCTAGATTACTGCACATATTTGTCCTACAGGACATGTATATCCACCCGTTGATCGTGCTTTGTCAAATGAATTTGTGACTATTTCACTAGAAGGAAATTTCACAGTAATATCATCAACAAGGTATGAGCCACATATTTGGTCAAATATTGTCGGTTCTTTTTTATAGCCTGAACTTATATTATTCGGATCATCTTATATAATTTATTAATTCATGTATATTTGTTAATTATAAGGAATTATCTTACTCAACTCAAAACATTTGTATTTCAAAGAATCTTGATAAAATGTTGTGCCAATTATACTTAACGAAAAGATATAAATTAGTTTGATAAGAGTAGTCAAAAAGAATTAGTTACCTATATGCTAGCAAGAAGAATGCTATTATTGTAAAAACATTGATAAGCAATGGCCCACTCGTTTTCAAAGATTTGAGGATTACCTAACAAAGAAATTATATTAGTAAATATTTTACAACTTAAAAATATTGAATACTTGAGAACTTGAAGCAAAGTTCAATAGCCTAAATATCCTTAATGAACTTAATGACACGATTATTCCAAGGGCATATCCTTTTAAATGAGAAAAAGTCGTAAACTTAAAAACCCAAAAAGAAATAATGCAAAAAAGATCAAGTCTATTAAAACTTTTTCTCAAATAGGCTGAACGAGTTGAATAGATACGACTACTAATAGCATCATTTAGTCCAACGTTGATGTATTCCTTATTATTCTTTTTGGGATATTTGATGCCATCATAAATAAGCCCTCCAACAATAATCCTCGCAAACGACTCCAAACTAAAGTGAAGAGTGAATTTAGTTAATATATAATGCACATATAAATAATAATTACGTATATATAATGAAAATCATAGGTAATATAATATTATTGGATGCCCCGAAAAAATTTCCATCATCTATTGAAGATATTGATTTTGTAGTAGTCGCAAGCGTTAGGAAATGTAAAATAACTATTAAAGTTAAAAAAACTTCAATGATTCTATTAAGTTACAAGTTAATAAATGTGGTAGTTTTATACAGTAATATTACTCTGATCTTAATAAATACGCTAAAAATCTTCTAATTTTATTTATAGGTGAAAATATTCTCAAAGTATTTCCTGTTAAAATTGGCCTTGATACATCACTTTTTTCACTATATAAACCTGTTGAGTACCCTATTGGAAGTGACATTGTCCTTGATGCAGCTCTTTTTAGTAATATCCATAAAGAGTTGATGTAATAAAAGATAAATGGGAACCTTGAAAGAAAAGTTTTGGCTTCCTTTTTATCTTTTGGTTTTGTTTTAACGGATTCTTTATGTTCATTTTTCGTGTTTGAAACCTTTACTTTTTCTGTATCCCCAGAATCCATATTTGAAAGATTATAGGATTCTTTATTTTTTAATGGAGTTATTGAATTTATACTTTCTGGCCTATAACTTTCGTATATACTGGTATTACTTTTACGATGCTCTGGTTGAATATTTAAAGTATTGGGATTCCTTATCTGACTTAAAGGTATATTTTCACTATTTTTATTTTTATTTTTATTAAAGAAATGTTCCATAATACTTAATAGCGCATCGAAAGAAAAGACAAGAAAAAGTGGTAAAATAGAAATAACCTTATTGTTCTTTTATTGAAGCCAGAACTTTTCCAAATGGGGTTATTTTCATGAACACGAATATTTAACGGTACAATAAACTTCATCTATGCAAAAATCGATTAAAACCACTTTAATTATAAAATTAAAAAGCACTTTATACTAAAGATCATATAGTACGAATGTGATATAAGTATACTTAATATTTAAATAAAATTTACAATAAAAAATAGCAAATAATTAGATTTTAATGAATCTTTTGAATTGCAAAATGATAAAATAAATTAATGGTTAATACCAAAATTTGAAAAGTATTTAGAATAAAACTAGTATTATTATTAAGCTTCTAATAAATTATCTATTATCTTAATTTTCAAACTTATAATTTATTAATATAAAAAACTTTTTGTAAAGTTATTCATCTTTTCTAAAATATTATTTTTAATCATTCAAAAGTGAAAATATCTTAATTATATGGAGATGTATTTTTTTGTTTAGGAATTTTACTAACAACTTTTCCGCTCAAATAGCACTTGGAAAATGGAAAAAGTAATGAAACCAAAAAAAACATCCTCATATTTAACTAGCTGCTATAAGTTTAAGGATTATTCATTTATAATGTTGAAAACTGGATACATTTAAAGGATATTAGTTTAAAACAAGAATATCATAAAGTTAAAGTATGTAAAAGAATGAAGCTTATATTGGCCTTAAGGAACCCTACTCTAATTTAAATAAAATAATAGGATAGAATTTACTTTCTCTTTGAAAAAAAAAATTACTAAAGTAGTACAATATGAGAAAAATTAAGCAAAATAACCAATTTTATTCATTGATATTTTTAAAAAACACAATAATATTTTTAAACCCTTTAAGGTCCTTCTATTATAAACTATATAAATGATAGAAGGGTCTATAATATTAATTTGTAATGTTAAAAACGTAACTTACAAAAAATATATTTTATTTTTATTATCTAATTTTTGTTTAAAAATGTTTCAATTTCTTTGATTTCTTTTGGTATGTTTTGAGTCAAGTTTAAGTAATTACCATTTTTTTCTATTAAAATATTATCTTCAATACGTATTCCTATACCTTGAAATCTTTTTGGATATTTATCATCTATTGGTATATATACTCCAGGTTCTATAAATTAATTATTTAGTTGGAATTACTTACCTTAATTAAACATTTATCATATAATTTACCTATAGTTACTAACATCCCAGGCTTTAAGTATTGAGTACGAGTAGAGGAGGGAGTATCATGAATATCCAGTCCAAGGTAATGTCCAATATGATGTGGATAAAGCTTATCATGAACTTCATTGCGCGAAACATTAAATCCTAAAAGATTTAACTCGTCTTTTAACCAATCAATTGATTTGAACAGTATATCATTCAATGAATCATTGTATAATTGAGTGTTGCAACGCTAATATATATAATTTAATAAAGTATGTTTATAACTTTAATAGTATAAAATTTACCTCAATACATTTTTTTTGCACATTGAGTACTGCTTGATATAACTCTGCTTGGTCTTTTGTAAATCTTTTACCAACAGGCCATGTTCTTGTAACATCACTGTTGTATCCAAAATAGGCCTATAATTTAAAATTATAATTAGACAGATTGAAACTAAAAAAATATTACTGCACCAGCGTCCATCATTAAGAGTTTCCCTTTTCTTTTGAATTTTTAAATTATATTCCTATAAAAATATATACAATTTACCTCAAAGCCATATTGTTTGAAACATAATGAAGAGATAAAGCATTTGTACCATTAGCTACAACTGGAACGTAAGCATGTCCTTGAGACCCCATTCTTCTAATTTCATTCTCAAATGTAGATGCTATATCGTGCTCATTTACACCGTCATTGAAATTTGATGTCAACTCCATTACCTAATATTGTATATTAAATAGCTATAATATCGTACGATGTTTTCTAATACCTTAGTAAATCCATGTTTTGTTATTTCAGCTGCTTTTTTTATTAACTTAACTTCAGCTTCTGATTTATAAAGCCTCATCTCTTCTATATTGGCTTTCAAATTTTTAACTTTAAAATTAAGCTTTTCTAAAAAATAGTTATAAAATAATAAAAGCTTATATTTGACTTACGTTGGTTTAAGTAGTTTGTTATATTATATTCAATAGAGTTCAATTCAATAGGTTTTTGTAAGTCTATATATATAGTCTTTGCTGTATTTAATACTGGTTTTATTAAATTTGTAAATTCTTTAATATCAATAGTCTAAAAATTAGTTACTTTTATTTAAAAGAGAATAGTTAATTTACCTCATCTGCCCCAAAATAGTTTTTCCCTTCCTCTAAGCCACATTTAGGACCTTCCCAAAGCTCTATATCTGCTGATTTCGGTTCAATAAATAAACCCATTTTATATTTACGTTCTAAATTACTATCTTTGACTATAAAATTTAATCAACATAAGTTATAGTTAAAAAATAGATGAAAATACTCAAAACTAAAACCGAGTTTGGTTGATCAAATCCACATAAATAAAGTAAATTTGGGTTTTGATGAAACGGATAAAAAATATTATTGGATCGAAATTTTAAACGATGGCCAAATACTAAAACCACAGAGCCTTCTGGGATCTTTTCTAGTAATTTCAATCGACGGAGTTCAAGCTCATCTTTGGTTATTCCAACCAGAACTAATAATAATGTTAACTATTTTAATATATAAACAAGTTTAAAATACTTTGGTCTTTTTCTAGTAGATGTGGATGGGTTTTAAATGAAGGTTGTCCAAGATGGTTCGAAAAACTCGAATAATAACTTTTATTAATTATTTTATTGTCCTTTACTGTTATTTTATTAATTAAATTGCGCCATTTTGTTTTATTAGCTAAATAGAATAATGGTCTGTAATTCAACTTCATATTAATTAAATTAACAAAAATTTAAAATCACCTTTAGAAATTATTTATTTTTGTTTTATGCAAAATTTTATTAAACTAAATGAACAGTAATCAAATTTATAAATATAATGATTAATCTTAAAACCCTCTAACAATGACAATCATTGTTTTTATTTTGTATTTAAAATGCTTTATAGTATTCAAGTTCATATTTATAATATTACAAAATCATTAATAAAAAAGCAAACACTATAATTTATAAAATCCTTTTATGTAGATTAAGAAATGTCTTCAGTCACTGTTACTAAGCTATAAATCTCTTCTTTTCTTACAGCTAAAAATAATTAGTTTAAATTTTTGCATTAATCAATAACTTACGGGTAACTCCAGAAGGAAATTGGTATCTACGGGAGCGTTGAGGTTTTTCATTTGGTTTATAGTAATTTCTAAGAACATCAACTTTTTTTCCTTCGTCTTCAATAACAACTACATCTACATTAGAACCAGAGCCAAGGTCATTGAAAATACCAGCTTTAATAGCATCAGAAACAAGTTCGATAGCTTCTTGTCTCTCAAGGTTAGCCTTGTAACGTGACTCAAATACAGACATTGCTGCTAAAGAACCTGAACCCATTGTAACAAATGGAAGTTTATCAGTAGAACCATGTGGATAAATGGTATATAGATGAGGACCCTTGGCATCGATCCCACCAAGAATTAATGCAGCTCCTATATGGCCTTGATGCTTAAACAAATGTTGTTTTAATAAAGTCATTGCAGTTGCTACTCTAGATGAACGTCCACTAGAAAGGCGATGTAATTCAAGTTGAGACGAGATAAGGGAAGTGGTAAATTCAGTATCTGCAGCAGTACCTGCACCACAACAATAAATATTTGGTGCAATATAATGGATTTTTTCACAATTTTTGTCTGCAACAATTGGTCCATTAGTAGCTCTAGTATCTGCTCCTAACACTATTCCATCCTTTATTTATTAGTTACAGGATTATTACATGAATGAATTTATTACTTTAAAAATTAATCCAACGATAGTAGTACCAGTTTTAGTGGCATTTGGAAGTACTGCTCCTTTACTTTGAAGAAAATCGTTCCTTCAAATACTATTTAATTCTTATTTATTTTACATAAAAATCAAAATACCTTTTTACATTATCGAAAGAAAACCCACCCTTTTGTTTATTATAAATTCCAGTATCTGACATCTTTTAATAAAACTTTAATAAGTATTATATATTATTAATATATAAGAGTATACCTTAAATAAAAATTAAAATTAAAAAATGCTCAGTGTATTTTGGTCTGTTGATTACGTAGATTACTTGTTATACTTTTTGATTGAGAAATTATTTTAATTTAAGCAATACATATAATTGGATGGAATTGAGCAAAAATTTATTTATGCAAAAATTATAAAAGTTGAAATTATTGGTTTAAATTTTAAATCTATTTACATAAAAGTAAAGGTTCTATAACAAATTTTTTAATTAAAAATGGGTAGATTAGCTCGCAAAAGACAGCATAAAAACATTCGTGATAATAGCCGAAAGTATAGAACTAGAGCTAGAACTAGAGACTTAGACCAAATACATGACGATTTAAAGGAAGGTAAAAAAGAAAGTTTATTAAATCAGGAGTTTAACCCTGACTTACCTGGTGCAGGACAGTTCTATTGTGTCGAGTGTAGGTAAAGCAAACTATTTAAACATTAGCTTTTGATTTGACTAAAAAATAATTAGTCGACATTTTATAGATGAACGTTCATTAAAAGAACATACTCGTAGTAAACAACATCGTAGAAGGTATTTTATTAGAGTTATTTGTAGATTTATTTAAAAAAAAAATAGACTTAAGGATCTTAAAGACGGTCCATATACACAAAAAGATGCTGAAGCTGCAGCAGGTTTAGGCACTGATAACGGGGTGCGCTCTGAAAAAGTTAAAGAACTTGTTCAAAGTCAAACTACTTTTACAAACCAAAAGCCAACAGAGCCAGAAGTATACTATTAAGCAATTTGTTTGATTCAAAAGAATGTTCTTTGATATTTCCATGTTATTACTTAAATATAGATTATTTTATAATAGCTGCTATTATAATATAGAGTTTTTTAAATATATTAATGCTAAATAAACGTAACATCCATTACTTGATTCTATTACTATCGAAGTTGACTACCATTTATGAACTTTATGAGAATGTCTTTTTCGGTATCATTATTTTTGTCATTTTAAAGCTCTATTGTGTGGAAAACTTTTTGATAAATTTCTTAAACAAAAAAGGCAGTCCCATACAATACTCGATTATATATATCTATTAAATCTTTTAATTTTATTAATGCATGAGATAAGAGCTCAGGGACAGCGATTTGAGTTATTTTGAAAACCAGCTTCAATATTTAGAATATATATTGTATTATAATGTAATAGTTTCAAAACAAGCTGTGAGAACCTACTATTCTAAAGCATATCTGTTATTTTATATTAAGCTATTTTTATGAAGTAATTATTTCATAATCATACACTATTAAAAATGGTAATTGTATAAATTGATCATTAGTTTCTATATCAATGTTAAAGTTGAAATTACAATCCTTTAACTACAGTTCGATAATTGTATACTAAAGGGATAAATAAAGTATTTATATCAAGCAGTTTATTTTATATACATGGGTATTAACATATTTCATTAGATGATGAGCTTATGTCAGGAGCATTGAGAGGATGAGCATTTGAGCAATGACTACCAAGTCTACATTCTCCCTTAAGGTATAATTCACACGGAACTGAACTTTTTAATTTATGGTATCTTCTTGGACTACATGTTACACCATTACATGGAGGTGGCTTAAAAGTAGCTATAAGGATATTGTGGGAAAATTTACACATAGAACCGAGTGTACAATCTCCTCGTTGAAAAAAAGGGCAAGGTTCTTTAGATATAGATTTGGCTCTTAGTCGCTCACGAAGGATACGTATTTTCTTGCGAACTACAGGGTCATTAAAATCAATAGTAATGTCAATTTCTGGGACTGAAAAAGTCTTTTCGTGAACTCGATGTGCCATATTTATTAAAGAGCTTTAAGATTGATTGGTTTTGTATTTTATACTCTTTAAAAATGAACTTGTCAGCATGCATAAAATCATATGGTTTATGTATTTGGATTTTAACTATAAATCGAATATGAATGGGAAAATTCCAAAAAAATTATCCAATCAAACTCGAGAATTCAATACCAATTAACTTGGATTTAACTTGGATTCGGATTAGTTTTATTAATGGTAAAGTTGAGTATTTTATATGAACATTACAGCTGTCATGGCTCTGTTATGACTTTTTAGCGGTAGTTTTTAGAACCGATCATTTTTAGTTGGTTTTTTTAAAATTAGTTTATAAGTTTTTAACTTGATTTTAGCTAAATTTTACTCTTAAAAGGGTAATTAAATAGATTGCAATAGAGCCTTGACAGCTTTATAGGCTCATTTGAGATATAGAAATTAGCTTTTTGTGAAGTTACCTGGATTGAGGTGACTCAATATTATATATATAAATTGTACGACTTAATATTAGGTTGTTTAAGCCTAAGGTTTGACTATTGTCAAATTTTGATATTTTTCAAGTTTAAAATCAAGTATAAAGCAATCATCTTTTATAGCACTTTATGATTAATTTTATCTCATCTGTGGACGTTTTCAAACAATTTTTAAAATTTTATACTAATAGAAGATAGAAAATAGGAAATAGATAAACAAGGGAAAACTTCTGAATAGTATGTGGCATACTTTTTGACGAATAGTAGGCCATAAATAGAACAATTTAATTGGTTGGTTTTTGGTTTCTCTAAAATTGGATCAAAATCACAAAATTTAACTTTGAACTTGAATTTCAACTTTTGTTTAGAAGTTATATAGTTTAAAAACTAGTTTAATCAAATAAAAATAATATATGAAATTAATTAATGTACAAGTTTTTTGTTCTTAAATTAGATTTTTATCTATAAAAATAAATAAATCATGTGAAGTTCAAAATTTAAAAACTAAAAAAATTAGTCAACTCAAAAAATAAAGCTAATTATGATAGTAATTTTTTTATTTTAGAGCGTTTTTATTGGATTATTTTGGGGATACTATTTAGACATGCTCAACAAACAAGGTGAGGCTAGAAAAGCTATTTTCAAAAAAAAAGAAATTTCAAACATGTCCGTTTACTACTGCTTCGATTTAAACGTGGATTAGGCATTATCAATTTTTAATTGCTGAGTTTAGTCATAATAGTTTTGCTTATTTTTATACTCAGAAAATATAAAACTACAAATGCCTAATCCACGTTTAAATTGAAGCAATAGGATAAAGAATTTTTGTTCTTTCCAACTTGAAGCTGCAATATTTGTACAAAGGTTTTAATTTTATCACAAAAGTTAGCATAAATGTGGCACGCTTATTTTAAACTATACATACAAAGAGTGCATTGACATGTTTGTGCTATAGTAAAAAGCCTAAAACACTAATTAGTCTTAGTTATAGCTTTAGGTAATGCTATCACACTTTTAAATATCTGAAGTATTTGTTACTTTAATAATAGGATGATAAGTCAATTTAAAATCTTCAAAGCTTAAATTCATGTTCTGCAAAATTTAACCTAAATAAGAAATTTAATTCAAATTATTTTAATTTTAATTTTAATTGTTTTATTTCTTAATTTTTTAAATTTATAACAACATGAGTTTTTTTGGTTTAAGGTATTTCACATTTAATAATAAATTTAAGCTAATTCTTTGAAAAGGAATTTTGGTAAATCTAGAGCAAAAAAAAATGATAGCCCAAGTTCATCCCCAACCTTACTTCAATACCCTCTTTTTTCGCAACGTTCATCACAGTCCAATTCAAATGAAACTAATGCAGCAAGCTCTAAGTTATTGTATTTGACTCCGCCATTTGTAACTGCATCTTTAGTTAAAGGAAATTTTAAACCAATAGTTGCTTTGCCTAAATTTATAGACTTAGATGAATGGTTAGCTTCAAATATGTTCGACTTTTTTTTTTACCTTAATATGTTTTATGGAACTTTATCTGATTTTTGCACGCCAAAATCTTGTCCAGTAATGTCCGCTGATGCAGGGTAAACTTTATTTTATTTTATTTTATTTTATTTTATTTTATTTTATTTTATTTTATTTTATTTTATCAATTTCTTAATTCACTTTTAAAGGATTGAATATACTTGGATTGATAGCAATAAAAAAACCCATCGTATTCCAGCAAGTCAACATATAGATTTAGTTATGACTTCTTTACAACAAACAATTAATGACGAGTCTATATTTCCTACCAAAGCCGGTAACTATTAATGTATGTTTATTTATTTTTATTTTATTTTACTTGATAGGTGCTGCATTTCCTTCTAATTTTAAAAATATTATTTCAAATTTGGCAAAGCAGATATTTAGAGTCTATGCACATTTATTTCATGCTCATTATCCTACTATATTACATCTTAGCTCAGAAGGACATTTTAACTCTCAGTTTGCTCATTTTATTGCTTTTAGTAAAGAATTCCAACTCTTGAATTCAAAAGATTTTACCCCACTTGCTGAGTTAATTACTGAATTGGAAGCCAATGGCATGTTTTAGTATCTGTACAATTTATTATATCTAACCTGAATCAAATATAATAATAAATATCTCATAATAAGTTAATAATTATAACTATGTAATCTTACTAGTAAATATACCCAATATTACATAATGGTTTTAGTTATAAAAACAATACCTGTTTAGCCAAAACAGCAAAGTAGAATAACCATATTGCAAGTAGCAGCATAATCATTTGATTTATCAGTGCTTTTAAATCAATGAAGTATTTTCAAATATAAAAACAAAACAACGATCACTATCTTAATTTAATTTATTTACAAAAACTAAGTTTAAAGTATCTCAAAATAGAACATGTCATAAACACATATATAACTCCTATTTCTAATTTTATTATTTAAAAACATGTGCCTATTAAATTAATGACCTTTACTTTCATAAATGACTGAAGAATGTTTGAAGTTTGCAGGATAAGAAGATAAACGATGGCTACTTCTTAAAGTTGAGCGAGCGCTATATCTAATGTTACTATATCTAATGTTACTATTTCTGATACTGCTGTTTTCATTATCTATATAATAATTAATAGACATACAATAGTAAATTTTTAAAAATTACTCAATTGGTACATATTAATAAACTTGAACATTGATTTTTCTGCTCTTTCTTGGTCTTTAACTATTTGTATTAACATCATACTTGATAGAAAAGCAACAATTCCAGCGAATACATAAGCAAAGAGTACACTATAAATATTTTGCAAATAGTCATTTATAAACTCAAACACGCTTTCTGAGCAACCAGGAAACTCTTGATTCTCAGTTGCTTCTTGAGTACAGCTTGAATTTATTACCGGATTATCTTCACTATTAAGAAATCCGCAACAACTTCCCTTTAAAGTATTAAATGAAAGATATTAATAATTAACAAGACTTACTAAGCTTTGAAATTCTATTTTCATGGTATCAGGCCAGCTATACCACCTATTTTCGTAACTTTGTCTCACGTTTAATGACTCAAACCAAATATATGAACCCAAAAATAAAGTCATAAGTATAGCTATAGTCAACAAAGTGACGTTTGTATTTAGCGCATATTTTGAAAGTCTATTGCTAAATAGCCCAAAAAATGCTGTGAAACTTGCTAATATCATAAAACAAGCAATAAATATCGAAACTATATATAATTATAAATCAGTTTGTAATGAAATAGCTTAAATTACTGTATAATTGTCCAACTGAAACCAAAGCAGCTCTTCTCATCATTGGTGTTAATAAAAAATAGTCAGCAACACAAAGTGCAATTATACCCGCTATTAAATAAAAAATGTGTATACTTAGTAATGAGTTTCTTAGCGTTTTAGATAAACTAGGCATTTTAATAAAGAATAATAATAAACAGCTAATTTTGTGTTTATTTGAACATATCATTTCTCCACAGTTGATATTATTATTTTTATAAACTTTGAAATATATTCTTTCTTCTATTTGCTATATATTTCGAAATTATTACACCCATTCTATTATTGTATCTCTATTTTCATTACTTATGTCATACAATAGGTTAAAAAAGAAAGGTTTAACGGTATTTTTACACCTAAAACCTAAAAAGGAGTTAACAATTCTAATATATTTTGCTTAACATGATAAAAATATGATTTTATAGCATTAATTATTTATTATATACATATCTTATAACTTGGCCAGCCTAAAATTGCTTCTTATATGCTATATTGTATTGTATTGTCTTGTATAATATAATTTTGAATAAGAAAATACTTCAATTAATGTATATTTATTACGAATTTTAATTTAAAAACATTTTAACACAATAATTGGTTGGTTGAGTTGAAAAATACTTCAATTTTATGAAATGTATCTATTTTTCACTTTCTAAATGTCGAGTTTAACAGAGTTGAAAATAAAGACAAATATTGTAAAAAGGTAAATATTAGAATAAGGCTATAACGTTGAATTCAAATAATTTTCAAGGTTGTTTAAAGAGGAACAATACTATTTAAAGGAAGTAGATATGTTGAAAGCAAAATTTGAAGCTTATAAATCTTCCCCAGAATATGACGAATATGAAGCTAAGCAGATGGTAATAATAATAATTAATGATATTTAATCGATTGAGTGTTTTAGAGAGGCGCTATTGAAGAAACTGAACAGCTTTTGCCAGATTGTAACAAGCGTTTACAAGCAGCTTCTAATGACTTGACTGAATTAATTGTATTTTAGATTAGTTTTAAACTATTTTGTATTAACGATTTGAATTTAGAAAGAAAAATATAATGATCCTAATCCACAAAATCTCGAAGAGTTAAATGAAGCAACTGCTTTAATTCAAAGTATTATCATCAATTAAAAAAGTTTACTTTTATTTTCATTATACAGTGGCTTTTGGCATCTAATGTCTTAGTGAATAAAGATAGAAAAAAGTAATGTTAAATAGGCAAATATAAAGTAAATTGTAAGTCATGAGTAAACCTTAATGCTGAGCAATCAAAATAATGACATCGTTATTAAGCTAACAGTACTTCTTTATTAACTGGCTATAATTATAATATTATAAACTATTACCTTAATTAAAGTTTTTTGATTACTCATTAATAATGCTACTTCTTGAATTCGTAGCAAAATTAGTTAAGCTTACATGATTGTAATAATGTTTGTATACAAGATATATTTTTTATATTTCACAGCTTCCAGTACATTAATAATTTTTAAATAATACTAATATGCAAATGAAAGTATGGTGTTGAAACCAAAAATAACGAAGCGTTTTATAACCCCTTTGGAGATTGTCAACTTAGCTCCAGCTAATCAAATTTATTGGCCTTTTTTGTTTATTAAGTGTTAACTAAAGATTTCATATTATCAGAATTAAACAAATTGATATTGGAAAATATATTAACTTTTTAAACTAATTTTATAATTTATTTTTTAAAAATTTAGTTAATTTAATTCAAATTGATAAAATTAAACAAAAATAATTATGACAGTATTAAGTTATTATGTATTAAAATTTTATAAGTTTTAATATATAAATAAAAAGCTATTAAATTATTATAATTATTTTTGTTTAATTTTATCAATTTGAATTAAATTAACTAAATTTTTAAAAAATAAATTATAAAGTTAGTTTAAAAAATTAACATATAAAAATTAACTAATATTAGAATTTAACTTAAAAGTTGATTTAAATAATATAAAATTTAATGTTTGGTAATTATAAAAAACTAAAAACTAGAAAAAAAGTTTACAATAATTTGCTAAAGTATGTAAAATATATATAAAAATTATTTAATAAAATATAAAATTATATTAACAATAATGAAAAAAAACATCAAAAAAATAAATACTTATATTATGTGAAATATTGGTTTATCAGCTCTCGGATTAATTATAAGATAATAATCATTGAACTTGAGTACAAAACTAGTTGTAGTCTTGTAATCAATTTAACCGTGAACCATGTGGTATAATCAATTCAGAGTTCCTTGTTTTGATTTGCTGTGAGAATTTCTAACTTCATATTGCAGAGAATGATATCCTTTCGTTTTGATATCCATACTTGTTGGAGTATAAAAGAGATCCTTCAATATGATAACTCGAGGCTTTTTAATTGAATTACTCCCTGATATCGTACCATTAATAAAGCCCTAAGTCTTTCTGACAACATCTTACATAGATTTTACAGTAGTATTTTCTATTCTATTTGTTTTACATAGTTCATAGCCTATTGCGCACTATTATTATTGGTTTAAGTCTATCTTAGTTATATAAACTAAGACCGTTCGACTCAAGACAAGTTAATCAACCAAGAACTGCTTTTAACTCCAACCTTTCACACAATTAAGTGGTATAAATTCTTACAGTAAATCGAAATAAAAAACTGAAATAATTATGCCACATAAATTATAATCAACTATAAAGCTAATAAAGCAATATTATATACATCAGACTAATCTATTTTTTATTGTTTTGTTTTGCTTTGCTATAATGAGTTTTCTAAAATTATTAAAACTAGTTATTATTTTTAAATTTTTTTTATCAATTGTAAGGCCATTTTTATCGAAATTATAAATATTTTTTATATTTATATTTATATTTATTATTAAAATAACTTGAAACTTAAATTATTAACTGGATATAAGTTATATTAAACGAAAAAGCGGCTGTTTATTATTTTTGTATCAAAATGCTTAGAAAAAAAACTTTAAATTTAAGCTAACTATATAATTAATAATAACATTTTTTTCAGTTTTATTAATTTCTAAATATAGTTGATATTTACTTTTGAGGATTTTTTTTAAATTTATAAATTAATATAAAATATTAAAACTTTTATTTTGATATTTAATTTTTTTTTAATAAGTTTAATAAATAAATTGGTATTTATGGGGATATATTTTTTTATCTAAGAATTTTACTAATAGTTTTTTTATTTAAATAATGCCTAAAAAATGAAAAAAGTGATAAAATCAAAAAAAATACCCCTTTTATTATATTTTATTTTTATTATAAATTTTTTTAATTTATAAAGCTATATCAAAGCTTAAGTTAAGCATTTAACTATTTAAAACTAGTTTTTGATAATAATTTAAAATTTGATAACAATATTAAATTTACAAAATAAAACAAAATAATAATAATATAAAAAAACTAAAGTATTTGTTTTTTAATATAAATATATAAAAAATAACAATATCTTAATTTAAGAGCTAAACTTAAAATTATATTTTAGTTATGTGAAAGTTGGTACTCAGTGGTGTGAAAGGTTGGAGTTAAAAGCAGTTCTTGGTTGATTAACTTGTCTTGAGTCGAACGGTCTTAGTTTATATAACTAAGATAGACTTAAACCAATAATAATAGTGCGCAATAGGCTATGAACTATGTAAAACAAATAGAATAGAAAATACTACTGTAAAATCTATGTAAGATGTTGTCAGAAAGACTTAGGGCTTTATTAATGGTACGATATCAGGGAGTAATTCAATTAAAAAGCCTCGAGTTATCATATTGAGTAGTCTCTTTTATACTCCAAATTGGTGACTATATGTAAGAGACATAATAATAGTTATTCCTTATTATAGTTGCCAAGTATGGGCATTAAAAAGTGAACAATAAGTCCTTCATGAATAGAGGGTAGAAATTCTCACAGCAAATCTAAATAAGGAACTCTGAATTGATTGATTATATTATAATCAATCCTAGAGCTAATGAAGCAATATTTCACATCTTGTAACCAATTTGACTGTGATCCATGTGGTACAATCAATCCAAAGCTCCTTATTTAGATTTGCTGTGAGAATTTCTACCCTCTATTCATGAAGGACTTATTGTTCACTTTTTAATGCCCATACTTGGCAACTATAATAAGGAATAACTATTATTATGTCTCTTACATATAGTCACCAATTTGGAGTATAAAAGAGACTACTCAATATGATAACTCGAGGCTTTTTAATTGAATTACTCCCTGATATCGTACCATTAATAAAGCCCTAAGTCTTTCTGACAACATCTTACATAGATTTTACAGTAGTATTTTCTATTCTATTTGTTTTACATAGTTCATAGCCTATTGCGCACTATTATTATTGGTTTAAGTCTATCTTAGTTATATAAACTAAGACCGTTCGACTCAAGACAAGTTAATCAACCAAGAACTGCTTTTAACTTCGACCATTGAGTATCAACTTTCACAAGGGTTAGGGTTAGGGTTAGGGTTAGGGTTAGGGTTAGGGTTAGGGTTAGGGTTAGGGGTTAGGGTTAGGGTTAGGGTTAGGGTTAGGGTTAGGGTTAGGGTTAGGGTTAGGGTTAGGGTTAGGGTTAGGGTTAGGGTTAGGGTTAGGGTTAGGGTTAGGGTTAGGGTTAGGGTTAGGGTTAGGGTTAGGGTTAGGGTTAGGGTTAGGGTTAGGGTTAGGGTTAGGGTTAGGGTTAGGGTTAGGGTTAGGGTTAGGGTTAGGGTTAGGGTTAGGGTTAGGGTTAGGGTTAGGGTTAGGGTTAGGGTTAGGGTTAGGGTTAGGGTTAGGGTTAGGGTTAGGGTTAGGGTTAGGGTTAGGGTTAGGGTTAGGGTTAGGGTTAGGGTTAGGGTTAGGGTTAGGGTTAGGGTTAGGGTTAGGGTTAGGGTTAGGGTTAGGGTTAGGGTTAGGGTTAGGGTTAGGGTTAGGGTTAGGGTTAGGGTTAGGGTTAGGGTTAGGGTTAGGGTTAGGGTTAGGGTTAGGGTTAGGGTTAGGGTTAGGGTTAGGGTTAGGGTTAGGGTTAGGGTTAGGGTTAGGGTTAGGGTTAGGGTTAGGGTTAGGGTTAGGGTTAGGGTTAGGGTTAGGGTTAGGGTTAGGGTTAGGGGTTAGGGTTAGGGTGTTAGGGTTAGGGTTAGGGTAAGGGGTTAGGGTTAGGGTTAGG